>OY821521.1:2790000-3390000 GCA_963682025.1 Cordilura impudica
ATTTTCAAATTTGTAGGTACAACTTACTGTTCGCCTTCTAATAATAAGTCCGAACTGGCTGGATCACGTTTTGTGGGAGCATTGTCTTCGGCATTTTTTAATGCCAAACTAAAACGAAATGAAAATTAAAATTAAATCACATAATTTCTTATTGATTGTCTTGATGATTTAAATAGAAACAACACCGGAAGAAACGCACTTAAATGTAACTGTATTTAAGAATAACCAAGGCATATCTGAAAAGTTCTTTTAGGTGTTTATTTGTTGTCTTTTCACTTTGTCTATTAAATATAATTGAACAACAAGCCACACATTTTCATCTAGAAAAAACTAATGTTGTAATGGAAATAAAAACACATTTTAGCTTTTAGGATTTCCCGTGTTTCAATGCTGTTGTTTAACTGAGTCTTATCTGCAACAAGCGAACTAACGTACGAGTTTCATCTACACACATCTAGATATGTACGAGTATATGAGTATACACGACGAAAATGTACATATTTGTGTGTACGAGCGTAAGTTAGATGTTTGATTTTATTATTTTTTTTTCTTATCAGTTAGAACAAAAATCCTGGGTTTTGTTATTGTTTTTTTGTCAGCAAATATTGATGTGCAAATTTCATGAGTTAAAAAAAAAAATCAACATACAACCAAAAACACACACACACACACTGTATGATCACATACGAGTAGATATTTATGTATGTAGATTATAGTGTGTGATTGTACTCGTATTTCTCTATCTTAATTTCTAGATTTGTTGGTAAGTTGCCTGTCTGTGTGGTGGTTGTGTGTTTGGTTGGAATTTGGCTGAACGGCAGGAATGGTTAAACTAACGTTTATTGCTATTGATTTAATGCGATTAAGTGAAAATAATTTTTGGTTTGTTTGATAACATCATCATTGAATATGGAAGTAGTTTTGTAATGGGAATAGTTGTTTGTTTTGATAATTTCAACTTTATATTTATTTTTTTTTTTTTTGGATAAATGTGAGGATTTTTTTTTTTTCAATATAATCTTATCAGCAATTAGTAATAACAATTTAGACAAAATTATGTGACTGTGTAGTTGAATATAAACTGTCTGCAATAGCAACTAAAAGGGCTACCCACATATAACAATCTAGTACAGGGAATTGCAAGTAAATGAGATTTATTTGGAAAAAAAAATATTATTTTAATAATAAACAAGTAAAAGTTTTAAATTCGGCTGTGGCGATTCTTTGATACCCTCCACCTGCTGGTATGTTGTGTTACTTGTTTTTGTAGCTGTATATGTTATACAACAACAATTATGTTACCCTCTAAATTATTACAACAAACACGTTTATTTTTTTTAGATGTGTCTCCACATTTTTGGCCATTTCTTGGTACAATGATGTCCGATTTGCCCCATTTTAAATACCAATCTATTCGAAATTATGACCAACAATATTATCTTAAGATTACTCAGCTTACGGACAAACGAACATCGGTATATCGACTCGAGCTGTTATAAGCTCGAGCTTATAACATATATAATAGGATGATAGCGGTTGGTATGAAAAAAACTGTTGGTCAAATTTTGAGGTGTGCGGGTCGGATTATTGTGACACTGGACCTAAAACTTTAATGCGCAAAATTTTACCCAAATCGGACAATGCTTTCTAGATGCGCATTGAGTTCAAATATCAAATATGCATTTATATGTATGTAAAAATAATAAAAAAACAAATAATTTTTCACAAAAATTTTGATATTAATAATTGCGTTTCAATTAAATAAATTAATGAACCATAATCTAGAGTAAATTATTTTTCTAGTAAAACAAAAAAATCTATTATCGGTTGAAAAGCAGCCAAGTTATATCAAGTTCCTCAGGCAGTAAATGAGCCGCAGACCACTTGATTAAGAAAATCTAGCTCACATTTTTAAAGACATTAAAATAATTTACAACAACAACATTTTTGCATTCTTCTGATCCCAAAATGATCTTATGTAAAGTATTTTGCATCTCGTCTGTTGTTATGCCGTTCTAAATTAATGTCAAAACGGTGCGTATTTTTTAGCACTATTTCAAAATCTCCAAATTTACTTTTTCAAAAATTTTGAAATGATATATATTTGTGGAAGGATTTCGATAAAACTTGTTAATAATATTTTAATTATTCTAAAAAATAATATTCTGGACTTATTTTCTGAAATTAACCCATGCGATACTCTTGATGTCAAATTGACTCTTTATGAAAATCTATAAATATTTTCTTCATCAGGATTTTGTTTAAATAAAACAAATTTAATGTTTTCACAAAATTCCTCAAATTTATTCGTTATTTTATGAAAATATGTAGATTAATTAGTTCTTATATTTAATACAGTATAAACAAATTTGTATATCGAGGGCTTATATTCCAAAAGTGACAAACTAATATATACCCTCTATACATTGGAGTGGAGTACATAAAAATAGAGCACGAACTATGTATATTAAACTAAAAATAATATTTTCAATAATAAATCCTTATACATAAAATTTTATGTGTGCTTGTTTAAATGACCTCCGGAACCTTAAGAGTTAGCAAGCTAAGATTTGCAACACAGATTCGGTTCGGCTCTTCTGGGAGTGATCGGACAAGAAGACGAGGCAACTCCAATATAAAATTAATGTTTATCATTTTAAGGCAAGGGCGGTGTCGGATAAATGTAAATGTTTATCATCAAATATCTTGTGAGAGTCTTGAAATTTGTGCTACTTCATAATTTATTAATGTAAATAGTCGAAGAAAATATGGGCGGGCTCCTATTATTATATTGAACATTGAAGAAATTAAAATCGATCCATTCAAGCTCCAAAACGTAGTGTGATTTAAACATTAAGTCAAAATCTGATTGACTAGATGGCAGTCCAGACTTACTACTACAACTACCACATCTCAATGGGAGTGGTAAGTAAAAAATATGCGGGATCAGTTTAATAGGCGTGGTACTGCCCTTTCACAGTGGGTGTTAAGTTGAATGTAAGCGTTGCCAACATGTGCCTATAACCACCTCCAAGCGATACACTTGGGCGACGTTAGGCAAAGCTAGTCATTTCTAGTGATTATTCCTAGCGGCTAACGGTTAAAGTCTATCAGTGCTATCCTGTCTGGGAGATAATTGGCAGCACCAAACCTCCCAGCTTGGAAACGGAGCTTCACCAAAGGCTATAAATTGGTACCACGGGTGAGCCATATGCCCGAGGAAGATTCACGGAATTGTCCACATCAAAAACAGTACGAACAAAACATAAAACTGGAGGTTCAAAATCTGCCAGAGAAATGGTTGTCACATCCCATAACTGTGAGGTGTCACAAGTTGTAAATGACGCTCGGAACGTTGTTGATATCAGCTGGCCCCTGATAGAGACAATCAGTAAGGATAAACGTAGTAGATATGTGTGATACGTGTTTGGATACGTGTTTTTGTAAGTACTGTTGCTGATCAACATGGAAGTGTTGAACCCTTAATGACTTTTTTGGGAACGGCCCCTCGGGGAGTTTCATGGTGGTTGTGGTAGCCCAAAATCGCAGGAAATACACAGTTCAATGTGTTGCACAGAGCAACAGGGTTTATATAGGCCCGACCCAATAACAAAGGGTGGATTGTAAGCCAGATACATCACTCCAAGTTTGTAATCCGTCTTAAGGCGGGCGCCAGTGAACGCATAGTATCCCATCCAGTGCTAAGACCACATGACAGGTACGCACGTTAAATCAATAGAGACTTCTGCCCTTTCACAGTGAATATATAATATTATCTATATGGAGTCCTTCCTAATAGTATTAATATCATAGCGAAAATAAAATAAATATTTTAAATCCATGGAGAAATAAAGTGCGACGGGATCCGTTAGAATACTTATATAATAATTTATCTATTGGCTTTAATGCTAATAAAATAGGTTGTAAGTTAATATTTATTTGATGTAAACAAATTTTCAATCACATTTTTCTCCTAACCAATTTATAACGAAAACATATTTTTCTGCTTTCTTGGGAATATTGAACATTTTCCCTGGAATTCCCGACAGGATTTGTTAGATATTTAGTTTTTGCTTTCAAACAATTCGTTTGGTCATTTTGACATTCCTCAAGACACGTTGAAGTATTCTAAATATTGTGAAAGCAGGGTGAAAATAAATATACTCGTGTATTTTTATATTAATTCTTATTTTTTTTGGGAAAGAACAAATTAATATTTTAAATTAAGGTACTTACATTTCTGTGGTTTTATAGAATAACCGCGTATGTCATAAAATCAAAATGTTCAGGAGAGGCAAAAAACGTTATATTTGAAATTATGGGCTCGATATAAAGTTTTTAGAGTTTTATACTTTATACTTTATACTTTATATAAAATTTTGAGTCAAAAATATTCAGAGGTATAGATCCTAGAGAAGGACGAAAAAACAATATGTAAATAACATTTAAAGTGTGTGCAGATAAAACAACTTATGTCGACAAACGTCGTTTTATTTGAAAAATACAACTACCAATGCAACCACCCATGTAGACATAAGTTGTTGTTGCTTGAAAAATGGATTTTTTTTGTTCGTCAACAAAAAGTAAACGCGACTTAGGATGAGAATATAACAACGTATCAAGAATAATAGTGACAAAAAATAACAGAAATAAAAACAAAAGTTTTTATAAGTGGTTATAAACTGAAAACTAATCCAAAATTATTTTGCATTTTTTTCAGTAATAACAACCTATGTCGCTATGTGTCGTTTTCTGAGAAAATAATTTGTCAGCGACCAAAGGTCGGTCGACATACGTCGTTAGTGCTGCAAATTATTTTAATAAACATTTAAGTTACGTCGTTATTTAAAGAAAAAACTAAGAAGTTATCAATATTTTTTTTAAAAAAATTAAACACGTGTACGTTAAAAATTATTATATTTGGCATCGTTAACTCAAAACTGACAAAAATTGACATACGCGGTTATTTCAGAAAACCACAGATATATGTATTTTGTTACACACTCATAATTATATATGTATGTATTCTGAATGAAGAGGTTAAAATAAAATACTCGTGTCTATCCAGTTTTCAAAACAGCCCAATTCTAAATTTAAAATTTAATAGAATATTACAATTCTAAGAAGAGATATCGAAAAAATCTTAACACACATAGAGAGTAGTGATTTGTTGTGGCCAACCATGTTACTTTAATTACAATACGTTACAGTTTTTGGCCAAATGTATCTGATACCTAATCTTTATGTAACATATTCCTCTGAATCCGAATATTTTCGAGATATTAAAGAAGATTATGTCACTTAAATGCAAATATCTTCAAAAATATTAAACGGATTATATATTTCTGTTTTCTAATGAAAAATAGTAAAATTACTAAAAAACCCATGGCTCGTTTGTGAAGATTAGTCAAGAAATGACAGAGTTACAGTGGACAATTTTTCAAACTTCATGAAAAATGTTATGTTTTTTTGAAATTCGCTCTTTCAAAGTTATTTTTTTTAAACCAAACGATTAAAAATTTTAATGTTTTATTATAAACGACATTAGCATATTTCAATATGAACATTTTGCACTCAACTAGTGCAAAAATGACAAAGCTACAGAAGATGTAGTGAATAAACCCACTTTTCGTTTTTTATCAAATCAAAAACCCAAAGGAAGTACATACGCAGAATTTTAAAAAAGAACGCTGTAATTATTATAAACATTGAATTAAAAAAAAAAAATCATTAAAAAAAGCTTATATTAATAACAAGTAAGAAAATTATAGTCGGTCTAGACTGACTATACGATACCCTATACCATGCGCTTAGAGACCCTATCTCTTAGGCCCAACTAACTGGATATAGAAAATAAGCATAAACCAAATTTAAGTGTGATTTTTATTAATTTTTTTGGCTGCAGATATGAAAAAGTTCATATCGGATGCTATATCTATATGGGGACTAGGTCCAAAAATGTACCGTTCCTGATCATGTTTGGTCAAGACTCTTGTATTTTGCAAAAATATATACAAACAAAATTTGAGAAGAATCAGTGCAATATTTTTGTTTTAGGATAGATTTCAGTGAAAATCGGGAAGCAGCTCTATATGGGGCATATGACTGAAAGTTGTCCCATAGGGATCATTTTTGGACTACTCAATAATGGATGTAATAAACGCATACAAACCCAATTTGAGTAAGATCTATATGACAATTTGGATCTTAAGGCAATTTATGTCGATTTCATAGGGGTCATTTGTATGGGTCTAGGTCTGAACATGGACCGATTCTCACCAATTTCAATAGCGTTCATCCTATGGCCAGTAAAAGCTTAAATACCAAATTTCATCAAAATATATTCATATTTGCCTGCTATTTGATTACATGGGCACACAGACGGACGGACAGATAGTGATTCTGATTCGATCGTTATAATAAAAGATGGGCCTAGGTCAAATATTTTTGGTAGCTACAAACAGCAGCACAAAGTCATTATACCCAAACCACATAGTGGTATATGGTATAAAAATAACGCGGTAGAATTAAAGATTTCTGACAACACTGCTTTTGTGCTGACAGGTTTTTTTTTATTGACCGTTCACAAATTCAAATTGTTTACGGAATTCGTATTAACAAGATCAAAATGCATAGCGCAAAACGTGCATTTATCTGCAAGAACAATCCAAACAAGTTTTGCAATGCTTGTGGAGTTTATAGGTTTGCGCAATTACAAAAAGCATTTTGGCTGTATTTTAAAGTCAATCCGGAAAACATTTTGAATTATTGGACCTCAAATACTTTTGTGTTTAAAAAATATGCCTTCAGAATCTTAAGCTAATTTGCTGTACCGCAGTCGGTATATGCCATTTAATCTTCCCGTTACATATTAAACTTGGCTTATTCAAAAATTTCGTCAAAGCTTTACTAAAAAGAGAAAAGAGTGTCGCATTTGAATACCTGAAAACCGTTTTTTCCAACGTATCAGATGACAAAATTAAAGTAGGAGTTTTTATGGGACCACAAATTACAAAGCGACTGAAAGATTCCAAATTTGATTAGATTTTGTCTGCAGATGAATAAAAGGCATGGAAGTCAGTTGGTTTGCTTGAATTAAGCTTTCTGGGAAGTTTCAGGAGCCAAAATTATGAAGACATCATTCAAGATTTGTTAAAAAAACTATGAGAAAATTGGTACAGTTTTTAACACGATTTTTTTTTATTTATTTTTTTATATTAACATTCATTTTCATATCTTACTTAAAAAGGAGTTAATATGTCTTTAAAAATGTACGTTCTGCATTCGCACTTAAATTTATTTCCTAATAACGTTGGCGATAAAAGTGATGAGCATGGTAAGCGTTTTCACCAACAAATACAAGAAATGGAACGTCGGTATCAAGGGACGTATTAGGAGGCGCTGTCGGGCGACTATTGTTGGTTACTTGTGCGAGAGGCAGAAAATAATCACAATAGGCAAAGCAATTCAACAGTTTTAAGCCATCTTTAATATTTATATAATTATATCTATAATATTAATAGGCTAGGCGATTTTTTGTTACCGGTTTTTTGTTCTACCGTTTTATTCCGATTTTCACCAAGGGTATATTATTTGAAAGGTATTTTTTTTAGCCGTTTTGCAGATTTATAGATTTTTAAATTTTTTCCTTTATTTTGAGTATATTGCATTTAAAGTTGCTATTAACACATACATAAAATTATGCATATGCTATGTGTGTTTTATAAAATGTGTTACTGTGTTTGTAATAAAAATGAGTTCGTTTTTTGTATTGATTTGTGAATTGGCTATAATTGATTAGCATACCTTTAGGGTCTTTATTTAAAATTTCCTAGAATTTGCACTCGAATTTCTTGGGCTGGAATCTACTAGTATATATTAATATTTATATTTATATTATATTTATATTTACTTGTTGTGTGTTTTTTTTTTTTTTTTTTTGATTTGATAAAAATCTAAAAGTGGGATAATTCAATTAATCTTTTGTAACTTTGTCATTTTTGCACTGATCTGGTTTCTATTAGGCATAAAATGTTCGTATTGAAATAGACTAACATAGTATGTAATAAAACTTAAAAAAGATTTATTGTTTGGTTAAAAAAAAATAAGTTGAAAAGAGCAAAATTGCAAAAAATCAATAAAATTTTTACGAAATTTGAACTTTGGTTCACTGTAACTCAAACCAATTTGACCAATTTTTACAAACGACCCGTGGTTGTTATATTAGCTATAATATCATTCAATAAAAAAAAGAAATATAAAATCCGTTGAATATTTTCGAAGAAATTTTTTTTAAAGTGACATCATCTTTTTTAAAAACGTAAAAAAACGGTAATTTTGCAATATCGCAAAAACTGTTCTACTTTTTACCATTCTGACTTCATATTCGGCTTCACCGGACAATTTTACATCAGATTGATTTGGTCACGACTTTGCTGAAAATTTGTGACACAGTGTTATCAGTTTTTAGATCAGAATTATTATTAACCAAATGATTAGATTAACAATAAATACATATGTAATTCGGTGATTACAATAATTTCAATTCATTTGGAAATAAATTCGATAGCCATAATAAATTTGTGTTCGTCTTTTTTTTTTATTCAGAACATATAAACGAATCATTTTCTTTTGCAGATACGAAAGTGTGGAATTTGAATAAGTTTTTCGAATTGTATATTGGGAGCTACAAAAAACATTGTCACATTGTCAAACTAAATTAGAGTACATAAATATTTATCTGTTTGTTTATTTACTTGTGTTTGAAAATTTTTTATATAAATGTTTAAACATACATACATACATAAATACATACATACATACATGTAAACATATTTTAAAGCATTCAAATTTGTGGAATCTATGTTTTTGATAGCTTTTTTATGAGAGAACACTCGGAAGATGGATATACTCGTACTAGACGTGTATACGTTAAGATTTGTACGAGTTTACACGTAAACTTTACAAATAGCAAAATCTCAGCAATCATCTACATTTATACCGTTGATTGTGCAAACAAAAGTCCCATGATGTACACTAAACGACCGAAAAAAGTTTGCACTTTGAAAATTTTAAACTTAATTTCAGAATTTTTCTAAACGTGCCACAAACAGTTTAACAAATTCTATTTTAATTTCAAAATTACGCATTTTTTTTTTGTTGTGAACGAACTTTTTGAAGAATTAAAACTGAGAGTATTTATTTGCAATAACATAAACGAAATAAAATACATTAATGAACTTTGTAAGTAATCAAAATATACCCCACAGATCATCCTAATAACAGAATTGATATAACGATGTCCGACTATTTGTGGAAATCTAGATAACACCGATAATTGGTGTTAACACTTATCAAATTTAAAATTGATCAAAGCGGTTCCGATTATGAATAGTTGTTGTTATAAATGTTGTATATTTTTCAGAGTTCAGAAAAAAACACACACTGAATAAAAAACTCGTACATATATGTAAACAAACATAACTTATACCAACACACACATATTTTTATTTTCATATCAATTATGTTTGTTTTTAAATTTTCTTCGATGCCCAACACAATCATGACTGTGTTCGTTTCAATATTTCGTTATTTACACGAACATTTTTGTATCACGTACTTTTTGTTTGAATCACACATAAACCACACATTTTTGAGTGTTGCTTTATTTGAAGTTCATGTTCTGGTACGAGTACTGAAAAAAAAACAGAACATGTACAATAAACAGGTTCGAGTTCAGTTATATTTTAAGTCGTGTTGTGGCTCGTGTACTAAGAAAAAACAGAACATGTACATAAACAGGTTCGAGTTCAGTTATATTTTAAGTCGTGTTTAAAATATAACTGAATGTCATGTACTATTAGTGTTAATAGTTTTTATGTAAACATTAAATATATTCCCCGATGATGACATTCGAAGAATGTCGAAATATTAGAAAATAAATTAAAATATTTTTGTAATTAAAACGGACTTCGAGCTCTAAAACTTTTATTTATCATTAATTTAAAATATAAAATATAAATCAGAAAAAAAAAACAAAACAAAATTATTACATAAAAAAAAAAAAAATAAAAGGAATACTATATAAAAAATATATAATTTAAAAAAACTTAAAAAAAAGCAATTTCAAATGGACTAAAACTGACAAAAAATAAACAAAAAAGAAAGAATATAAAATGGCCGTTACTCAAAAACCGCTGCAAGGTTTTTTTCACGACCAACCTTTTTTGGGTTATCGAAAAGTAGAATTAAAAAAAAAAATTAAAAAGTACAAAATATAATAGCATCAAATAAATAGACAAAAAAAATTCTATTAAGTCTTCGATAATAATCGCTCAAATCGCCATATCTCGAAAATTCCCTAACGATTTTTTTATTTTTTTTTTACTAGTATAGTCCAGCACACGAAATTCGAGTGCAAATTATAGGAAAATTTATTTTTTCATAAAATTTTTGTCTTCCAATGATTTTTTAATCTATATTTGAATCAGAGCGTCTGATATGTAATTTAAATCATTCGCTTTGACAGGGTGTAACGAATTATTATAAATATTTTATTTTATTTAATTTAATATATTTTTAAGACAGATTAAATATATATTTTATCATTCTCATTTTCTCCTCCATATGAGCTATAACAATGTCAATTTTCACACTCCTCCGTGCGCGCATGTTGCTTAAAAAGGTAACCAAAAATTTACCTTCACGTATTAATATATAGATTTTTTGTGGAGTATTTTTTTTCCAGCAGTTCCTCAATTTCGCCCAGGTATACTCTACAAATATCAAACTAGCACATGGCGAAATTACATAAATCATGTATTTGAATTTCTCTTTAATATAGTTATTTCTGAAAATATTTTGTGTTATTTATTTTACGAGAACTAACAAATTTAATTCATAGCAAACAAATTTAACACCATAATTTGTTGCAGTATTTCAGGGATAAAATTTACGTTTATTGAGTAAACAATTTTGTCGTTGGGTGTATGGTATCAAACATTTGTTTTTTTGTTAATATTTTTTAGTTGCTTTTTATTTATGTTGTTGTTGTGTTGTTTGGATGTTTTCATAAGTATATATTTTTATATGGTAATGGCTGTCTATAAAATCCATTGAACGCAATTGTTTATGTTTACTCGGGGAATCGCTTGCGAAAACAAAATTATATGAGCAAATATACAAATAACACTAAATGAGAGAAAAAAATGTTAAAGATGATGATTACAATTGGATCGATAGGCTACAAAAACGTTACTAATGCAAGGTGATACACGATATTGCGATATGACAACAAACGAAATCTCTTGAGAATGTTTTCGACTTTACAAACCATATTAGTGTATGTTATTAGTTAAACTTAAATTTCACGAATTCAATTTTTTTTAGGTTTTGTATGTAAAAAAAAACTTCAACCGCTCGTAAGTCTCAAAAACATCGGAAAGTTATGTAAAAATTCAATTATATAAAACAAACACTAAGAAAACAACACAGAGGTGGCACACTAGGTAGGTTTTCTTATGCAGTGTCACATATGTATATTTATCTTAAACGTTTTATTTTATCCATTTGAATTTGGGTTTTTTTATTGTAAATTGGTAATTTTAATTTGTAGTTAGTCGATTTAATTGTAAATAAAAACGAAAGAAGCTGGAAAAGAAAATATAATATTTACTCCAAAAATATTTTGATTTTATTTCATGAATTTTTGTTGTTGTTGTAATTGTTAGATTAATGAAAATATTGTGAAAAACAATTAATTTTAATTAATATGTTATTCTCATATCTGCTTGTATTCGACTCGTATAATTGCTGATATTGTTTTGCTTACAACAAAATACTAAATACTAAAAATATGTACTAAATAAAATCATCTAGATATATAAATATGTTTGTATATACTCGTACACCTAGCGCAATATTATGTTTCTTCGAAAATATTGAACAAGAAGTTGTAACACAAAATTAGAATTATTTTTATAATAAAAAGTTTTATTTAGCCATCATTAAAAAGGTCTATAACTAGTTCTGGCCTAGTTCAAAATTAAAACTTATAATTAGTTCCTGAACTTGTTCCTTTCAATTGATAGTAAATGAACTAGTTCTAGAAGGATTTCAATAACTTTAGATGAGCAAGTATGTATGTTGTACCTTTGTACACATTTATAATTTATGCACCAACACATACACACTTATTACTCCGTACAATACATACCTTTGTTTTAATTTGGTGACCACATTTTTCCAACGTTCAGCCATAATTTAATTTAGTTTAATTTTGTTGGTATTGTTGTTGTTCTTTGTTAAATTTCACAAAGAGTTTAATGATATCTTAATTCGATTCTAACAAATATAATTAAAATAGGCTCAGTGTTTGCGTTTTTTTTTTTTTTTTTTAATTATTTATATAAAATTTAATTAATATTGTACATTTTGCTCTTATTGTAGATTAATGTTAAACTGTAGTGAGTTAATAAGCCGTTTGGTTTTTTTTTTCGTTTTCGTTTATTATATATCGCGTCTTTTCATTATTGTGTATGTTTGATTTTCGAATGCTTAAATTGTACTGTCAAAATCTAATTTTGGAATTTATGAGGTGTTGTTCTTACTAACAAACATTTTTCTGTTCATCTAATTTGTTTCTTCTTATTTTTTTTTTTTTTAGGTTTTATTAAATCAGAGATAGCAAATATTTCTCCATAGGTTGGGCATTCTTATTTAGTACTTTTTTATTTTCTAAATAGACGAATATTTATTACTTATTTGAATCATGTGAAAAAATACATATTTTTGAGATTCCTGAATATTGTTTGTATTCATATTTGTTCAGCGCTGTGTTTACTTTTTGGTAATTTGTCTAAAACACACTTTTTAATTGCGAAATGTAAAAGTGACGAGGAGATTAAAGAATTTCCAGAAAGAACATTTTGTTTAAAAGGAGAATATTTAGATTTTTTTTTTCATATGTAAATATATGTGATGAAGCTGGGTGGAGGGGAAGGGTGTAAGAATTAAATAAAATAATATCTTTATATACATATAGTTACGCTCATTGCTGACTCACTGATATGCAACATTATGTGATTAATACAGTATATTTATGTATGTCTTGAAGCTAGGAATTTGAACTGTAGATTTCTTTACTGCATATTTTCTTTAAAAAGCACATTTTCTTTAAAAAAATAACTTTTGTTAAAAAGTACATTTTCCATAAAAAGTACCTTTTTTAAAAAGTACATTATCTTCAAAAGGAATATTATCTTAACAAGTACATTAACTAAAAAAAATATATTATCTTAAAAAATTACATTCTCTTAAAAAAAGTACCTTTTCTAAAAAAGTACCTTTTCTTAAAAAAGTACCTTTTCTTAAAAAAGTAAATTTTCTTTAAAAAAAACACCATTTCTAAGAAAGTGCATTTTCTTAAAAAAGTACCTATTCTAAAAAAGGTACCTTTTCTTAAAAAAGTACCTATTCTAAAAAAGGTACCCTTTCTTAAAAAAGTACATTATCTTAAGAAAGTACCTTTTGTAAAAAAGTACCTATCCTTAAAAATGGACCATTTCTTTAAAAATTAAGTAAAGTAAAGTATAAAAGTAAAAGTATTCTAAAAAAGGTACCTTTTTTAAAAAAGTACCTTTTCTAAAAAAGGTACATTTTCTTAAAAAAGTACATTATCTTAAGAAAGTACCATTTGTAAAAAAGTACCTATCCTTAAAAATGGACCATTTCTTTAAAAATTACATTATCTTAAAAAGTATAATTACAAAAAAAGTATATTATATTAAAAAGTTCAATCTAAAAAAAATAATTTTCTTAAAAAAATATCTTTTCATAAAATGTACATTATCTTTAAAAAGTACCTTTCCTCAATAAAGTACCTTTACTTAAAATGTTGCATTTTCTTTAAAAAAAACTACATTATCTTAAAAAAATACCATATCTTAAAAAAGTACATTTTCTTAAAAAAAGTACCATTTCTAAGAAAGTAGCTTTTCTTAAAAAAGTATCTTTTCTTCAAAAATAGATTTCTTAAAAAGTGCCTTTTCTTAAAAAGGTACCTTTTCTACAAAAGTAGCTATTCTAAAAAAATTTAACTTTTCTTAAAAAAGTGCATTATCTTAAGAAAGTTCATTTAAAAAAAAAAACAACTTTTCCTTCAAAAAGTACAATTTCTTTTAAAATTAAGTTATCTTAAAAAAGTGTAATTATTACCTTTTCTTAAAAAATACCTTTTCATAAAATGTACATTTTCGTAAAAGAGTGCCTTTCCTTAATAAATTGTCTTTTCTTAAAATGGTGCATTTTCTTTAAAAAAAAAGACCATTATCTTAAAGAAGTACCTTTTCTAAAAAAGTACCTTTCTTTAAAAAATACCTTATCTTAAAAAATACCTTATCTTAAAAAAGTAAAATATCTTAAAAAGTTACATTACAAAAAAAAAGTACCATTACACTTTCTTAAAAAAGTACAATTTCTAAGAAAGTACCTTTTCTTAAACAAGTTCCTTTTCTTCAAAAGTACCTTTTCTTAAACAAGTTCCTTTTCTTCAAAAGTACCTTTTCTTCAAAAATAGCTTTTCTTAAAAAGTGCCTTTTCTTAAAAAGTGCCTGTTCTTAAAAAGGTACCTTTTCTTAAAAAGTAACTATTCTAAAAAATTTAACTTTTCTTAAAAAAGTACATTATCTTAAGAAAGTAAATTTTTTAAAAAAACAACCTTTCCTTCAAAAAGTACAATTTCTTTTAAAATGAAGTTATCTTAAAAAAGTGTAATTACAAAAAAGTTCAATCCTAAAAAAGTACCTATTCATAAAAAACAAAAATGCCTTTTCATAAAATGTACATTTTCTTAAAAAAGTATCTTTCCTCAATAAAGTACCTTTTCTTAAAATGGTGCATTTTCTTTAAAAAAAAAAAAAAAGACCATTATCTTAAAGAAGTACCTCTTCTATAAAAGTACCTTTCTTTAAAAAACACCTTATCTTAAAAAAGTAAAATATCTTAAAAAGTTACATTACAAAAAAAAAGTACCATTACATTTTCTTTAAAAAAAAGGACAATTTCTAAGAAAGTACCTTTTCTTAAATAAGTTCCTTTTCTTCAAAAGTACCTTTTCTTAAACAAGTTCCTTTTCTTCAAAAGTACCTGTTCTTAAACAAGTTCCTTTTCTTCAAAAGTACCTTTTCTTAAACAAGTTCCTTTTCTTCAAAAGTACCTGTTCTTAAACAAGTTCCTTTTCTTCAAAAGTACCTTTTCTTCAAAAAAAAAACTTTTCTTCAAAAGTACCTTTTCTTAAACAAGTTCCTTTTCTTCAAAAGTACCTGTTCTTAAACAAGTTCCTTTTCTTCAAAAGTACCTTTTCTTCAAAAAAAACTTTTCTTAAAAAGTACCTTTTCTTAAAAAGTGTCTGTTCTTAAAAAGGTACCTTTTTTTAAAAAGTAACTATTCTAAAAAAATTAACTTTTCTTAAAAAAGTACATTATCTTAAAAAAGTACATTTTTTTTTTGTAAAAACAACCTTTCCTTCAAAATGTACAATTTCTTTTAAAATTAAGTTATCTTAAAAAAGTGTAATTACAAAAAAGTTCAAGCTTAAAAAAGTATCTTTTCTTAAAAAAAATATCTTTTCATAAAATGTAGATTTTCTTAAAAAGTACATTTCCTCAATAAAGTACCTTTTCTAAAAATGGTGCATTTTCTTAAAAAAAAAGCACATTATCTTAAAAAAGTACCTTTTCTAAAAAGTACCTTTCCTTAAAAAATACCTTTTCTTAAAAAATACCTTTTCTTAAAAAAGTAAAATATCTTAAATATCATACACTACAAAAAAAAGTACCAGTTCCTACAACTACAACTACATTTTCTTAAACTTAGAAAATGTGATTAATTTTTATGGATTCATTTTTTCAAATCATAAATAATGCTTAAGTTTCTTATTATATAATCATACATCTGAGATGGAACTAGTTCTAGTATAAAGAAATTATTACAGATTTGATAATTGGATTACTTTCTAGTAAGCACTTGCGCTATTGATTTAACTACTTTTTAGCACTTTTTTAAATGTAGTTTATTTGTAAACATAAAAAAGTTATTCTAACTAAATTGACTTAGTCGTTTGAATTAACAGAATAATTCAGTCTTGAAGACCGAATTTAGTAAGCACACCTTAATCGCATCATTCTAACTCGGTTGAGACAACCGAATTTATTCTCTGAGTGTAGAATGAGCGTACAGTACAAAATCATTAATGCATTTAATTAATTGGTTTAGCAAGTTATTCGAATTGCTGGATAAAATTAAAAAAAAAAAAATAATAACAAACAAACAATGCTGGATAATTCAATATAATTTACTAATATTTTATCAAATTTTATATTTAAATGCAACAAGGCCAAAGAACTCACAGTTCAGTTATTTCCTCTAATTTTGTTAATATTATTCAGAGGCATTATCACTTAAAGTTATTTTTCAATGCAAATACTTCTATCAAAAAAACGTTTGCTCTCTATTTTTTCGTTGCATCTAGACCAATTCTAACAGAAGTCTTGCCATGGCCTTGATGATAACAGCTTTAAATTTCAATAACTTCCCCCTCAGTAAACATCAATGCCACCGCTACTTGTGCAGCCATTACACAAAATCATAATGGCAACGAGGAGCGCACCGGAACAACGAATGTATCTACTAGTCTTATAAAATACACACACACACACACGTATGAAAAATATGAAAAACACACTCTATCAACCACAGGAAAGAAAAAAAATTCTAAAAAATACAACCTACAAAGAATACTTGTAAATACTTAGAAAATTAAAATCAAACTCAAAATAGAAATCGAAACTATTTACAAAAAAACATCAACTAACAACTCCATACAACAGTAGCAACAATTACAAATACTTATGTAGAGGAAAAAGAACAAATTAACAAGTCCAGAGGTTAATTGCATGTCATTCACATACAAGTGTTTAGTTGAGCAACAAAGTAAGAATCTGGTAGTTAAACCTAACATTTTCTTTTTTTTTAACAATTTAATTATTCATTAAAATTTGAAGTACAACAAAATGTAACGTAACAAAATAAAGTTAAATGAAACAAAGTGAAGAACTCAGGAAGAAAATGAACTCATAATGAAAACCTTCTCAAATACTCGTAGTGGTAGCACTCAACGCAAACAAACAAACAAACAAAACCAAGTTATGAACCCATTTAATACAAAATAATTTGTAGCTGTTTTTGTTGAAGGTAAACTAAAGCAAGTAAGAACATTATAGTCCGTCTAGACGGAATATATGATACGCTATACCATGCGTTTAGATACCCACCCTTTCTCTTAGATCCAACTAATTGGGTATATTTTTTTATAGATTTAAGATCGGGAAACAACTTTACTGATTAATAGATGTAGTAAACACATAGAAATCAAATTTGGCCGTGAGCTATATGATAATTTGGATCTTATGGCAATTAAAGTCGATCTCATGAAAATCGGTGCTTGATTTTCATGAATATCAGTTATATATATATATATATATATATATATATATATATATATATATGTGTGTTTTATTACAAGGACAGACGGACATTGCTAAATCGACTGCGAAAATTATTCAGATTTGATCGGTATAATAAAAGATGGGTCTATCCCAAATAATTTTGGTAGTTACAAACATCCGCACAAAATCATTATACATAGTGGTATAGGGTATAAAAATACTCATATCAACACACACACACACACCATTAAAATAAATAAATGAATAAGACTGTGTGTAAGTGAATAAGTGAATGTGTGTTTAGGGACTTTGAAGCCAAACAGCCAAAAATTGTATATTTTATGGTTTAACATGCAAAGTGTATTAAATAAAAAAAAAAACACAAAACAAAAAGAAAATAACAATGTTGGTAATTATGTTTAATGAAACCTTTAAAGCAAAACCAAAAAAAGCATATTTCATCATATGAATTAAAAACATTTATCCAACTAGCCACCGAGTACGCTTACTTTATTACTTTATAACTCCTACAATGACGCCAATATTCATATTTCACATACATACATATGTACATACAAAATTACGGATTATTTACTCGTACTTCTGTTTTCAAACTTAAGCTTTATTCACTTAAAGTCTATTAGCAATTGTTAGTTCATTTCATTTGCGCTTTATGTTGTTATGGTTTTCCGTCAGTGGTTAACCTTCTTAAAATGAATGTCGACTTTTTTGCATACAACGAGTATGCAATTGAAATATCCAATATCAGTGTCCTGCCTATGGACATAAAGTGAATGATATTTTACGCAATACAACAATAGCAACGACCTCAACAATAAATAATGCAAAATTGCGAATGCGTTTTATGGGCCTGACAATTATTCAATCTTTGTTTCCATGTGTTCCCATTTTTTCAATCGACATTATTTTGAACTTGTTTCTGTTCCTTTTGCCTATTTTATTTATTCATATACGAGTACCTCGTACTGTAAAGTTATTTATAAATGATTTATATTTTGTAAATGGTTGTAGGCCAAATTTGTGCAAGGACACGCTATTTATTTGTGACACAAACAAAAAAAGGAAAACAAAATCTTTTTTACATCGTATAATTTTAGCGTCTCCGGAAATTTATTAGTCTTGGTAGTGATGTCGCCACAATAAATGTTAAATAAGTGATTTCATATAATAAAAGTTTTATTATCGAATATAAATAATGTAGAAAGTTTGAAGGTAAACCTTCACGAAAATAATTCAATATTTTTTATATTGAAAAGACACATTTTAAATGTTAAAGGTTTTTTACCTTTAACGCTTCTAGTAAGTAGAAACTTATATTTTTATGTTCTCATACAGATATTTTAAATGTTTATCTGAAAAGCATAAATTTTGCTAAATTGTTTTGTCAGTTGCAATTGAGGTTATAATGGAGTTCTCATCTATGATATTAATAGGCTAAGCGATTTCTTGTGACCGATGTTTTGTTCTACAGTTTTATCCCGATTTTGACCAAACGTATATCATTTGAAAGGTATTTCTTTTTAGCCGTTTTGCAGATTTCAAGATTTTTAAATTTTTTCCTTTATTTTGAGTAAATTGCATTAAAGTTGCTACTAACACATACATAAAATTATACGTTTGCTTAAATTTGTTAATGTGTTTCTTAATGAGTTTGCTATCCTCATTCACAATAATAATAAACCAAAAAGGTGTTGGTTTGTGAATTGGCTAAGTTGAGATATAAAATTGCCTAGAAAATGCACTCGAATTTCGAGCTTCGGAGTCTGCTAGTTATTAATTATTAAAAATCAATTTAGTAAAGTAAAGTAAATACGCGATCAATACAATTTTGTTAAAAAAAAGTTTAGGTTCTGCCCCGAAATATAAAAAAGCATAAGTAAATGTTATTGCTGTTTACTTTTTTTTTTTTTTTGAAGCGTAAAATCTGAGGCATTTTCACTTTCGAGAGATTTTTGCAATGTTCCCACTTGATTTGATTTCGTCAATCTCTACATGGTATAGTAGTAAACTCTGTAAATTTACTTTTTATCGCAAGTCAATAATAACTTTGTAATAAGACAATTTAAAGATAAAAAATTGGTGATTACTTTTTTTTGACGCTCACAGTATATATGTATATGATTCTAGTGTGAAAATTAAATAGTGAACGTGAAGGCGTTATGGCGTCCATCTGACCATAAACATGCCCAGAACTTAACCTAGTACCTGAAATATGTTCAATCGTGATTGTCAGGCTTTGATTTGGGTAACAACTCCTGACGTGGAAACTCAAAATCAAACACTTTGGCACTCGACGAGTATATGAAAGTACATGCCTGTATTTTCGTTCCAAATGTTTGTGAGGACATACGTAACCCGGAACCTGATAATATCAACCACAAGATACTACAAACGAATAATATCAAATGCTTCGCATTGCATCAGAGCGATGTAATGTCTGGCGGTTTCAATGACCACATGGAAAATGTATTCCACAGCTTATCTCGGTTAGAATGCCGCGCAATGTTTGATTACACAGCGGAACAAAAAAAATAAAAAAATCTGCGGCATTTATTTTGTTAGTGGTTTTCGTAAACACTTGTATTAGACATACACAGCATGCATTTACTTTTTTTGGATTGACTCTGGTTCTCGCTATAAACCGCTATTTAAAAAATGGAGGAGGCTTCACCACATATTTTAGCATAATTCAAGAACGGTTCGTCCGATTTGGTTCAATAGAAAATATGAAAATCCACAGCTAAATTACCTCCAAGTTATATCAACACTGTTTTTTAATTAGAACAATAGTTTCGGAAATATTCATAAAGTTTTTCCGAATAAATAATTTTTTTGATGTAAAATTTTAATATTTCTGTTGTTTTAAAATTCATAAAAAATCACAAACATCAAAATTGCTCTTTTTTATCTCAGGTTAAAAACATTGATATGTTGCAAATAAAACAAGCCATATTTAATTAAAATCAAGTAAACAGTTTTGATTTAATTTACAATTTAGTGATGGTATCTCATTTTGATAAAAATATCTAGAATAAATTTTGTTCAATATTATTAGCTTTTTCTGCACTAATGTTTTTTTTTGATGGAAATCCCATACAAAATTTTCATTTAGAAATTATTTATCAAAATGGGATAGCATCACCAAATTGTAAATTAAATCAAAACTGGTAAATCGATTTTAATTAAATATGGCTTGTTTTATTTGCAACATATCAATGTTTTTAACCTAGGATTAAAAAAGAGCAATTTTGATGTTTTTGATTTTTTATGAATTTTAAAACGACACAAATATTTAAATTTCACATAAAAAAAAATATTTATTCGGAAAAACTTTATGAATATTTCCGAAACCGTTGCCCAAATTGGAAAATAGTGTAGAGATAGCTTGAAGGTAATTTAGCTGTGGATTTTCATATTTTTTATTTAACTAAATCGGACGACAAACCATTCATGAGTTATGCTAAAATATGTGGTGAAGCCTCCTTTATTTTTTAAATATCGGTTTATCGCGAGAACCAGAGTCAATCCACAAAAAGTGAATTATAGACTTAGATCTTCATCAGCATATGTAGCAAAATTGACTAATAATCCCTATGCCGCAGAATTAGTGTTGCCCTGTATTATTTATTTTTTTTTTTCAGTTCAATTACTATTAATTTTTTTAAGAATGTTGGCGAAATATATACTTATATGGCATAATTTAAATTTAGTCAAACGACAGAATATTTTTATTCCAAAACCATGAAATTGTTAAACTTGTAAAGTCACAGGTGTTGGTATGAAAGAAGGGATTACTATTTAATTTTTTATGTTATGTGATAGTGTTTTATATAACTCAATATAAAATATATACGTTATTAATAAATAATTAATTCTTAATAACAATTATTTTTTTTTTTTTTGTTATTATATAACAGTAAAATTATGATAAATTGTTGTCACAATCAATAAATATAATGAATAATTCCATTGTACCAACTAAATGTCACAATATGAATAATCGAATTTATATATAAAATCAATTGCCTTTTCCATTGTACGGTTAACTGCACTACACAATACAATAATGCACTACACAATACAGAATAATGTTTTGTAATGGGATTACACGAATCTGTTCTCTGTGTGTGTGTGTGTGTATGCGTGTGTGTGTATGTGTGTGTTTGTGTATGTGTGTGTGTGTGCGTGTGTGTATGGGTGTAACATTTGTGGAATCAACCAAATTTGTCGGAAGCAGTATTATTTAGTTGGAATAACTTAATTATTTGTTTGTCACAGCCAATTTCTGTTCTGCAATACAAGTTTATGTTCTGTCAACAGAATTACCGATATGGCAAATATTTTTGTTATTGCTACCAAATGATTCCAGGCAACAAATTTGCTTGAAAACAAAAAAACAATAACAAAAAAATAAACCAAGTATGAGTGTTAAATTCGGTTATGCCGAATCTTTTATAGCCTCCACCTGGATTTTACGTTTACATTAATATCTAGATTTATTTCCCCATTTATAACAAATTTAAACAAAATATTTTACAAAAGAAACAATTTGATAATTTTAGGTCATATCTTGGCATAATTATACCCGATTTATCCCATTTTAAATACTAACGTGATACAGATAAAGACAAAAAATATTATTCAAAGTTTACGCAGCTAAATGGTTATTTTCGAATGTGCGCGATTTCAGAGAGATGGACAGACGGACATCGCTACATTGACTCGAGTTGTTATAACGATCATGTATATATATGCTATATGGGGGGAGGGAGAAAATTCATTTTTTGATACGTTACAAACCGAATTACAAACTGATGTACAATGAGTGACAATACAATGGAAACTTTTACTTTAAACAAAATATATATTGGTGACGAAGTGAACGGTGAATACCAATAAGTTGGATCATAAAATTAAGAACTATTTTACTAATTTAAAAATTTACAGGTTTTATTTATACTCCCTTTATTTGTAAATTAATTTACCATCATGTAATTAAATAATTCATTAACTGAAAATATCTATGTCAAAAATCAAAAAAAAAATTTTTCGCAGTTTTGTCGTCCACGAGTCTGCCTGCAAAGTTTCAGCTCAATTGGATCACGGGAAAAGGGTTCAAAATCGTTCCAAAATTTCGTTGACTAGGAGACAAGCCGACACTACGACTCAATATAAAGGGAGTAAAAAACTTTTTAATTTCAGAAAAAAATAACAAAAGCTTAAAAAAATCTAAAATTGTTTTTATGCTGTTGATATAACAATGGAAACCTTTACCATACAATAATTAAAAACTTTCCCTCTATTTTTGTTTTCAATATTTTGTTGGATATCTATTATTTTTTAGTACTGCTTCACAATGCCGAGGCATTGAATCAATTAAAATGTTGATGACACAAATTGATATTTTTTTGCCACTCTAAATTGACTGCCTCTATGAGATCTGTCTTGTTTGTATTTTTCGTGTCCGTACTTTTCGATCTAAAATTTCCCATAGATTTTCTATGGGATTCAGATCAAGTAAATGGGCTGGCCATGCCAGGTGCATATTTTCTTCCGTGTATGGACAGAATTTGCCTGTAATCACTTCCAGTTAGAGTATATTTTTATATGATTTGGACCCATTCCTTGGGTCCAGACCATAATATTGCCACCACCAAACTTAACACTTTCATTTGTATATTAAGGGTCTAGTGTTTCTCCCTTTGGTCGGCATACAAAAGTTATTCTCTTACGTTAAACTTAGACTCATCAGAAAATAAAACAGTATTCCAATTCCTTCGTGACCAGTTCATGTGTTCTTTAGCATAATTTATGCGAGCCAGACGACTTTTCTCTGATATCAGCGGTTTCTTCTCAGGATGATAACAACTAAGATCGGCCTCAATTGTTCGTCGGGAATCAATTCGAGCACATATTTTTAGTTTCAGATAGTTAGTGCCCTCTTTAAGTAGCATTTCTTTGATATTTTTTAAACTCTCTTGCATTAAATTATCCTGTCTTTAACTCATTTTACGGGGCCTAAGTCGTCTCCGATCCTCTCCTGATAATTTTTCAAATTATAGATTTATTCACAGAATATTCCTGACAAATTTTCATTTGCTTAAGACCAGCAGTAAAATTATCTATTATTCTGGTTTTTAGCTCTTTACAAAATTTTGTTATTGCCATTATTTGTTAATCTATAATATTAATAGGTAAGGCGATCTCTTGTGACCGATGATTTGTTCCACAGTTTTCTCCCAATTTTGACCAAACATATCTTATTTGAAAGGTAGATCTTTTCAGCTATCCACCAGAGTTTCAGATTTCTAAATTTTTTTTGGAGTAAAAGTTGCTACTAACACATACAAAAATTATACAATGCTGTGTGTGTGTTTATTAAATTTTTTAATGTGTTCATGAGTTTGATTTCTTCATTCGCAATAATTGATAATTGTATTGAATTGAAAAAAAATTGGACATAAACCAATAACGACAATAATCGATATTTAGAAAGTGTGGAATTATGAATTGGCTGAAATTGATAAGCATACCTTTAGGGTCTTTATTAAGTGAAAAATAAAATTCCTAAAATTTGCTCTCGAATTTCGAGGGCTGGGATCTGCTAGTATTTATAATTATAAGATTAAAATATTGAAAAATAAAATTATGTTTAAAAAATGTTGAAAGAAAATGTCAGAAACTATAAATATTTAAATATCGATTAAAATTTTATAAATTTTCTTTCATGCCATCTTCCGTTTTTATTATTGTTCTAATCAGCTCTGGTACAAAAGTTTAAAAGTTTCCATTGTTTTGTCATCAATAAAATAGATACCTTTTTTTCGTTTATCTATTTTTTATGATATTTTTTGTAACAAATTTATCTTTCGTATAGAGAAAAACATTTATTTAGGATTTATAGTGAAATTATTTTAAAAAACCAAATTAGTAAATTTAGAATTTTCCAATGTATTGTCATCCACTGTTTACCCTCTGTGCAGTGGTGCGAAAGGTTTACAAATAATCGATGTCTCCCCAAAAATCAGAAAAAGCATTGAATATTTAGAAAATTGTTCATAAATATTTAAAATTTAATTGAAGATATAAAAATATTAAAAAAAAAAACGCTAAATTGTGGTTACAATCAATGCATAAAAATAATTAACAATATATTATTCATCAAAAAAATTTAGATATAAAGCTCAAGTACTTTAAATAGAAAAACCACGTATGTATAGATTTTATTTTGTAAAAATAAAAAGTGTTTTAATGTTCAAACAGTTAATCAACAATGACAGCAAATATGATTAATATGTTAAGAGAATTAGAACTTTATTAGTGATTCTGAATCTGAAATAAATAAAACTTTGACTGAAATGCGAAATATTATATTGCACATCCTTAATAAAATTATTTTTGTAGCATTGAGCAGAATAACAGATCTTCTTATAGTTAAATGCTGAAATTTCAAGTTGTTCGTTTTTTTTTTACTTATTTTATTACTTAATATTTTTCAAATTATATTATTTACATATGTATATGCTTTATTAAATTTTTATTTTTTATTTATTCGTATTCTTATTTAAAAAACACACACACACAAACGCATATAATGCCGTAGGTTTTTTGACCAACATCTACATTTATTAAATATTTATGCAAAAGAAGTCAAAAGAACAAAGTAACCGCAATTTAAAATTTACAATTCCAAATATACAATATACAACACAAAGCTCAAACACAACAAATGACCGCATGTACGCACTAACGGTAATAAAACGACTAAATAATCAACTTATACACGCTAACAGTCAAATAGAACTGAATTTAAGTCAGTTCAACCAGGCGTATGTTAAATATGAAATTAAATGTTAAGCATTGGCATAGGCAGCACAGAGCTTTTTTATTTACATGAATTTATTTATTCATAATAATACAGCAAACAACAATAACAACAACAATAACAACAACAAAAATTATTTAAAGGATATCAGCGATTATATCGAAGAGTTAAATAGCAGTTGCTTAATATGCCCAATAAAAACAATTATAGGAAAATACAATTACAAATACAATAAAATGCCTACAAAAAAAATTTTAACAACAACAACTAAATAATACAGTTTTATTTACGTTAGAATAATAATTTTTTATGAATGAATTTTAAAAGCTTAAGCCAGAAAAGTTGTATAAAACGCTTTAAAGTTTTAAGGCCATTTATATTATTCTTATTTACACATTAAAGTATTGCCAACATTGAAATAAAAAGTCAAAACAAAACAAAAAAGATGAATACTTAGAAAAGACAAATTGAGAGAACGAAAAGAAAGCTTACTACTTAGATACAGTAAAAGCTTTATACACTGGAAATATGGGAAATTATGGAATTATATTTAAAAAGAGCTGCACGGATATTTTTTTAAAGAGAAATAAAAGAGCGAGAGAGCAGCAGTGTTTATAAATGAGACCACGCATATTTTAATATTTACTGTGCAGCATTCCTTAACAAAGCGATATCAAACATTAGAATAACTGTCAAAAAAAAATTGTAAAATTTGTTTAATTTAAATAAAATATTTATGTACATAAATTGTTATTAAAACATTTCTTGTTATACTTATAATGTATACAAAATCTACTTAAATTGAATCGCATGAAACTTTAATTATTCATAAATAATTTATACAATATGTTTAAGTAAAAGTCTTTGACCGACCATGACTTGTACACATATTTATTTACAACTCTTTCCTTAATTTATGTTGTTTTTTGTTTTTTTTTTTTTTTAATATCCAATCTCATTATTCAATACATAAACATTTATATAAACAAAAAAGTCGTCATATTTAAATAAACCAAATTTCAATTCCGTCTGCAGGTCTCATGAAAATAAAATTCTAATTGACAAAATATGTTATTTTTTTTACATTAGGGTTATAACTGCTAACACTTTTTGTATAAATCAACATCGAAATGCCAAATATTAAATCACCTTTTCGTAGGTTTCATGTAGTTATAACAAAAAATTCATAAATACTTTCAAATTAAATTTCAATACAATTAAAAATTTAAATGTAAAATAATATTTATTTCAAGTAAAATCTTCTACGAGAAATATAAAATTGAAACGAAAATATTATCACTCATACGTCTCAGCTCAATATCTCATTGATCATGTACGAGTATAAAAAGTTGTACGGTACACCTCGGAAATTATATAGCTATAAATACCACAAATTCATAAAATATCTGTAAATGTCAAAAATTAAAAAAAAAAAAAAAAGAGAAAGAATAACGTCAGGAAATTGTCTATTTGTAATTGAATCCATTTTATAGAGCATCATATTTATTAATTTAACCACACAGACACATACACACCTAAAAAAGAAACCCTCTACACAAAGTTTAAAAGAATAAATTGTTGTTGGTGAACAAAAATAAAATAAATGTCTTATTCATTTGATAATGACATTGATCCTCTTAGGTACATATATTTACAAAGTATATTTTTGTTGCGATATTAAAAATATATATGTATATGGGGGGTTTCATGTCAAGTGCACCAACTTTTGAAACCGATGTCTTCCGATCGGGATGAAATTTGCACTAAGGTTAGTCCTATTGGATAGTAGTTTAGACAAGATCGGTCCAGATCTCTCTGAGTTAGAGGGGATCAAAATTTGACATTTTGACCAAACAGGTGTTTTTTCTCATCCATGTAACTTATTACCTATTGTTCTTAGAAAACTTTCTACCAAATAGTTTAGATAGCTATTTCTTCACTATTTCGGAAAAAAATACTTAAAAAACAAAAAAAAATTGTAGACTTTTTTTTTTTGCTAAATTAAAGCATTTTTTGCCTTTTTTTTCAAAAAGGGCATTTTTTTTTTTCATAAGAAAGCTTAGGATTTTTCCTTTAAGAGCTTTTTGGTCGCTTAGTGGAATGGGAGTGGGATATCTATCAAAATAAATGTTTTGTAACTCAAGACAACGGTTTTTCAATTTTTCACAAATGCACTATTTTGAATTTTTTCCTATTTGTGTGCAAAACCTTACAAATAAAACTTATACTGAGAAATAGACAAATTAACCTTTCCGAAGGTATGTAACATACCTTCATAACATAACAGAGGAGAATGGTTATCTGTAACCTGAAAGAGTTATTTGCAACATTTTAATCTGAACACGAGGATGTTAGAATTGGCTTCACGAAATTAACCCAAATGAGGCCAAAACATTGCGTTTTGGCAGAAAGCAGCGGACTCACACAGTATGCGTTTGAATTTACCATGAAAATGTTAAACTGATGTTGAAGGAAATCAACTTAAAGTATTTAACAGATGATTCGGCAGAAGATTTACACGATTACCGCGATTGCCTTAAATTGCCTATGTGTCCTAATGCAACAACTTCTTGCCAGTTAGGTGAATGTACCAATTGCCTGAAAACCACATTCATCAAAGAAAATTTAATCAACTCTTTAGATCGAGAATATATAGAGGAGGTCAAATTTGATTCTTGGATTCAGACTGACAGATGCACATTGAAAACAATCATTTTAAATGTGGATGATTTTGTGGAAGAAATGTGTACAGGATTGCTAAACTTGAGAACCCATGACTTTTTAGTCAAAGAGCAATGGTTATTCTTCAAGGATTTGAAGATACATTTGAAGTCTGGTGAATTCGTTATTTCATATGATTTCGCAGAAAACTATAAATATGTTCTTCAGGATACCATACAAGGATTCCACTTCAATAGAGACCAAGTAACTATATTCACAGTAGTTACTTACTACATGAAAGATGAAAAACTGGAACACAAAAGTATATCCGACGATTTAAAACATGATACCGTTGCAGTTTATGAGTACCAGAAGAGAATACTAAAATTTCTAAAATCTAAATTTACAGTAAAGAAGGTATACTACGTTTCGGACGGAGCTCGTCAACATTTTAAAAACAAAAGTAGCTTGGCAAATCTTATGGCCCATGAAAAAGATTTTGGAATGCCAGCTGAGTGGCATTTTCATCCTACTGCTCATGGTAAAGGAGCATGTGATGGTATTGGAGCAAACCTTAAAAGAAATGCAGCGAAGTATAGCCTCCAGTGGTCTCATCAAGATCGCATCTTAGATGCGACTGCTTTATTCAATTGGTCAAAGAGTTATTGTAAAGAAACTAAAATAGTTTTTAGTAGCAAAGAGGATCATCAGGAAACATTGAAAACACTGAAGAGCAGATTCGATGCTGCGGTAACAATCGATGGCACAGCTCAAAACCATGATTTTATACCGCTTGTCGA
Organism: Cordilura impudica; assembly: GCA_963682025.1. Taxonomy (NCBI): domain Eukaryota; kingdom Metazoa; phylum Arthropoda; class Insecta; order Diptera; family Scathophagidae; genus Cordilura; species Cordilura impudica. The sequence continues at coordinate 2,818,812 of OY821521.1, forward strand.
TGGAAGACTCAAGTTGAAAACGTTTTCTGCCTCTATCCAATGCGATTTCTTTCCAAAGACAACAAATAAACCAGCAGCGAAATCAACAGCTGAACCTAGTAACGCCAAGAAAGGATTGACAAAAACACGCAGTAAATAAAGGCGAAAAAAAAGCTGGATGAAAGACTGGGTATTTAAAAATTTACAAGAATTAAATACTTCATCAGCTAAAATAAATTAACTATAAAAATAGTTATGATATAAATGGATCTAATGTAATTTAGATTAAATTTTGTTAAATTATTTATCTTTTTATTTTAAATATTATTATTATATATTAATTTAATTATTATTACAAATAAATAAAAAATAATAATTTTTCAACATTTCTATAGAAAAAAAGCGATTTTTTTTCCTGAGGTTAACATATTCTGGGTATTACAGTATCGAGGGTATAAAATTTTAGGTAGGTATGTTACATACCTTCGGAAAGGTTAATTTGTCTAGTTTCTCAGTATAAGTTTTATTTGTAAGGTTTTACACACAAATAGGAAAAAATTAAAATAGTGCATTTGTGAAAAATTGAAAAACCGTTGTCTTGAGTTACAAAACATTTATTTTGATAGATATCCCACTCCCATCCCACTAAGCGACCAAAAAGCTCTTAAAGGAAAAATCCTAAGCTTTCTTATGAAGAAGAAAAAAAATGCCCTTTTAAAAAAAAAGGCAAAAAATGCTTTAATTTAGCAAAAAAAAAGTCTACAAATTTTTTTTCTTTTTTTAAGTATTTTTTCCGAAATATTGAAGAAATAGCTATCTAAACTCTTTGCGAGAAAATTTTCTAAGAACAATAGGTAATAAGTTACATGGATGACAAAAAACACCTGTTTGGTCAAAATGTCAAATTTTGATCCCCTCTAACTCAGAGAGATCTGGACCGATCTTATTGAAAAATTGTGTCTAAACTGCTATCCAATAGCACTAACCTTGGTGCAAATTTCATCCCGATCGGAAGACATCGGTTTCAAAAGTTGGTGCACTTGGCATGAAACCCCCCATATATTTCTCGAATTATTTAAATATATTTATAATATATTTATTTCCATTAGTTGTCATAGTAGTTTGTCCGAGCCACAATTTTAGCCAGATTACTTTGAAATTTGGTGCACATAATACACTCATATTTCCAACATTAAAAAGCATAAATTTGTATCATATGTTCTTTAAAAATTTTTTGTAAATCGATATCAAACTTCCATGGAATGCATACTTTCATACATTTGTAGTGGTCGAGCTTTTTCGAGTAGTAGTTTGCCAATAGCACAATTATTGTCGGAATGCTCTGAAATTTTAAGAAGATTGTGTCGATATATTTGGAACTGCAAAGAGTAAATTTTAAACTTTTTGCAAAACTTGAAATAGGAGCAGTTGTTCGCCCAGAGCTTAATTTTAATCGGAATGACTTAATTTTTTTTTTTTTTTTAATTTTTTGTAATTTTTTTTTTTGGAAAAATTTTTTTTTTTCAGTTGAAAAAATTTTTTTTTTCAATTGTTGAAAAATTGTTTTTTAAAAAGCTCGACACTTTCCATTTTTTGAAAATTTTTTTTTTAATTTATTTATTTTTTTTATTTTCTGGTTTTTGTTGAGTTGTAGTTCCGCCAAGCCTCAATTTTTGGCGGAATGCTTTAAAACTTGAAGGAAGCGTTCTCTTTATATATACAGCTCTAACGAATATAATTTTTTGTTAAGTTATTGTGGAAAAATTTCTGGAAAATATCATCAAACTCAAATAAGAGCATATTTTCTCACATTTGTATAGAAAGGGTCAATATCAGTCGGCTGGTGCTATACCGACGCCACAATTTTGGTAGGAATGGCTTAAAATTCTTTATGAGTAATCTATGAATATAATCAATTACAGACAGTGCAAAATTTAAAAAAAAAATTATTTTTTACACTTTTTGCAAAATTTCCGATCTTTTCGAGTAGTTGTTCCCAAACGCCAACATTTTGTCGAAATGCGTTGCAATTTTGAAGACATATTCTCTACATAGTTTAAAATACTAGGAGCTTTTTCCAAATGTTCTTGAAAATGTTTTTGTAATTAGACATCAAACATATACGAAGAACATATTTTCATACATTTCAATGGAAAGTGAATGATCTTTTTCGTGTGTTAGCCCACTCCATATTTTTTATCAATATGTTTCAAAATTTCAGGAGAGTAATCTATCAGTATAACTGACTTCAAAATATATAAAATCACACCGTGTAATTTGGGAAAATTTTTTTTTAAATGAAATCAAACATCTATGAAGTTAATATTTCAATACATTTGTATGGAAAGTGTCGAGCTTTTTCGAGCAGTAGTTTGTCCACGCCAGTACGACAGTACGATTCAAGTGAAATTTAAGGATGATAATCTTGCTACTTGCACGATTCCAAAAAGCATACATTTGTTATACCAAATACTTATATTTATATTTTCACATGCTTTCAAACATGAAAAATTTTAATTTTTAGCTCAATAACTACTCGAGCAGCTCGAGGAGCTCGAAATGGGGAGCTCTGGTCCAAACTATAATTATTTTGCGGCAGACTTTTATAGCGGCAGACTTAACACATAACGTCTGAATTGGTCAAATTGAATTTTGATTAATTAGTGGAATTAAGACGAGTTTAGAAAATTGTTATCTTGGAATTTAGAAATTTCAGAATATCAATTGGTGTTAAAATGTATTTTAATTTTCCACACATTACAAATTTTTACCCACATCAAGGATTCTGCAATACGTCTGTTATGACGTCATTTGTAGATTTATATTTCCTTACCAGTCCACAAGCAATGGTTCCATTTATTTTATTTTTTTTAATTAAACTTTGTGAGTTTCGTTTTTATATTCAGTAATGTTTGTGCTTTAAAGCTAATGCAGAAATAAACAAAAAACCTACTGAAAGATAATTGTTGGATTCAAATTTTATTCCTCAGATGTATCGTTATTTTAAAGTATTGATTGTATTTTTTAACATTTTACGCTCTTCATTTGTTGATTAGATTTTTTTTATTGTTTTTGTAATAGTTTAAAGTTGTTTTTGTTAGTATAAAGTGCAAATTAACAGTAATCGCTAATATTAATTAATTGTTTTTATAATTCAATTTAAAATTTGGTATGCAGTTTGGTTCTTTTGTTGTTCACAATACTGTATGTATGATAAATATATTTTTAAACATTATTTTTCACAGTATAACTAAATTGAGCGATAAGAGGATCATATGAAATCGATTACATTTTCACTAGATTATTATTTTGATTCCTTCTGTGGTATATCAGGGATTTGGATTAATATTTTTCTATTAATTCGTTATTACACCTTATAGCACTCCTTAATAACGGGGTAAGAAGTATGTTTGGATGTAAAGATGTAAAGGTTTTTCTACTTTATAAACGAACACATTCAAAGCTCTGCTCCATGCTAAAAAAGAATCTAATCAAATCGTATCAATATGACAAAGTCACAGCCAGCAACAACAAATCGATATGAAGCGGAAGTTAGATGAGGGAAACGTGAAAAATAATAAAATAACAACAGGAGCATTCAAACATGCATGAAAAGAAAGAACCCGCAGTTATTGACGAATTTAATGAATGATCAAGTAAATAGTTGCTTGTCTACAAGTTTTCATTTACATGTTACTATTCTACATGCATACATACATACATATGTACATACATGAGTACATATATTATATGTTTGTGTGTATCAATATGAGTTTTTTTGGTATGCTTTATGTTATTGTTGTAAAATGTTACAAACATGCATACATATTGACACATGAAAGGTAAAGTTTGTATTTTAGTACCTAATTTAATTGTTTTCAGAAAAAAAAAACAGAAAATAATGGAAACATTTTAAGCGTGTTGCCAAATCGATTGGAACTCGATATACTTTATGTTGTCGGCAGAGTTCAGAAAAAACACACACTGAATAAAAAACTCATACATATCTGTAAACAAACATAGCTCAGACCAGCAAACACATATATTTATTTTCATATCAATTATGTGTGTTTCTAAATTTTGTACGGTGACCAACACAATCATGACTGTGTTTCGTTTTAATATTTCGTTATCTATACGAACATTTTTCTATCAAGTATGTTTTGTTTCGAACACACATAAATCACACAGATTCAAGTGTAGCTTTATTTTAAGTTCATTTTCTTGCATGTGTACTGCTAAAAAAACAGAACATGTTCTTGAACGCGTACATCTATAAATTAAAACATTATCCATTACGTTTACGGGCTCAGAAGGTTCGATCATATTTCACCTTATTCAAAGCAAATTTACGGTGTCAATTTTGATGACTTGTTAAAAATAAGATGTGTTAATTTTTTACACAAAATAATTAGTAATCAGAAACCAGAATATCTTTATCACCGATTGCGTTTTAGTAGGTTTCGGAGGAATAACAATTTAATTCCATTTCGGCACCATACTTTGGTATCTGAATGGCAGTTTTTCATACATGCACCACGTCTTTGGAATGGTTTTTCAAAAAAAAAAAAAAAATACAACATATCGTCATATGAAATCCAAAAAGCCGTAAGTTACATTTACAATATTTTACAGGAGAAGCAAAAACCTTCCTTAAGTGAAAAATAAACATAATTTGTTCAAAATTTTTTCAGGTTAACCTTATTTTTTATTATCAAATAAGTATTTGAAGAAAAATTACCATTTTATGTATTATTTACAGACTTATGAATCTTACGGTTGAAATCGAAAAGCGCGTAAGTCGAAAAAAAAATTGTTTTGGTATTTTTTGGGAAATTTTTTCTCATATTCTTTTTTTTATTATTTTTTCTTATAATAAAAACTAATCAAACATAAAAAGTAATTAAAAAAATGAATTTTAAATAAAAGGAAATTTATATCATAAAAAAAATATACCCTATTACAAAAATTTTTTTTTTTTTGCTAATTTTCATAAAGTAAATTAGTGTAAAAAGCATGGCAATCTTCTGGTATAAAGGATTTAAGATCCTTAAGATGTTCCCACTTTTTCTTAGAAATATTTAATCTGTGAGTATGTAAAGGAGCAGGTTCGCTGCCAAAATTTTTTTTTTGCACTTCGGTGTGGAGGAATTGCATATTCCTCTTTAATGTTTGTTTTAAAATAAATTGTTCCAGACGGATCATATCGCAATGTTCGAATCCTGTTGACGATGGGAGCTCCAGCTTTTTTTCCTGTAAAATATTTTTTATTGTATTGACAGCTCATAGATTTTATTATAACAATTTTACCTGGACGAATAGAAGAGTAAAGCTTAGGAAGAGAATCATAGTCAAAAAAAAAACAGATAGTATGGTGATGGGTACTGAGAGATTCCCTTCAGATTTATCCCAGATATAACTGTCAGATTCATGAGAAATTATATTATAAATTGTGAAGTAATGCATTTGCAATTTCATTTTATAATATGAGGCACCTGCGTTTGTTTGAAGAATTAATTTTACTGCTTGCATGTCCATGCATATAAAATAATAAACACAATCCAGACTTAGCATTTTTGACATCGTTTGCTTTTTCTTCTCTCATGTCATCAATTTCTGATCTATGACTGTTATATTGATCATCAGTTATGTATCATATATCATACCATTCCTTGGTTTAAATAAGGAAATGTTTTGTTCTTTTATTGCAAGCATAAAGTTAGGACACATCACGGTTATTATTAACGCATTCTTCACAATATAATTTGGCTGTAAGATTTTAAGCTTTATTCCAAGCTTTATTCCAAGAGTTGGCATGAACATCTGCTGGCAAACTTGGGTACGTTTTGTTTTACCTTTCAAATAATAACGTTTTGATTTCGTACTTTTCCAAAAACTTCTACTTGGCTTGTTACATAAACTTTTTTTCTCCCCACGTCATATTCCAAAATCCATCAAATATTTCTTGACGTATATTTTCAGCAAAGTTGGAGCATTCACGTAATGAACTCTTTTCACAATATTTACTCTGACATACTAACCCCATTCTTCGGAGTTTTTTTTACACACAATCCCTTTATTGTATACATTTTGCCTATCATTCGTTCATTTTCATTTAAATGTTTTTTATTAAGTTTTTTTATTCACTGATTTATTTAAACTAGCAGATTCCTGCGCTCGAAATTCGATTGCAATTTCTAGGCAACTTTTTCATTTACTTTGATAAACTGCTTGCTTCAAGAAAAATTAATAGAAACACTAGGAAAGAAAAAATAACTGTTTATAATAAGGCGTAAGTTAGGTAAGTTTTTTACGCCTTCGAAAGCGTAAGTTACCTTTTTGATTTATGAATTTTTTGCGCTTGCATTTAAGACTTTTAGAATTTTGTTAATAAAATCGTCATTTTTAGTCGTAGGAGTGTATTTTGATACGGTTCATCATAATCAATCAAAAAGTCGATTTTGAATTTTTGTAACTTACGACTTTTTGGATTTCATATGACAATATACTAACTTACTGTTAACAAATATATATTTAAAAATTTTTAATATATACTTTTTATTTGCTTTTTAAATTCTATATGCTTTTAATAAATATGTATTATTTGTATATAAATCAATATTGTTTTTTAATATTGTTACAGTAATTTTAAGTTGTATTGTAAATCAAACTCTAACTAACATATTAAAGCCTGTTCTGTTTTGAAGATTTCATGTCATGTTTAAATAAATAAATAAATAAGTACATAAATTTATATTAAAAAAAATTATGATATTTATAGAGACTTGAATGATACAACAGTCCGTGATGATATCTCTTAAAAAAGGCTTGTTCAACCGCAATTACAACATAAGAAGGAAGAATTATGTGAACTGATAAGAACTGCTATGTTGCAGAGAAGATTTAGACAAAATTTGTTCTCGGGTATGTATTTATAAAATGAGTGTCTAATTATTTAAAATTGAAATGTGATATCTATTGAAATGTTTATTACTAACTAGATGAGCCGGAACTGTAATCAGTTGAAAATAGAATGGGAAAAAAACAAAAATATGTGAAAGTTAACTGTTTAGTTAAGTTTTCTATAATGTGAATATTTCTTTTACATTAAATTAAAAATTAAGGGGAATTTCCTTGAAAAGCAATTTTAATTTTTTCTTGAATGAATATTTTGTAACTGACAAGCTAATCTGGGATGTTCGATTCAAAAGTGATACAGTTCATTTCTTAATTTGCCTTAATTAGTATTTCACATAAATATCTTTCTGATACGATTTTTTTTTGTACTTTAATTAAATTTGTTTCAACTTAAATTTGATTATGACCCAGGTAGGGGATATCAAAGATTCAACTCAGCAGCATTTAATATTTTTTTTTTTTTTTTGTTCGTTTGCTCTTCATTTATTTTTTTCTTTTTTTGTTTTCAGTAATCGATATTGTATGATAATAATTAGATTTGATTATAATTCAATAAACTTACCATTTCGCCCATGAACATGAACAGCAACAACACCAACAAAAACAACATGGTTTTTGTGATTGCTGTTGTTGACGTTGCAGTGGCGTTGTCGCATCTGTTAAACCACTATTTGTTGTTGTTCCCATTGCACTAGTTGAAGTTAACGTGCCACCTATGTGAATACCGCCGGTATTTGTTACATCTACTACTGCACTACTTCGACCATTGCCACCAATACCAATACCACCACCACCTCCGCTGCCAGAGTTGGTAGTATTTTGTGACGACGAACTCATGCCACGCAAACGACATCCTGACGGCAGTTCTGATACTGTACAAGACATTCTGAAAGACAAAGAAAAACAAATTAAAGTTGTGGTGGATGGATGGATGGATGGTCGGATGGACTCACCTAAATTGGTTTAAGTCTTTTGGTCTTAAGCTAAATTGCCCTATTGCTTATGCTTCTAAGTTAATAAAAAACAGAAAAATATTGAAGCCGTTTGGTTTTCTTAATACTTTGTAGGTGCTGTTGCATTAGGATATCCGAATATTAACATTGGTGCTCTTTGGTAATTGTTGTGCTAATCTAGGTTGCTGACAATTAAACATTTATCTGCAAAGACATTAAGTTGTGAGATTCAAGAAAAACAACATATACAATAAACATATTATGATAAATAATAGTAAAAGCGAATTATAGAGGGTGGTCGCTCTAGTGTTTTGCATTTTGAACTAATGGTTATTTTGAAATGGCAACACAAATGTCAGCTGTGTTAGTATAATATATCGCACACATAATTCAAAAGTGACTCAACTCAAAATTTTAATTTTTCGGATTTATATGCTTAAACAATGCACAACACACCTGTTTATCTATAAAAAAAAAATCATGTGAGTCCGATCACAGGGAAGATGTGTAAACATCTAGTAATTAAAGATTTTTTTATGTCATTTTTTAAAATCAAACAGAAAGCGTCACCTATGTATCACTTATAGCAAAAACTGTTTCAGCTAATTCAACAACTCTTTGCTGTAAAACGTTAAAAATATCCCAATATAAACGTATGTAAGTGATACATAGATGACGCTTTTAAAAAAGTGGCATAAAAAAACAATGTTATATCATAATTTTTTCACCAATACAATCATAAGTCACACAGCGTTATGTGTCAGCTCTCACCTATCACGTTTACACTGTTTTTGTGATTGTATTGTGAAATAGAAATTTACCCCCCTGTTATGTCTTGCTTTATGTTATTTCTTTCTTTATAATTTAATTGTTTCAATTGTCGATTTCTGAAAAATAAAAAAATGGGTTGAGTCACTTTTGAATTATGTGTGAGATATGTGTCTTACGAAATAAGTCGATTTACGCTTGTACAACTTTGAGAAATATTAAAAAAAATATTACGTTAAAAATTCGGTGTAATATACCATATTATGTTCTCAGGAATTGAATATATCACGCACTTCCTTGATACGAATTTTGCATAAATATAGCGCCAGACACAGTTCGGTTCGGTTCTCTAATTGGGCTACAGAATTCTTGAAAGAAGGTGAGCATGACTGCTGAAAAGCCAATACATCCTGAACGATGTTCTGTTTGGCGTAATTGAGAAGGCGGCCAAAAATCATTTGTTTCATGGTTACCGATTTTAAAGTTATGTTAGTCATTTGAAACTAAATGCCAGTGAATCTCGGGGGTCAAAAATTGCGACTTTATTTCATCTAAATCACAGCGAACAGGGTCTTCGAAAATGGGCTTTCTCAGTTTTTAACTAAAATTAAAAATTTCTTTGTAAATTTTAATTTTTAAATAACTGTAACTCTTTTATTTTAAAAGGTTTTAAAGTAAATTTTGTATAATTTTGTAACTTTTAAGCTATTAACGCTAGAAATATAAAGTCACTGAGTCGTTTAGAAATTAAAAAGTAAAATTTTTTTTAAAAAGGTCCAAATTTCCTGAAAATATCCTACTAAATAGAGCATAACTCCTGCCCATCAAAAGCCATCAAAAAAATCTTACCCTCTTCTGTAGTCTGAATCCTCCCCTACACTGCTATACCCCATTGTATACCCGCCAGTTTCCGCCCGTGTGCACCAGAACAATTTTTCTGACCCAAGGTCAGATATTTTGTGCAAAATTTATGAATACAAAAGTTTTACACTATGTGGTTAGAGTATGAGTAGTTTGCACTGATGTTTGTAACTACCAAAAATATTGACCCTATGCCCATCTTTTATTATACGGATCGACTCAAAATCACTTTCCAATCCAATCAAATTATGGATTTTTGACCTCGTTCTCGTGAAATGGTTCACTGCGCGGCGGTAACATTCATTTATATGCATTACAGTGTTGATTTAATCAAGATGCCGCGCCGTGCTACACAAGCCGTAAAAAATGATCTTTTGCGAGGCACTATGATTATTTGTGGAGAACTGTTAATGATGAATGTTACGCTAATTACCCAGCGTCGATTAAGGCACTGAAAAAATAAATTAGTGCGGTCATCGATAAAATACAGTTTCATACTGTCGCAAATGTACCAGCCGATGAAGTCATTTAAATGAAACTAGCAGATTCCAGCCCTCGAAATTTGAGTGCAAATTCTAGGAAATTTTATTTTTTCATTAAATAAAGACCCTAAAGGTATGCTAATCAATTATAGCCAATTCATAAATCAACACTAAAAACAAACTCAGTTTTATTACAAACACATTAATAAATTTAATAAACACACACATATTATTGTATAATTTTATGTATGTGTTAGTAACAACTTTAAATGAAATTTACTCAAAATAAAGGAAAAAATTAAAAAATCTGTAAACTTGCAAAACGGCTAAAAAGAAATACCTTTCAAATAATACACATTTGGTCAAAATCGGGATAAAACGGTAGAACAAAACATCAGTCACAAGAAATCGCCTAGCCTATTAATGTTATAGATAGTATTCAATAATTAACAGCAAAAATTGTATTTTCGAATAAAAAACCCGAATGAAATAAAAATGATGAGTTTTCTATTCATAACAAAATCAATATGCAAAACTTATCTGGTCCACCCTAAATAGTCAATACTTAAGTTTTTAGCAACACTAATATAACAGATTTACTAAATAACACTTTCAAACTTTTGTTAGTCAATGCTGTCAATATTACGATTTGAGAGGTGATTAAATTTAGGCCAATCACTTGAAAGAAAAAAGCAACAAAATTAGAAACAAAACCATTTAGGTATTAATGATATGCAACATGTGCTTTTGCTTTATAGGAAAAAGCACACCTGTGAACAGTTTTAATAATTCAATTCAATTCTCCTCTGTTGTACTTATAAAACAACATGATGATGGTAATGGCGGGTGTGGAGGTATTCTGAAACAGCTTTACAGCAACAATGTCGAAGGCAGCAATATGAAGAACAGCAGGACAATTATTGTTATCAACAAACAATAAACACAATCTTCTTTTCCATCAAACACATCATGTGTATAATAATAACAACAACAACAACAATAGCAGTAATGGTTTTCATTCTCTGAGTGAGTGAATATTGACATGCAGCTGAATCAATTGAAAATGGAAGAGGTTTGTTTTTTTTGCACTTGTTGTTTATTTTTATTTATATCAGATAAAGCAGTTAATATGCTCGTTGGTATTTATATACATTTGTACATTATTGTCAACATTGCTACCATCCAAACATGGGTACATCATCTTCGTAGTCATAGTAGTAGCAATAGTAGTAGTAATGTTGTTATCCTTGCCAATGCATCATCACAGAAGGGTTGTCAGGCTTTATTGTCGAACAAGCGAACATTTTTACAGAAAGCCAAGGAAAGGGAAAACATTTACATTGACTGATTGTTTCCCACTGCTAACGGCTGATATTACAAGTATATATTCATGCAGTCAATATTGGTTTCCCCCCATTGCCACCTAACACATATAACAACAATAACCAACCATCTTGAAAATCAATTTGTGAAAACATTTATTGCTTATACTCCTTTGGATGACAATGTAGTGTCGGATGTGTATAAAATTATGGTTAGAAATGGTTAAAACACTAATTAAAGACAATAAATTCTGAAAGAGATTTCAGGTTTATGCTGATGTTTGTAACTACCAAAAGTAGATCCACCTTTAATTATTCCCATCGACTCAGAATCACTATCTGTGTGTACATGTAAACCTTGTAAAAAAAATCATGCGACTCCGATCACATTTTTCGTTTTTCATTTTTCATTTCTCATTTTTAATTTTTCATTTTTCATTTTTTATTTTTCATGTTTTATTCTTTATTTTTCATTTCTCATTTTTTATTTTTCATTTTTTATTTTTCACTTTTCATTTTTTATTTTTAATTTTTAATTTTTCATTTTTTATTTTTCATTTTTTATTTTTCATTTTTAATTTTTTATTTTTCATTTATCATTTTTCTTTTTTGTTTTTCATTTTTCATTTTTCAATTTTTATTTTCCATTTTTATTTTTCATTTTTTATTTTTCATTTTTAATTTTTCGTTTTTCATTTTTAATTTTTCATTTTTTTCATTTTATTTTTGGTTCTTCATTTTTATTTTTTATTTTTTATATATCATTTTTCATTTTTTATTTTTAATTTTTCATTTTTTATTTTTCAATTTTTGTTTCTTATTTTTAATTTTTCAATTTTTATTTTCCGTTTTCCATTTTTCATTTTTCGTTTCTAATTTTTCAATTTTCGTTTTTCATTTTTCTATTTCCATTTTTCAAATTTAATTTTTCATTTTCCATTTTTCATTTTTATTTTTCATTTTCCATTTTTAATTTTTCAATTTTTCAGTTTTCATTTTTCATTTTTCATTTTTAATTTTTCATTTTCCATTTTTCTTTTTTAATTTTTTATTTTTAATTTTTCGTTTTTCATTTTTAATTTTCCATTTTTCGTTTTTCATTTTTTATTTTTTATTTTTCATTTTTCATTTTTAATTTTGCATTTTTTATTTTTTATTTTTTGAATTTTTTAAATTTTTAAAATTTTTTGTTTTTTATTTTTTATATTTCAATTTTCATTTATTATTTTTCATTTATCATTTTTCTTTTTTCGTTTTTCGTTTTTCATTTTTCATTTCTTATTTTTCATTGATCATTTTAAATTCCATTTTTTATTTTTCATTAAAAAGTAGAATATTTTTTTTAATTTTTATTTTTCATTTTTCATTTTTATTTTTCATTTTTTATATTTTAATTTTTAATTTTTCATTTTTCACTTTTTATTTTACATTTTTCTTTTTTCATTTTTCATTTTTCATTTTTAATTTTTCATTTTATATTTTTCATTTTTTATTTTTCATTTTTTATTTCCTATTTTTCATTTTTTATTTTTAATTTTATATTTTTCATCTAACATTTTTCTTTTTTCGTTTTTCATTTATAATTTTTTATTTTTATTTTTTTGAATTTCATTTTTCATTTTTTATTTTTCATTTCTATTTTTAATTTTTTTTTTTTTTCATTTTTCATTCTTATTTTTTATTTTTCAATTTTTATTTTTCATTTATATTTTTCATTTCTTATTTTTCTTTATTAATTTTTCGTTTTTCATTTTTAATTTTTCATTTTTTACATTTTATTTTTCGTTCTTCATTTTTATTTTACATTTTTCGTATTTTATTTTTTAATTTTTTTTTATTTTTCATTTTTTATTTTTAATTTTTCATTTTTTATTTTTCATTTTTCACTTTTTATTTTACATTTTTCGTTTTTCATTTTACATTTTTAATTTCTCATTTTATATTTTTCAATTTTTATTTTTTATTTGTCATTTTTTATTTTTCATTTTTCGTTTTTCATTTTTTATTTTTTAATTTTTATTTTTTAATTTTTATTTTTCATTTTTTATTTTTCATTTATCATTTTTATTTTTCATTTTTGATTTTTATTTTTGATTTTTCATTTTTATTTTTAATTTTTTTTTTTTCAATTTATATTTTTCATTTCTCAATTTTTATTTTTCATTTCAAACATATCATAATTTTTTCACCAATACAATCTTAAGTGACACCGATTTTGTCTTACGTCTTACATGTTACGCTGTTTTTGTGATTGTATTGTGAAATAGAAATTTACCTCCCTGCGCGTATTGATGTGTACACCTCAAAAACTACTAAATGTCCCATAAGAATTTTACTCCAACTTAACTAAGATTCAGATTATCATTAATCCAAAAATCATCAGTCGAAAAATAAATAATGTGGGCTCAATTTGCTTTATATAAAGCAATCTTTCGATTTTCATCTGAACCTATCTTACACATAAGTGACCTCACCTAAAAATGTAATGGCCGGTCTATTGTTAGACTTAGTTTTTATAAATTGTCATCCGTACAGGATATCTTATCGTATCTATAGTGGGTGACAATACACTGGAAACTTTTACAAAAATCGGAATTTGCCAATTTTGTTTTTTAATAATTTCGCGTTAAGTCCTAAAATTATATTTTTTATTCCAAATCACTATTTGGTGGGTTCTTTATCGAAAAATAACAAATTTAAATAAACGAAAAAAAGTATTTTTTTACTGATGCCAAAACAATGGAAATTTTAAACTTCTGTACCAGAGTTGATTAAAACAATAAAAATAGAAGATTATATGAAAGAAAATGTATAAAATCTTAGCACACTTGCATTTCTCAATGTTTTAATATAATAATTAATTATCATAAAATAATGGTAAGAATAAAATTTTGTGAAGAGTTAAAAATCAGAATAATAGATGATTTTACTACTGATCTTAAACAAAAGTAAATTTGTGCGAAATATTCTATGACTAAATTCATAATTTTAAAAATTATCAAGTAATATCGTGAAAGAGACACAGTGACGATTCAACATTTAGGCGGCAGGCCACGTAAAACGAGTCAATTTAGTAGCATGAGAGTTTAAAAAATTTCAAAAAAATTCTACTTAAAGAGGGCACTAACAATCTGAAATTAAAAATATGTGCTCCCATTGATTCCCGACGAGCTATTGATTCATGAAACACATAGACGACTGCGGCCACACGACAACACGACTACAAATGCTGCTGGCAGCAATTTTTAAACAAAATAAAATATTTCATAGCACTAATTTCTTTTACATATTTTGTTATATTGTCAACTCTGTTTTTGTTTTGTAGCCAATAAATATAGAAATTATCCTAAGTTGACTACAGCGACAAAATTAGTCATGTAGCCGTGCAGCTGTGTTGGTGTCAAAGTAATCGTTTTCATATAAAGGTATGTATTTTATTTTTGACAGGCTGTAATCGTGTAGCCGCTGTTTTCTATGTGTTTCTTGGTTCTTATCATCCTGAGACGAAATCACTGATATCAGAGAGAAATCGTCTGGCTCGCATAAATTTTGCTAAAGAACAAATGAAATTGTCAAGTTGGAATTGGAGGCCATGACGTACGACGATCGATAGGAAAATGAGTAGACCCAAAATATACAAATAAAACTGAAAAGTTTGGCAGTGGCAATATTATGTTATGGGATGCTTTTTGGATCCATTTCAATTAAAAGATACTCTAACTGAAATTGGATACAGATAACGTAATGTATCCATATGCGGAGTTAAATAATTCGCTGGTCTGGAAGTTCCAACATGACCCCATGGCTACAATCTAATGCAGTTAGTGTTTTAGTGTGGCCAGCTCAATCGCCAGATTTCAATTCCATAGAAAATCTATGGGAAATTGTAGATCGATAAATACGGATACGAAATTACACAAACAAGACAGATCTCATTAAGGCACTTATTTCAGAGTGGCAACAAATTTCAGTGGATATCATCAACAATTTAATTGAATCCATGTCACGATGTTGTGGATAAAAAATAATGGATACCCATTGTTTTGACAACGGCATAAAAATTAGTACTTTTTAGTTTTGTTATTTCTTTTTTTAATTAGGCGATTTTATACTAATATTTTTTTCTTTTTTAAATTAATAAAAGATTTTTCAATTTTGTGATCCAATATATTGGTATTGGCCGTTCAAGACGTCAAAATATTATTTTGTTAAAATGTTCCATTTTATTGACATTCACTGTATATGCATAGATTAAAATTTAAAAAAAGATAATAAAAACAATAAAAAGACTCCAGAGTTTGAATTGAAGCGATTCTGGTATAAGATTTGGATGCAACGCGCCAAATATCTTTATAAAACCATATTTTTTTTTTGCTGTATGATATTGAAGCGAAGTAATTTGAACAACCGCATTGACTGAAAAGACATCTTGAAAAATTTTAAAAATTATTTTGAAAGCGACGATGCCTTAACGAATTCTGTGCAAAAAAAATATTCGCGGTATATAACTAAATATAGCAAAAAAACTTATTTTTTTATTTTTTGGTTAGGATTTAGCGAACACCCTGGACGCAAGGTCTAAAATATGTCGGCCTCTAATATCGTACATCCACTCGTATATCCATAAACAACACTTTCAATGCTAAATCTATCACATCTCTTGCGTAGATTTGTTAATCTCCCGAAGACATTTGAACGATAAAATAATTTTATTATTATTATTATTATGAACCCGTTTCGTGATGGAGGTTAGATGGTCAATTGTAGTTTAAACAAAAATATATTAATTTTATATCTGTATGTGTTAATTTTTCTAACGAAACACTTTTTTTGGAAAATAATCGATAAACGTTAAATTTCGAAATTACTAACCGATTCCGTTAGGAATATAGAAAAATATTTTTTGGAAAAGTAACGTCCAGTTTTAAAAACATTCTAAATAAGACTAAAATGTTTTGTATATTTCATGGTTTTTGGAGAAAACAAAAGAAAGATAAGATTACTTGGAACATCACATTTAATACACAATTTTGATGTGCGTTTGGGTTTTTCTTTTTTTTTTTGGACTGTGTGTCATGCAACACAAACACGATGCACGATCTCTTTTTGTTGTTTTTGGTGTAAGATTCTTAACAAACAAACTCTTGATGTAGTCAAGCAAAGCAGCACACTATACAGGATTATTCTGTTTTTATATAGTAAATATCTATGTATGCAAGTATTTTTACTTATGTTTGTATTCACGTGATTATGTATAGTCCACAACAAAACTCAATACACGCTAAGGTTACACTCGACGAAATTTAAGTACGTTTTTGTTTCAGTTTTCATAAATAACATAAAGTTGATCATCACGTGATGCTAGAAACGAAATTTGGTTATGGCCATAACGAAATTTATATGTACTCGTATTGTACATACTATGTGGTGGCCTAGACCCGCCTTTTGTTATAGCGATCATCTCAGAATCACTTTCTGTATGGCTGCCTGCCTGTCTGTCTGTGTGTCCATATAAATCTTGTAATCAAACTACAGGCTGAAAATATGAATAGATTTTGATTAAATTTAGTATATACACCCCTGTTCTTGAAACCACTATCACAAAAAAAAACTCGTGAATGAAAAAATTCTTAAATCTACGAGTTTTTTGCTGTTCTCTATAAGAATATTTTTTCTCGTTTTAATTCACATAGAAAAGGCTTTGTGAAATCAAAACAAATGCCCTTTTTTCTACTAAGCAGGTCTTAAGAGATAAAAAAAACTAATTGATATTTAAACTCTAACATGTTTTTTATTGAACCTTGTCATTATTTTAAAAAATTAGACATTAATTTTATGAAAAAAAAAACGATTTTAAAAAACGTCTACATTTTGCGCTGATTTAAAAAAAAAAAAAATCGTAATAATAAAACACTCGATGTTAATAAAACACCCTTTTTGCGATGATGCTGTTCTACAACTATAATAAAAACTTTTTATTTACACAATCTATTTTCCATTATAATTTTTTCAATTGTAACATAGATTCTTTATGCAATAATTATTGCAAATAAAGGAATTTAAAAAAAAAATTTCATCAAATCACATATTTTTATTTTTTTTGCATATGTTCGAAACAGTAGTGATGCCAGTCAAATCCAATTTATTTGAATATCGAAATTTTTTTTTGGTGAGGCCTCACTTTTTAAAAATGGAAAAGTAATTTTTAATTGAATGAAATTGAAGAACAAAAACAATTAAATGAACAAATAAGTTTTTATTTTAAAAGAAAATATTTTTCTTTATACTTTTTCTATAAACTTAAGAAAAAACATGCACAAAATACTTAAAAGTTTTTTCTGAAACTGAATAAAGAACCATATGGCAACTCGGTTTCTAGACAACGTATGTTCTTAACTCAAACATATGGTTCTTAACTCAAACATATGTTTCCATTAAATAAATAAAAAAAAGTGGTTTCAAGAAACCCAAAATTTCAACATCATGTGATTTTAAATTCACTCTTATTCAAATAACAACGTTTCAAGAATAGGGCTGATAAGCTTTTATTGATCAGAGGACGAACTTTTGCTGAAATTGGGGAAAATAGATGCTTGTTCAGACCTAGCGCCTATACAAATAGATTATCACATATACTTATATATCGATAAAATTTGTACATAATCCCTGTATGACCACTTTTAGGCATACTCCCCATATAAAACTGATTCCCGATCTTCACTTAAATTTATCAAAAAAAACTAAACTCTTGCATAGATTTATTGAAAATTGGTTTATATAGGTACATATGTTTTTGACAAAAGCAAGAGACTTTAGACAATATGGTCATGATCAGTCCATTTTTTGAGCTAGTCCCCATATAAAATTAACATCAGATACGATGTTAATAACAATACCACAAATTAATAACAATACTACTAAAATTTGGGTTATGGTCTGTTGCCCCAGCAGAGTTAGAGTTAATATCTATAATATTAATTGGCAAGGCGATTTCTTGTGACCGATGTAACTTTGTCAGTTTTATCCCGACTTTGATCAAACATACCTCATTTGAAAGTTAGTTCCTTTTAGCTGTGCACCAGTTTTACAGATTTTTAAATTTTTTTTTTTTTTAGTAAAATGCATTTAAAGTTGCTACTAACAAATACATACATTTATACTATGCTGTGTGTGTTTTTATTAAATTTATTAAATGTGTTTGCAAAAAATGTATATGAAAAGCCCTGTGTTGAATTGAAAAATAATTTTGGACATAAACCAATAACGACAATAATGCAATCGATATTTAAAAAATGTTAAATTTTGAATTGGGTAAAATTGATTATCATACCTTTAGGTTCTAATAAAATAATTTATTAAATGAAAAAGTAAAATTTCCTAGAATTTTCACTCGAATTTCGAGGGCTGGGCTCTGCTAGTAATCATAAATACAAGCTAAATTCAAAATTATGTTAACGAATTGCATAAACAACATTTATTTAACATTACTTTAAACAATGTAGTATTTGTCCTGCGGCAGCTTTAATCAATTCTCGTAGAGTGTGTTTTGTAATAATATTTTTTTATGTAAACATATACATGTGTGTGTGTACACACAAGTGTCTTTGATAACGCACAACAGCAAGACCAACAGATAAGATGCATATTACCGCTTTTTTTTGTACATATCAATGCATGTCAAGTAGATGAAGGAAGATTCATTATGGAACAACAACAGCACCGCCAACTTCATCAATACCCAAAGTGACATCATTTGGTTTATATTACATTGACTGATGAAAACTTAACTTTAATCGCAAGTAGATATACATACGTACATACATACGAAAATACATTAAATATTTATTGATGATAGCTGCTTTTTTTCTTCTTTTTTCTTTTTTATTTGTATAAGAACATCTTTTTTTATTTTGTTTATTTAATATTCAAATAAAATGAAAGCAAACTAAGTTTATTGGGTATTTTTGTTTAGATGTTATTAATACCCTCCACTGTAATAAATTAGTATTAATATTTGTAACTACAAAAAATTCTTCACTTAAGTTAAACTTACGAGTTTTACCACTTCTAATTTTCAAACTGTTTGACTTGAGCGTTAAATATCATGAGTTCTCAATTTAACGTTATTCGTGGGTCTACAGGTCGCAAAAATAAAGAAAATTTGTTAGAACTTTGAAATTGGTAAAAACAGAAATTACCCGAAGACCCTGTAAGTCATTTACTCATACATATGCATTAGGGTGGTTCAAAAATATAAAAGTGGAAAATATTAAAGTACACTTAACTTTTTTGGATCCCTTTGACGACTTAAGCTACTAAAAAAAATCAAGCAAGAAAAATAATATTTAGAACTGTCCCCAAGCCTTTGAAATCTCGGCTCATCCATAAAAATCGAACGAGTTTTTATTTTTAATTTTTTTTTAATTTTTATTGTATATAATTTTCTTTTAAACTGGTTTCTTCAATAGAAGGAACACTTATCTTTGGTCTTGGAAACATTTTGCGATGCATTGCTATTACTTGGAAAAGGTACTGCTTCTGATCATATTGTTTTGTTAGCGATGAATTGAATTTTGTAGCTAAATAAATTCCTCTCTCAGCACTATAATTATCATTCACGACCTTAAGATTACTCGCTGCCTTTTTTGCAGTTTGAAACAAAAGATTTTCATTCCATTCTTCTACATTTATATCCAGAAAGGAAGCATCCAATTTGAGAATTCGAAAAAAATTATGGGATGCTGGACCAACAAAATCTTCTAAGTCCTTGTCGTTTATATCATTTTTCGCATGATGCCTGGTTGATCTTTTTGTTTCTTCCTGAGATGATTCCTTTAGTTGTTTCATCATTTGCCGTTTGGTTTCAAAAGGTACTATGTCTGAAAATAGTCCGAGTACAACAAGCACTTCACTGAGGTACCACAAATGCCTATATATTACTGCAGTTCCTTTTTCAGAAACAACATTTGACGTGTCTTTGTATATTTTTAAAACTCAGGTCCTTAGCTGGAGCATCGCAAGAAATTTTGCAACTTATCCAGTATTTGACGTAAATTAAAGCAATAAATTAACTAAACTCAAATAAGGCTCTAGCCTCTCCTTTTGGCAGTTTAAATTGTGTTTGCAACAGATATCCAGATATGGTTTTGATATCCAACCATTGGTAAATGATATCCAACCATTGGACTTCAAAATTGTACACAACCTGGGGAAACTCCGCCAAGGAAAATAAGAGTTAATTATAAAATTTCTTTGTAATCATCTCTTGGGATATTGCATGAACTATTTAGCATTTTCATTATAAAGTTGATTGATTCATTCTTTATTCATCT
The DNA here is from genome assembly GCA_963682025.1 of Cordilura impudica. Lineage (NCBI taxonomy): Eukaryota > Metazoa > Arthropoda > Insecta > Diptera > Scathophagidae > Cordilura > Cordilura impudica. Next base: position 2,839,427 of record OY821521.1, read on the forward strand.
GTACAAACTTCGTATTTATTTTTGTTTTATTTTTGGTCAGTTGTCCCGAAACTTCTTAAATAAAATTGACGTCGACCCAGTTGTTGGCCCAAATAATGCCTTAAATATAAACAACTTCTAATACATGATGTCTACGTGAAAGCCACAAAAACTGTTGGTTTAGTTCTTTTTTCAAAAGAACGCAAGCTCCACGTATATGTCCTGTGTTAACAGCAGAGTTATCAAAAGGCATTCCACATACTTGTTTTGAAGATTCCACTCATTAATAGTATTTTTGGCAACTTCAGCAACTTTTTCGCCAGTGTCAATTTCAACTTTAGGCATGGCAAGAAAATTTTCTAAATTGGGTACTGTTACTAAAACTGCAATTTTGTTTTCTTTTCTTGAGCCGCCAGTAATTTCATCAACCAGTTTTCCATCGAAATTAACCACTAATGGACCTTCCGGTGAAAATGATAGCTTGGTTTTAATTTCTTGGGTTGATCGAGTGCTTATCTTTGCCCTTTGGATGCTGCTCTGCTAAGTGTCAATACAGATTCTTCTTTATTATCGAATAATTTTGTTGCTGCAGAAAGCAAATAAGTTGCTTTTCGATCGCTTATATTTGTTCAAACCAAAGTTGTTGTCCTATTTTGAGATATTAAAGAATGGCGAGACTTACTGAGATCAGAACTCGCTGCTTTTGATGTGGAAGGAATGTTTGGTTTAAAACTGTTTTTATTGTTCAAACAATACATTTAACAAATGCTGGTGTTTTTTTTTTCGCAAAATTTCTATTTCAATTTGGGCTTTTTTAATTTTTGATGCATAATAAAATTACGAAATCTGTTCCTATTGTTTTGTTTATTTTTGGTATTTCTACGGTATTTCTATTTATATGTTGTATTTTAATCAGCTGTTTATTGTTGTGAAAACAAAATCTCACAAAATGTCAATAAAGTTAGATGTAAACGGTATAGATTTTGAAATAGATTTCAACTAAAATCAAATAGATTTTCTTCAGATGTAAACGCACTATAATGCCTAAATCTTTCGATTAATACTTCGATTTTCTGAGACTGGCTTTACACAACTCTGACTTTACAACATTTTTAACAGCTTTTTTAAAGCTTTTAACCTTGTGATAATAAAAAATAACCGTAAATTACAGTAGATTAAATTATTGCGCTTTAGGCTAAATTTTGGAACGAAGTCATTAAAAAAAAATCTGACATTTCGACTTATTTCCCACATTGTGTTAACAATGGATATTAGTGCAAAAAAATATAGAAGAATTGAGTTGGAATAGATTAATAAGTAACGATTTTTTTTAATGCTATTTGTGAATTTACACGGATGTGCAAATTTCAACAAGCTAAGGGCAATTCGTAACAACATCGAAATTTATTGAAATTTTTACAGAATGTTTCAGTTATCAAGAGAATTCAAAAAAGTAAAGTGCACTTTGAATCGGAAAAAAAAATGTTCCTCATATCGCACCTGTACCTCTAAAGTGAGTCAACTCAAAATTTACAAATTTTCAGTAGAAGCAAAAAACGGTTTTTTTTAATATTTACTATAAAATGTAAAAATATTTGTTTCATTGTAAAGAATTGCGAATAATAAGTAAACAAAAGTAGTTGTTTTTGCGATTTTTTTCAGTGATCATCAAAACTAACAAGTTTTTTGGGTGGAACTCAAAATATGTCTTTTTAGTGGATTCTAACAACTGTATTTTTTTTTTTTTTTTTTTGCGAAAGACTAGAAAAATCGTGTAAGATTTGGCAGTGGATAGATATAACCACTGTGTATCGTTTTCTTGCAAAAAGTGAAAATTGAAAAATTTTGAGTTAACTCACTTTAGAGGTACAGGTGCGATATATCTGTGGACCACACTAATATGCATACATATCTTGGTCGAATTTGAGTGGTTTATGGTTTTTACATTCAGTAAATAAACAATTTACCATTTTTGGACATAGCGCCATACATTAGTCACTTCCGATGCTATCCGATAACATTCATAAAGAAATAATGTGCCATTACAATTACTACAATGTTATAGGATTTGTTGGTCAATGCATCACTGATCTGCATGAGTTTTACAGCATGTTCGTAAATGCAACTATGCAACGAACAAGCATTAGCAGTGCCAACTAATTCCAGATCACAGTTTATTTATGCTATGTTCAGAAGGATAGCAAGATTCGAGATTCGCTCCCAAATCATGATTGAACCTACATGATTCGCCATACAAAGTTTTGAGAGCGAACTAACTTGGTTCATTTTGAATCTAGTTACAAACCACGAAAAATGTACTGTCATCTCCAATATTGATAAAAAATTATCGCTAGTTTATCTGAACTATCTGTCAAAAATATAAAAACAAAGAAAAGACAAAAAAATTAATATGTGCAATAAAATAAATAGAAACATTTAACAAATAAAAAAATCATGTGAGTCCGATCGCAAGGGAGATGTGTAAACATCTAGTAATTAAAGATTTTTTATAGCACTTTCTTAAAATCAAACAGAAAGCGTATCATTATTATTATTATTATTTATTATTTTAACCGGTTAATTTTTAATTTTTCGTTTTTTATTTTTAATTTTTCGTTTCTCATTTTCCGTTTTTCATTTTCCATTTTTCATTTTTTTTTTTTAATTTTAAATTTTTTATTTTTAATTTTTTTATTTTTAATTTTTAATTTTTAATTTCTAATTTTTAATTTTTAATTTTTAATTTTTAATTTTTAATTTTTAATTTTTAATTTTTAATTTTTAATTTTTAATTTTTAATTTTTAATTTTTAATTTTTAATTTTTAATTTTTAATTTTTAATTTTTAATTTTTAATTTTTAATTTTTAATTTTTAATTTTTAATTTTTAATTTTTAATTTTTAATTTTTAATTTTTAATTTTTAATTTTTAATTTTTTATTTTTAATTTTTTAATTTTAATTTTTCATTTTTTAATTTTCATTTTTCACTTTTTATTTTTCATTTTTAATTTTTTTCTTCATTTTTCATTTTTCATTTTCCAATTTTAATTTTTCTTTTTTCATTTATTATTTTTTATTTTTCATTATTCATTTCATTTTTTATTTTTCATCTTTTATTTTTTATTTTTAATTTTTTAGTTTTAATTTTTTATTATTCATTTCTTATTTTTCATTTTTCCTTTTTTTTTAAATTTTTTATTTTTCATTTTTTATTTTTTATTTTTCATTTTCCATTCTTAATTTTTTTTTCATTTTTCATTTTTCGTTTTTCATTTTTTATTTTTCAATTTTTATTTTTCATTATTCATTTTTAATTTATCGTTTTTCATTTTTCATTTTTTATTTTTTATTTTTTTTTTTCATTTTTCGTTTTTCATTTTTCGTTTTTCATTTTTCATTTTTTATTTTTCATTTTTATTTTTCATTTTTAATTTTTCATTTTTCATTTTTGATTTTTTAGTTTTAATTTTTTTATTTTTCATTTTTTATTTTTCATTATTCATTTTTAATTTTTCGTTTTTCATTTTTTATTTTTCATGTTTCATTTTTTATTTTTCATTTTTCATTTTTCATTTTTCATTTTTCATATTTCATTTTTAATTTTTCATTTTTCATTTTTTATTTTTCATTTTTAATTTTTCATTTTTTATTTTTCATTTTTTATTTTTAATTTTTCATTTTTCAGTTTTCTTTTTTTCATTTTTAATTTTTTATTTTTAATTTTTTTTTTCATTTTTTATTTTTCATTTTTCTTTTTTCATTTTTCATTTATTATTTTTTTATTTTTCATTATTCATTTCATTTTTTATTTTTCATCTTTTATTTTTTATTTTTAATTTTTTAGTTTTAATTTTTTATTATTCATTTCTTATTTTTCATTTTTCCTTTTTATTTTTTTTTTAAATTTTTTATTTTTCATTTTTTATTTTTTATTTTTCATTTTAAATTTTTTTTTCATTTCTCATTTTTCGTTTTTCATTTTTTATTTTTTAATTTTTATTTTTCATTATTCATTTTTAATTTATCGTTTTTCATTTTTCATTTTTTATTTTTTATTTTTTTTTTTAATTTTTCGTTTTTCATTTTTCATTTTTCATTTTTTATTTTTCATTTTTATTTTTCATTTTTCATTTTTTATTTTTCATTTTTGATTTTTTATTTTTAATTTTTTTATTTTTCATTTTTTATTTTTCATTATTCATTTTTAATTTTTCGTTTTTTATTTTTCATGTTTCATTTTTTATATTTCATTTTTTATTTTTCATTTTTCATATTTCATTTTTAATTTTTAATTTTTCATTTTTCATTTTTTATTTTTCATTTTTAATTTTTCATTTTTTATTTTTTATTTTTCATTTTTCATTTTTCAGTTTTCTTTTTTTTCATTTTTAATTTTTTATTTTTCATTTTTTTTCATTTTTTATTTTTCATTTTTAATTTTCAATTTTCATATCATAATTTTTTCACCAATACAATAACGCTCACATGTTACGCTCACATGTTTCGCTTACATGTTACGCTGTTTTTGAAATTTACCCCCCTGCGCGTATACATGTTTACACATCAAAAGTATATATTTACATATCGCACCTTAAATCCAAAAGTGACACAACTCAAAAAACTGTATATGTAAAAATTATTGTATTATTAAAAAAAATTTAGTTTTATTATGAAAAATGTCCATTTTGAGGAAAATTCTGCTATAATTTTTTTTTAAATATATATTGTGTTTGTGGAAATAAAATATAATTTTGAGTTATGGCACTCTGACTGAAATTTTTTCATTTGACTATTGATATTATCTCAAGTGCTTCCCCAGATATAACGGCATTTTTCCTGTTAGAGAAGATAGTTATGAGAAATAAATTTTTGCAGTAGTTCGAAATGTGTAGTGTGAATTAATTTATGGAAAAAGTCAATTTTGGAAAATTTTGAGGTGTGCCACTTTTGTATTTAAGGTGCGATATAGTAAATATTTAAATAAAAATGGAAAAAATTAAATAGTGAAATGTAAAGAGTAGAAGGATGTCTTCAAATATTTCCACAAAAAATATAAACGTCAAAATGAAACAAGAACACTCGTCTGAACACCAAGGTTCGCAATCGTAATCCAGAGAGCGAATCAAGTGGTTAATTTTGCCGTCTGAACATGCTATTACATCTTACATTCGTTATCGAAATATTTGAAGCGAAATTTTTTTTTCTTATATTTAATAATATTAATATAATATAATGATTGAGAATAAAGAAGAATAAACCAAAATATGGAAATTAGATTGATTTTAATAGATGACGAATGCTACGACACGTTTTTCGGTGTCAGTTATTATATTAATTAGCTTTCAATTTTCCAACTGGCACATGCAGTTTAAACTAATATGTTTAAAAATTCCACTATTCTTATTTTGTTTTTGTTTTTTTTTTTTCATAATTTTATATCAAACTACATATACTTTCACCTTAGTTGTAAAATTATTTATAAAATAAGCAAAAAAAAAAAGAAAGAAACACACCACAGATTTGAAAAATGATTCATTTTGAAAAAATCCAAAATAAACTTTTCTTCTCTGTTCACAATTATCGCAAACAAACAAAAAATGATATAAATAATACAAATATTTAGTTCTACATTACGTCTATAATTAAAAATAAATAAATAAATAAGTAAAACTAAAGACACAAACCAAAGTAATGAGCAGAACTTTACGCATGAACTAAATGGCTTTTGTATCCGCTGAAAAAAAACGCTCAAACGATCATTTAAATAAAAGTAAGCAAGAATAGCCATCGGAAAACATATGGGAAGGAGCATACAAACAAACCCACATACATATGTATGTATATTTGCATACATTTTTGTGTGTACTCGTATGTACATAAAATACTCGTATATCGTATCGTAATGTTCATTCACAAACCGTATTTTTTGTGGAATTTATAAAATTGGCATATTTAAAGTTATTTGAAAAAAAAAAAAATTAATGAGCTTGTTTACGGAACTGTGCAGAAAAATCAGCAAAATCTGCAAATTCAATCTGAATTAGATGTGTGTTTTCTGTTGTTATTAAAAAATGTATTCACCAGATAAGATTTTGTAATAAAAAGCATTTCTTATTGGTTTGATAATAAGTTGTAGTACATTAAAATTTAAACAAGTATGGAACTATAAAAATAATTTGATATTTTCTTAGCTGTAAATTGTCTTAAAATATGTATATATGTACATATGAATATATATATGATTGTTTGTTTGCAGCTTATAAGAGGCTAAACCATTGGACAGATCTTCCTGAAGGAAACATTAATATCATATATATTTAGTACTATGGCAGGGAGAGCTTTTCAAATTTGTGTGAGGTCACCTATTGTTAATGTTAGAAGTCGTGGCGTGGCACTGTCCATATAAAGTAAATATATAATATTATACACCTGGGGTACTATAAAATGGAAAGCCTTGACACTTTGTACGAGTCCATCAGGTAATAATCAGCCTATTCCCCTTTCCCCTATTATGAATAAAAATTCCTTCGACAAAAAAACAATGGGAAAAAGGTAGTCAATGCACTTGAATTTGATTTTTTCCCTCAAAAAATTTCCCTTGCAAAACAGACGGGAGTTTACATAAAAATGTAAAAGTATTTTGGCAAAACAAAATTTAAATAAAAAAAAAAATCATGTGAGTCCGATCGCAGGGGAGATGTGTAAACATCTAGCAATTAAAAATTTATTTATAGCACTTTCTTAAAATCAAACGGAAAGCGTATCACTTATAGCAATCATCTGCAGGGGCTCTGTTAATATAAAAATATTTATTATTATTTATTATTTATACCGGTTAATTTTAATTTTTCGTTTATTTTTTATTTTTAATTTTTCGTTTTTCATTTTTTCATTTTTCATTTTTAATTTTTTTTTTTTAATTTTTAATTTTTTATTTTTTATTTTCATTTTTTATTTTTCATTTTTAATTTTTTATTTTTCTTTTTTATTTTTCATTTATCGTTTTTCATTTTTCATTTTTTATTTTTCATTTTTCGTTTTTAATTTTTTATTTTTCATTTTTTATTTTTCATTTTTTATTTTTTATGTTTCATTTTTTGTTTTCATTTTTCATTTTTTATTTTTAATTTTTCATTTTTAATTTTTAATTTTTAATTTTTAATTTTTAATTTTTAATTTTTAATTTTTAATTTTTAATTTTTAATTTTTAATTTTTAATTTTTAATTTTTAATTTTTAATTTTTAATTTTTAATTTTTAATTTTTAATTTTTAATTTTTAATTTTTAATTTTTAATTTTTAATTTTTAATTTTTAATTTTTAATTTTTAATTTTTAATTTTTAATTTTTAATTTTCAATTTTTAATTTTTAATTTTTAATTTTTAATTTTTAATTTTTAATTTTTAATTTTTAATTTTTAATTTTTAATTTTTAATTTTAAATTTTTAATTTTTAATTTTTAATTTTTAATTTTTAATTTTTAATTTTTAATTTTTAATTTTTAATTTTTAATTTTTAATTTTTAATTTTTAATTTTTAATTTTTAATTTTTAATTTTTAATTTTTAATTTTTAATTTTTAATTTTTAATTTTTAATTTTTAATTTTTAATTTTTAATTTTTAATTTTTAATTTTTAATTTTTAATTTTTAATTTTTAACTTTTAATTTTTAATTTTTAATTTTTAATTTTTAATTTTTAATTTTTAATTTTTAATTTTTAATTTTTAATTTTTAATTTTTAATTTTTAATTTTTTATTTTTCATTTTTAATTTTTAATTTTTTATTTTATTTTTCACCATCTCACTCACATCTTACACTAACATATTACGCTTACATGTTACGCTATTTTTGCAATTTACCCCCCTGCGCGTATAGATGTTTACACATCAAAAAAATAATATTTTATTGTTCTTGTAGGGTGAAGACCACAAATAAATCCCAACTTCAATTTTTGCTAACTTTTGTGAAAGCCAATTCAGGCATTGATTGCGTTTTTCATAGATTCAGCGCGCAACTAACTTTTAGCAATCCTTTAGCTATTTCATTGTTGTTATGCTACTACACCAATTTCCTCCACAAGTGCTCGCATCATAGCTATGCTCAACGTCTAGCAATCTGTGGCTATGCTATTCATTTTTTATTTAATTTTTCTTTAAAATATATTTATTTTCGTTTGCACACACGAAAAAAAAATAGAAAATTAATTGACAATAAGCAAAACAACTGGCTTCGAAATTCGATGTTATGCCACTTATTCATTTTATAATTGGAGGATTTTTTCTCGAGAAAAGTATTTTCCGTGAGAAAGAAATTCCTTGAGAATATTCGTAATGTGAATAGTCAGATACAAAATGGGCGGGATATGATAATTATGGTTAGGCGAGGCACCTTCTATGCAAAAAATATGAAGTACTATGAAGGCGAGTCTTGAAATTAATTACCAACTTGCAGATTGCAGCACTCGAAATTCGAGTGCAATTTCTAGGCAACTTTATTTCCCAACTTAGCCAATTCACAAACCAACAATTTTTTGTTTATTATTACTGTGAATGAAGATAATAAACTCATTGTATAATTTTATGTATGTGTTAGTAGCAACTTTAAATGCGATTTACTCAAAATAAAGGAAAAATCTGGTGAACAGCTAAAAAGAAATACCTTTCAAATAATATACGTTTAGTCAAAATCGGGATAAAACGGTAGAACAAAACATCGATAACAAGAAATCGACTAGCCTATTAATATTAAAAATAATATTAATATTATCGCCAAATTTAAAAATCGACCAAACCGAAAATCGCTAAAAACTAAAATCTTCAAAATCGAAAATATAACACCAAGCATTCAAATAAAAAAAATTTTAAATAAATAAAATAAAATGTTTTAACTGTACAAAGCAAACTTCGTTAAAAAATTGTTTGTTTGATGAAAACATACGTGTCGTGACTCGCTACGACTTACTGAAAAATGTATTTCCAGAAGTCATGTGAATTTTAAAAATTATTTTTTTTTACAGATTTTTATTATAAAAATGCCAATTATGAAACTGTGTTTACTTTTTTATACACAGCAAAAATTTATTCCCCACAATAAGTTTGATTATCTAAAAAGCTCTTTAAATGGTGAATTGTATAAATCCATAATTTCAAAACACAATAATACAACCGATCTCCTAATGTAGAAATAAAATTTGTCATTTCTAAATTGTTGTAACTCCATCGCAACGCATTATGACTAATCACAATGTTACCCACCGAAAAAAACGAAGTTATTCAAAACAAACAACTTCATAATTGCAAACAGAATCAATCTCTCGCTTTTAAAAAATGTTTTTCAGTTTTTGTGGGCCTGTGTAATTTAGATTGGTTTTATTTATTAAAAAAAATTGTTTATATAGTTTATATTTGGCTTACAAACAACAAAAGCTAAATAGGCTATTGACACAAGAGCGGAGAATTTTCATTTTTTTTTTTTTTTTTTTTTTGTTTAACCAACAAACCTGCCTGTATTTAGTAACTGATCAGTGATATCAAAAAATAACTACGTATGTATGTATTTTTTGCTAGGTAGATGCTTGTAGACGCTATTGTTAATTGACTCATGTCCACATTTATTTTTATTATAAATCACATGTTCCTAAATAAACTATAAATATATAAGGGATTAACTCCAAGCGAAAGTGTTTCAACTGTTAACTAATTTTCGCCCCCTTTTATTTTGGTTTATTCTAATTGTGTTTCTTTTTTCTTGAAGACATCTTAAAGTTTATATTGGATGTAAAAATCAAATGGGTTCGATCGTGACCATAATAAGAGTTAAGTGTTCGAAAAACTTATACAAATCAATCTTAGAAAAATATATCTTAAGATATAAATTGTTTAAAATATCTTAAGTAGGGTTGCCGATTAAGCATTTTTCTGCTAGATTTAGCATTTTTTCAAACTCGTTTAGCATTAAACAATTTCAGTTATATATAGCATTTTTATATTTTTTAGTAGCAGTGCGAGTATTTCAATTAGAAAATATCTTTCAACTGCCACCAAAATTATCAATAACAAGTAAAAAAAAAAATTTCAAAAATTAACTGAAAGTGTTGCCACAAATCTCGTGTCTTAAAATTTAAGTTAATAATTTTTTAGACTTTAAATTATTTCTTAAAAAACTATATTATATGTTATTACAAAAGATCATAAATTTTAAAATTAAATTGTAAGACGTTAATCAATAAGGAATAAATAAAAAAAAAAATATCTCGGAATTAATGTAATTTAAGTGCATATTTGTTGAAACAAATGAAAATGTTTTATTTCATTTTTTGCCGTGGCAACACTAATTTTAAGACCGATTGACATCGTTATACCGTTAACAGTATATGGCGAAATTATTTCTGGTTAGATTAGTAATATAGCCCTTGAGCCAATCTAAGCTTTTATACAAAATTGATTTCAAATATTCAAACCATTTACAACAATCTTTAGCTTACAAAAGTTTAACATTGACACCGACAGAATGATTACACTGTGCGACAGCCAAAATCGGGATGGGATGAAACCACCGGGAAAGTTATCTCGGTCAAAAAATAAAGTTATACGTGTCCCGACGTTTCGCTGGGTCACGTCTAGGAATCGAGATATATCGATTTTTTTAGTAACTGTCGTATAGGGGAATTTGTCACGCTTTCGACTATTTTGTTGGACATAACTCGAGAAGTACTGGTCCGATTTTGCTGAAACAAATTTACAAAAATTAAGAATTATAATAACTTTAATCTACTCCTATACCATTTCTCAAACAGTTTCGCAGTTATTAATAAATTTATGAAGAAAAAAAAATAATTTTTTGCCTAAAAAATTAAAATTTTGTATTTTTAAAAATCATGCAAAATCCAAAACGGGAAAAAATGTCAAGTCTTATTACTTTGGCGTAAAGTCACGTAACCTGTTCACAAAATGAGATATGGATCATGAAAAACGATGGACGCGTTTCGCTTTTATTCACAATTAAGTGAAGGTATCTATCTCATTTTGATGTAAAAAAAAGTAATAAAACAAAAGGTTATTTCATTTTTATGATTGCGGATCTGCGAAGCAAAATTAAAGGAAGGTTTTCTGAATGGGTCCGATATACGGAAGCTCATGAAATCAAAAGAATTTAAAGACGTTTTAGTCAGTAATGATTACCTTGCGTTGAGGGCAGTGAAGAAATTCATACGATTTTTTTTTTTTTTTTTGGGAAGTAAGAGAGCACACACGCTGGTGGCTGAAATTTGTTGGTGGTTGCAAAAGACTCGACAATGAAGATGAAGAAGAAGAATATACAATGGAAGTTTCCTCCGAGGGTGTCACAAAATTTAAGTTATCTGACTGATTTAAGTTATCTGACAATTGATTTTTTTCCAGATCAAGACAGCTCCTCATCGGATACAGACTCTGAACAAGTAGGCGAGCCATCACGCAAAAAAGCAAAGGGAGCAAACAAACGAAAATAAATTTATGCGTTCATCGATTTTTATGAGATATGTATCTATGTAACAACCTGATATTTCGAATTTTACGTGTTAATAATCTATATATATAAAACAGTTGCGTGATTGACTGACTGACTGACTGACTCATTCATCATCGCCCAGTCCAAACCGCTGAACCTAGAAACTTGAAATTTGGCCTGTAAGTTCCTTTTACAGAGTGTAGATCCACTAAGACGGCATTTTTGGAAATTCGAATTTTTTGGGGGGTAAAAAAGGGTAAAAACGGCCGAAAAAATGGCATTTTTAAAATATCTTTAAAAAAGGTCCTAGGAGTATGAAATTTGGAATGTAGGTTCCTTTTTGGACGCAGATTCGAACCAAAATATGTATTTTTGGAAATTCGCATTTTAAGGGGGGTAAAAAGGGATAAAAACGGCCAAAAAAAATGGAAATTTTTAAACATGGTCCCAGGAATATGAAATTTGGAATGTAGGTTCCTTTCAGGACGTACACTCGAACCAAAATATAAATTTTTAGAAATTCGCACTTTAAGGGGGGTAAAAAGGGGTAAAAGCGTCCCAAAAGGGAATATTTTTAAAAATGGTCCCAGGAATATGACATTTGGAATGTGGGGTCCTTTCGGGAGGCAGATTCGAACCGAAATAGGGATTCTTAGAAATTCGCTCTTTAAGGAGCTAAAAAAATAAAAGGGAGAAAAATTTACATTTGGTATCTTCTAAACAAATGAATCTAGGAATATGAAATACAGTATGTGGATTCCACTAGAGACTTCAGATGCGATGAAAACTTTTGGAATTTGGATTTTAAAGGGGGTAAAAACGGTAAAAAAAAAAAGAGGAAATGGTACCTTTTTGTATCTTCTTAATATATTAATCTGTATACATGAATTTTGTCATACAGACTCCACCGAATACATGGGCATCAGTCAGGGATGAATTAATTGGTAATTCTAATAAGTGTACATTTGGTATCTTCTAAACAATCGAATATAGAATGAGGTTCGTGAATTCCAGTGGAGATAGAAACACCCGATGAGAGGGAAACTTTTGGAAATTCTTAACATATTAGTCTATATTTATGAATTTTGGTATACAGACTCCACTGAATACGTGGGCATCAGTCAAAGATGAATTTATCGGAAATTCTAACGTGTGGGGGATGAAAAACGGCCAGAGAGGTAAAAATTATATATCTGGTATCTTCTAAGCAAACAAAAAAACAAAATATAAAATATAGCTTGTGGATTCCACAAAAGATAGAAACATCAAATGAGACGGAAGCTTTTGAAAATTCGGATGTTAAAGGGGGGTGGGCAAAAACGGAAGTGTAAAAGTGTACCTTTTTGTATCCTCTTTTCAAAGTAATTTGGGAATATGAAATTTGATATAAAGATTCCACCAGAGACACATACATCGGAGAAGAATAAACTTTGTTTTAATTCGATCCCTTGGGGGGGGATAAAAACGGGCAAAAAAATGCGAAAACTGATACTTTCCAACTGGTAAATTTTCCTTTGAAAGTACATTTTCTTAAGAGAACAAGAAAGAAATTGATAGTTGGTCTAGACCGATACCCTATACCATGCGTTTAGAGAATTGTACTTAGGTCCAACTAATTGGGTTTAAAAAAAATCATAAACCAAATCAACGTCGAAAATTGGAACAATCCTGAACATTTATGGTAAAGTCACTTATATTTTGCTGTGCAATATTTTTGTTTTAGATAGGTTTAAGTGAATTGTCCTATAGGGTTTATTTTTGGTCTACGGATTAATGGATGTAATAAACATACACAAACCCAATTCTACTGAGATCTATTTGGTAATTTGGATCTTATGGCAAGTTAAGTCGATATCATAAGGGTCATTTGAATGGGGATAAGGTCTAAACATGCACCCATTTTCACCAATTTCAATAGCGTTTGTCCTATGGCTTGAGTTACTTCTTTCCAAACTAAGCCATCGATATTACAAATAATATTATTTTTGAATAATTTTCGAACCTATAATGAATAAAAAAGTGGTACTTAAATGGAGTAGGTAGCAATACATTGGAAATTTTTACAAAATTCAAAATTTGCCAATTTTGTTTTTTAATAATTACGCTTAGTGATAAAATTATGTATTTCTTTTACGAAATTACTATTGGGTGTATTCTATATTGGAAGACAACACATTTGTTACAAAAAATACAACTAAAAAAAAATAGATAAACGAAATTAAATATGTTTTTTAAGTGATGCCAAAACAGTGAAAACTTTTAAATTTCTTTACCAGAGTTGATTAAAATAATAAAAAATAGAAGAACCAGTGAAAAAAAATGTTTAAAATTTTAGCCGTTATTTTAATATTTATAAATTATGATGTTTTCTTTCAATTATTATAAAATAATGGCAAGAATAAAGTTTAATGAAGAGCTAAAATCTAGAATAATAGATGATTTTAGTGATGGCCGCAGACAAAAGAATATTTGTGAGAAATATTCTATGAATAAATCCATAAAATCGTCTGGCTAGCATTAATCTTGCGAATAGTGTTGACCAAAAAGTGATATTTTTAAATGGACCCAAAACGTTTAAACACTTCGGGAGTTTCACTAAAATAAATTTATACAATCGTTCGGTATAGAAATCATCCACCCCTCAAGATCATGACCATCATTTTATTCCACAGTGTTATTGTATAGTAAAGGTTTCCATTGTTTTGTCAACAGCATAAAAATTAATACTTTTAAGTGTTGTTAATTTTTTCTGAAGTAATATTAATATTTCTTCTTTGTTAAATAAATAAAACGTACAAATGTTTAAACTAATAAAAGATTCCATCCAAGTCGTCAAAAATATATTTTGTTAAAAGTTTCCATCGTATTGTCATATTGTTTTTAAATATTATTATGGCTTAAATAATTAATATAATAATTACGCTAACAACGTAGCGGGTATACTGCTAGTAAATAATATATAATAAATATTATCCAAATTCATTGAAACATAAAATCAATATTCTTGTCATAATGAGATATCTTCACTTAATTGTGAATAAAAGCGAAACGTGCACATCGATTTTCATGATCAATGGTGCCTTATTTTTCATAAGTAATGTGACTTTACGTGAAAGTAATAGGACTTGACACTTTTTTCCGTTTTTGATTTTTTATGAATTAAAAAAAAATTTTTATTTTTTAGGCAAAAAATATATTTTTTTCTTCATACATTTATTTATAACTGCGAAACTGTTGCTTATGTAGCATGAACATGATTAAAGGAATTGCAATTCTTAATTTTTCTAAATTTGTTTCAGCAAAATTGGATTAGTGGTTCTCGAGTTATGTTAAAAAAAAAAGCCCAAAACGTGACAAATTCCCCTATACGATACTTACTAAGTTCAAATCGATATATCTCGGTTCCTAAACGTGACCCAGCGAAACGCCGCGACACGTATAATTTTTTTTTTACCGATATAACTTTCCCCGGTGGTTTCATCCCATCCCGATAACTGACTCCTACCATTTGCCGCACAGTGTTATTAAGCATTTTGCTTTACACACATAATTTTCGAGATATAAGCGTTATTTTTAATTTATTATTTTTGTACCAACAATTAAATTCAAATTTTTGGTTTATAAAAATATCTCTTTGAGAGTAATCGTTAAGCGAAATAAATTTGCATACTCTTTTTGGTTTCATGTTTTTGCAACATGTTAACTGCTTAGGCAATATAATAAAGCCAGGACAAACATATCTATTAAAGTGAATACTAATATAAACTTTTCGAGCCACCATATGGACATGGACAGACAGAGCCACTCGCACACAAAGTAATTACAACATTTCGTTAAGCGAACAAAAACACTTAACTAAACTCATTAAGAGTATAATAATAATAATAATAACAATAATAACTATTTGAATATGAATTTATGAATAGAAAGACACCTTAGTGACGACCCTATGTAGCATTATTATCACCATCACCATTATCATCTGTAGATGTACGTACATCCATATGTATATTTAAAATAATGTATGTACATTTGTGTATGAGTATTAAAGTATGTTGGTGGCGTATATTATTTAGTTGATAAAGGAATAAGCAAGCAAATTATGTACAAAATGTATGTACTACACACTTACTCACCTTAGATTTTGTAGTTACCCACACTCCGCTTAGACGAGGTAGAATGAAATGCTACCCTTTCACGTTAGCCAAATAGAACAATAACAACAACCACAACTACTCTTCTTAAAATATTCGAACGAACATAAAATGAAAACAAAACCAAAACAAACAAAAAAAAAAAATAAAAAGATTTGGAATCTACAATTTAGCCAACCACTCTTAATATTTAGGAACACAAATGTATTGTTTTTGTTATTTGCTATAAAATTAATTATGTTTTAGTTGAAACACTATTCCATTCATTTATTTGAAGAACATACATTCCGATGTAATATTCGTTTACTCTTTATACACTTTTGTTTGTATTTATTGTTTGCCTGTCGGAAGCAGAGCAATAATTTCGAATAGCTACAGACAATCAAAACAATAAAAAACGAAAGCTCTCACGCGCACTAAAGAATTTTGAATAAAACTATACGTTAAAACATATAATTTTTTTAAGATTTGTAATCTTATAATTTTTTATTATTTTTATTTTCTTTTTTTTTTTTTTCTTTTTTTATTAAATCCCGACCGACCGCAACGCATAAAACATGCGCTGGGCGAGAATAGATGCTTAAACGTTGGTACGTGCAAGTTTTATTGAGTGGGTGGTTTTGTTGTTGTTGGTGTTTCTCAGGGGTGAGTTGTTGTAGTACGATTAGCACTTTTCTGAGCAGAGTATCATTTATGGGGGGTAATGGTGAAACAGAGCAAGAGAGAAAGAATAAGCTTCAACTTAAATGTTTGGCGAAGATGAAGCAGGTGTTTACTTTTATTTTTTTTTTTATTTTCTATCCGTTTTGTTAACAGCAGTAACAGCCGCCAGCTACTAATTCCTTCACACGAATATTTAGCACAGTGGCAGTGAAAACAGCAGCAGGAGCAGCTCTAGTAATAGCAGCAGCCATATTCAAACCATTGAGTGCGTAACGCACTTTTTAACATTCATTTGTTCGTTCGATTTTTAGAGAGTATTATTATTTGAAAAAAAAAATTCTTGAACTTTGACACATCAATCTGTTGGGGTCATTTATTTCAGTTCACTTATTCACTTGTTTATCATAACATTATCATAATCATCATCATAATCATCATCATTATTACTATTATTATTATTATAACTATTAGGTACAACCAACCACACTATAGGTATAAATTCCACCACTCTTTAATTTTTTTATTCCAGGGCTATAAAATTTTGATTTTTTTTCCTCATTTTTTTTTTTTTTTTTTGTTAAACACAAAAAACTCGTATGTAGGTAGAGGCAATCGTATAGATATACATATATGTATATATTTAAATATTTTTCTTTACTTTTTTCTCATACAGATTCTTACATATTTATTTTATTATTATTTACTTTTTTCACATTTAATTAATATTCAATTATACACTTTTTCTGGTTAAACAATTTTTTTTTCCTTTTTTATTTCCATTTTAAGATTTCTTATAGTGATTTATTTTTTCTCTACCTCAACCGTTTTGTAGCACTTAAATCTGTGTTTTCTGTTGTATATTTTTAAAATCCTTTTTTTTTATCGGTGGCGTTACCAGCCAACTGTTTGGCAACGGAAGAGAAAAATCACACTAAAGACATATTGTGTGTGCAAATAGGCATACAGTCTGATTGGGGCGACTCTATGTACACTTTCCAGTGAGTACTACTGACTGTCAAATGCTCCTGAAATATTCTATAGGCCAAACATACTATATAAATGATAAGCACAAGAAACAAAATAAATGCAAAGTAAAAGCTTTAGCAGCTGCTAAAGTTTATTTTCCTAAAGCTTTTTTAGCACCTTATTTGTAAATTGAGGTTCTTTTTAAAAACAAAAACTTTGAATGACATTTGTAAATGCAAATGTGAAGATAGTGCAATAATAATGCAAACAGGTAGGTGTTATTTAAAAAGAAAATGTTATAACAGTCACTACTATAGGATTCGAACTTGTGCACCGATTTTGCTTAAGAAAAAATCGTCACACTGAAAATTATCAAACGAAAAAAATAAGACCATTACTGCACAAGAGTTTCACTAACTCACGAGTTTCACTTGAGAGCAACCAGTTTAGAATGGCTGTTAATTTTTAAACTATTTTCATCAATTTATTTTCAAGTAAATGCTTAATGGTTCTAGAAACAAAAAATATTCAAATTTATAAACCGTTCTTTAAGCGGGGTAAGGCATAATTTGTTGCGACTCCTCCCTATCGGAATTGTCCTACTGTGTACACGATAACGGAAGTAATATGTATACGATCTAGATTAAAAATGGGTTTGGGGAAAATAAATTAAATGTAAATAAAATTCCAATTTTTTTTTATTCATAAAAAATCGGATTAAAATTACTCCCGTAATCGTGTACACAGTTTCGGAAAACGTGTTTAATGTTTACAAGCAATATCATGTCTAACAAAATTACGTTTCATGGATTCGATAACCTGCAACTTTCGAAATTTTATTTAGGGCCATTATTACAACTTGCCAATAGCTAAAGTTAGGATGTTATCTGGCAGATTATGAGTTTTTCGTTATTACAACTATACTTTAAGCTAAAAGTGACCGATAAGCTAAAGAGAAGATATTGTTGCCTTTAACTTTTAACGTGAGGTTTATGTATTTAATATTGCCACATTTTCTGACCTATGAGGACGAAATTCACATCAATTTAGTTTTGGAAATAAATTTATTTATAGATACTTAAATATATGCTTGTATATTTTTAAAAAGTTTTATTACACATTTACAACAATTATGCAACTTATAATAAAGGTTTTTGGTTTTTATTCTATTATTTTTATTGTTTATTTGCGAACAACTAAAGGAACGTTGCCACTATGTATTTTGATAAGTCATTTGGTCAAAAGTAATCAGTGTTTCCTTTGGTGCAATACCAAAAATATTAATTTTATTTTAATGGGAAGTTGTAATAACGAAAAGAAGTTAAAGGTAACTTTGTTGTTCACTTTAGCTAAAGTTACCTTGAACTGACATTTACTTTAAAGGCAAGTTGTAATAATGGCCCTTACACTTCTAATACCGATTTGAGAAAAATAAAAAAAGAAACGATTTTCGGAAGATGCTCCCCTTAAATAGTTTAGTAAAAATTTTGTTTCTATTGACAATCGTATTTTTTTCTACAAACCTTAATAAAGTAAAATAAAGTCATACATATGCATAGAACATGCACACATACATTCAACATACATAGTAATTTATGTGTAAAGTCTTATTGTAGCATCAGCACCAGCTGAAAATACCCAAGGTTGCACTGGATGCCACACAACATCTAAAACGCCAAATTCTTCACGTTTTTCATGAGTTTGTAATTTTTTCAATGGAACAATTAAGGGATTTTGCAAAAGATCACTAAAATTAAACAAAAAAAATAAATAATTAATTATTCGTTGATATTAAAAAAAAAGCTAATAACAAACATACTTATAAACCATGCCATGTGAAACAATAACTGATTGATCATCACTGCCAGATGCAAACAGAGGATAACGTAAATGGAAGGCTACACTACGTACAGCATTCTTGTGTAAACGCATGGTTTGGTACGGCTTGGTGGACAAATCCAAATCAAACCATAACATCTTTTTATCATATGTAGAAACTAGCAGATTATCACCCTTGGGATGTATGGACATACCAGAAATCCATTTGGAATTGGTAAGTAATTTTTTAATCAATTCTTGTTTTACCAAATCATAAATACGAATATTATGTTGAGTCTACAAAACACAGAAAACAATACCATTAAGATTTGCCCAATTTTCAGAATATTCTATACTTACGGCCACAAAGAAACATGGTTTAATGGGATGGAACAGTACACATTGGATGAGTCCTTTGCTTTTTGAAAAAGGTATTTGCGAACGTCTTTTGGACAGTTGATGTATTAATGCCGATCGATTAGCACCCTCAGGCATTACGGTGGCAAAGTAATCACCACGACCATGCCAGGTGACTTGACGGATGGGCTTGAAGTGGGTAATCACAACACGTACTCCTTTCTCTTGTTCTGCAGCATTGGCTGCAGACCATTGTACTGCCGTCTTTATGCGATCACTCTCTATAGCATCGATTGGTGGGGCTTCGGCTAGAAGATCATCCGTTTTTTTAACTAACATTTTGTCACCAACTTTAGGATTGATGAGTAACAAACGATTTCCAGAAGCTACGGCAATAATGGATAATTTAGCATTTGGACACCAAGCAACACAACGAACAACATCATCAGTTTCAATAGTTCGTATACAACGACCAGTAGCAATTTCCCAAACTGTAATTTAAAAAAAAAAGAACCAAATAGAAATAATATCTTTAAATAAAAAGCATTTTTATATAATGATATTGGAAATTAACTTACTTTTAACAGTTTTATCATCCGAACCTGACACCATGTATTCGCCTTTAGGTTCCACACTAACAGATCGAACAAGATCTGTATGACCATTGTATACCAGACTCTCCACAGTGGGAAATGGTTGCAGATCTTTGGGCGATGGTAGTTTTGGAATCAAATATTCAGCATCAATATTAAGCTTGACACGTTTGGCTCTGGGACACAAATACAAATCCAAGCATCGTAGGAAACGTTCTCTCAAATAGCGAGAATAAGCCGGCACTTCACGTAAGGAACGGAATTTTTGTGGCATAAAATGTAATTTACGTTTATGAGGTTCATCTTTCAGTTTTAACCATTCTTTCCTTTCTTTCTCATCGAAAATGTATTCTGGTGGTGGATTGTAAGATTCTGCATGGCCGGGTAAGTCACGTTTGGGAGCAGATACATGATCATGTATGCGACGCATATGTTCACGGCTCGTATCGCTTTCCCAAAGCATATAGAATTTGGGTCCACGTTTAGCTTGTTTTTCTTTTTCAAGTTCGTCCAGAGTTTTCATCCAGCCCATTTTTAAAGCGTGCACCATACGACCAACTTTCTTTTTTTCAGAAACTGATGGCAAGAACGATCTTTTGTGATCGGGTACATTTTTTATGGGCATCTTTTCTACCTCAGATGTAAACCAATCAATCCAAGGCTCATATTCATTATGCTCTGGATTTGGAATACGCGCCGAATTTATCCGTTTTATCAGTTCAATATCAGCATCGGTTAACACAACTTCTTGACCTGTCTGAGGGTCTCTGACAGTACGCCAAAAGTTAGGGTCCTCAATTTTTCGTAAGAAATCGTCAATTTGATCGCCTTTAGGGGCTTTGATAATCTTTTTGCCGTCCCAATCATAACCAATATGTTTATATTCATCATACCAATGCATGGGTATATTGCCAACAGTATTACGGATGTCTTCTTCATCGGAAGTATCAGAATTGTCATATTCTTGATATACACCTGGCGTTACCTTTTTAGCTGTCTTACCCTTTTTAGGCTTTATCTCTTTTTTTAATTCTGCATCAAGTCTTTCTAACGATTGTGAGGCATTTGGTATGATGTTTTTTTGTTTTCCGAACTTATTACCGTGTTTTTTCTTCAATAAGTCGCCATCCGTATCGCTGATTGCAGCTTCTTTTAGTTTTTCTACTTCATCCTCACTGTTTTCAACACTTTCATCATTACCATCTACATCATCATCATTTTCTTCGTCAGTCGATATATCTTCTATATCGGCCTCATCGATTTCTTCCTCTTCTTCATCTTCATCGCTGTCATCATTAACATCTTGATCACCCTCATTCGTATTCTTTCTTTTCGATTTTAACGATTTAAAATTACCATCATCATCACTTTCGAATTCAAGATCATCACTTTCATCAGACAAATAGGTTTGATCGATACCTTCATCGTCTGTGCTGTCTCCATTCTGATCTACTTTCTGCAATAAATCCTACAAATAAACACGTTTATTACAAATCGTTGCAGTGCAAACATTTCCAATTATGTATACATACCTCTTCGTCTTCTTCAGAATGGCTTTGTTCATTTTCAGATTCTTTATGACTTCTAACTACAACATTTTTTTTCTTTTCAACGACTGGATCAGAATTTTTTCGTTTACTTGTTTTTTTAGCCATACTATAACTTTTTCAAAAATTATATTATATTTCAAACAAGAGAACTACTTCAAAAGAAAACAAAACCGCACGTGTTTAACAATAACCAAGAACTGTCAAACAAATAATAGATGAGATGCCACATAATCATAAATATAGAAATACAGAGTGTTTCAATGATAATAATATTATATTTGGGAGTCTATAAATATTTTGAAACTTATTCTTTAATATAACAATTTTTTATATGGAAAATCATTTCGAATTATTTTCGCAGTAACTTGTTACCGACAAAATTGTTTGTGTGTTGTTCCACAGAGCAATAGATGGAATTTTCCGAATTGTATAGGGACTGTAGATGGCAAACATGTTGCTATTACGAAACCCCCTAGAAGTGGATCTCTTTATTTCAACTATAAGAAATTCTATTCCATAGTTTTAATGGGTGAATATAAATGCCAATTATGAATTTATTATGGTGGATATTGGCACAAATGGACGTGCTTCAGATGCCGGAATTTTTAATGATTCACTATTTCTTTAAAAATTAAAGAATAATGAACTAAAAATACCGACCCCAGAGTCTCCTCCAGGATGCGATACTGCATTACCTTATGTTCTTGTTGCAGATGATGCGCTTCCTTTAATGGAAAAAATTATGAAACCCTACAGCCATAAGACGATAATTGAACATGAAATAGTATTCAATTACCGACTTTCGCGTGCTCGAGTAGTAGTAGAAAACGCATTCGGAATTTTAACGTCAAGATTTAGAATTTTGCTGAAAACTACAAATTTATCTCCTGAAAGAGCGACAACAATAGCCCTGACTTGTGCCTATTTGCATAATTTTTTAAGGAAAAAAAGTGACCGAAGATACCGAAGTAGCTACGATAATACAGAAACCGTGTCCATACATACCACTATTAAATCGAACTGCTATAAGAAATCCTGCTAATAATGCAAAATACATTAGAAACAAATTTTGCGCCTACTTTAATTCTTATGCGGGATCTCTACCATGGAAAAATAATTTTCAATGATTTAGTCAATAAAAATAATTTGTAACCATACAACACTAGCATAATATTGAAATAACAAACTTTATGAAAAAAATTTTTTTTTTAATTTTTGATTATTCCGACATAAAAGGTATTCAATGAAATATTCTTGCATACATTGCTCTTCTTTTACGGTAATGTATATGAAACCTATGGCATAGGTATACATTCAAAACTTTTTTGATCAAGTTTCACCTCTTTCATGTGCCAACATTTTCGCTTTCTTCCAGAGGAAGACGTTTTTGGTGAATCCTAGAATATAAAAAAAACAGTAGTACTTATGTATGTATGTATATAAAAATTATAAAAACAAACTACTAACTATGGCGACATTTTATTATAATTTATTCTATTTGGATTTTTTTCAATGACTTTTTTGTTGCTGTCGTTAGCTCAACGATATTTTGGGGATATTTTTTACGAACCAGCTTGTTATCGTGATTTTATAATTTAAATTTAGATTTTTAAGCAGTTTACTAAAGGCAGGTTAAATTTTTACCGATTAAAAGTATATTTTATTAAGAACTGACATTTTGCATTTTAATTTCAATATTTTTTATTAAAAAATATTTTAAATTAACAAACAAATTTAACAAAAATAAACTTTTTTAATATGTATGTACATATAAAATATAACAATAATATTATTAAACATAACAGTTTAATATAATAAGAGTGTTTTGCAAATTACTCTTTACATATACGAGTATGTATGAATATAAAAAAAAAAAACTTTTGTCTTAGGACGAAAGATAATTACAGCTAAGGCAGTTAAGCCATCAGCTTATATCCTTGTTAAAATTAAGAATAAATAATAAATTAAAACAAAAACATATATGAAAATCATAAAATGCAGAAACAGCCATGGTGGAACTGCAACAATGTTGTTTTTTTTTTTTCTTGCGACAATCAAAATATCACCATATTAAGAACTTCGTCAATTCATCTGCCCATGATAGTTGGTTCATCTGCCATCGCAATTTCATCGGTCGGTGCTTTTGAACCCTTCTTTTTGCCAGAGTACCACATAAATAAGAGTCCACAAGAAAGATTAACGGCGAAAGTGAACCAAGCTAAATAAACTCCATATCCATAACTGGAATATAATTAAAATATAACAAATCCTTGTAAAAAAATAATGAATTTTAATACTTACGTTAATTCCGCACCATCTGGATATGCATAAAATAAATGTTCTTTGGTATAGTCGACAGCAGCAAATAGAACTTGTAAAACTACCAATACCGTAGAAGCTGCTACCAAATCAATGCCACCTGCCAGACGTTTGAACATGTAGCGTGGATTTTTAAACGTATAAAATGAGAACACCGAACCCAAACACATTACAAATACGGTAATACAAGCAAAAGATGCTTCTGTGCGAATATAGTCTGTAAACGGGGGAAAATATATTAATTAATATTTTTATATTTAATATATTTTTGTTAACAAATAATTCACCCAATAAAGTCCAATCAAACCCAGGTTCCATACGTAAATTGTCACCGGGGAACATATCAATATATTTACAGCGAGCTTTAAAATAAAAAAATTGAGACAGTTATTTTCAAAAACCTTTGTAAATATATATTGGATAAAAATAACTGTATCTTACGGTTATACACATATTCATAAGTTTTAACGTCTTGCTTATTTTTCGGTGGTTTCGGGGGCATAAGTTGCAATATCACTCGATTATCATTCAATACAAATGCTGGCAGACCCAAATCTCTTGCAAAAGGCCAAAACAGTTTCGGTACATATTGTTTTTCATTCCATCCCTTAAACATGGCAGCTTGTGCCAATTCCGGTATGACAAAGAAATATAGTGTCGAATTCACCAGAACTTCTTGAAAGGCTTTGCCAAATATTTTGTTACCATCTTTTACATTTAAAGCATCAATGGGTATTGGTTTAGCATCTATTGGATTCAAATCGTCTTTAGCTTCTTGTTCAGATAATATCAATTCATAAAATGCCTTTTTAAATATTTCAAATTCTAATTCATCCTTATGAACCCAATGAGCAAACATGCGTCTTTTTGCCGCTTCCGTAAAATTATTATTATTAAAATCAACGATTTCGTCTCTAAATTCTTTTATAAAGGGCAACTTTGAACAATTTGTTTTAGCCTCGTTTATCATATTGGGATTTTGATAGGCTATAGATGTGAAATTACGTAATACTTTGGCGTTGGTCACTGCATTGGGAACTGAAGTGTGACGACAGAAACGCCATAATCCGGAGTGAGATGACATGAAGAATCGTCTGGTCTCTGGTATAAAAATACCTAATTTAAACCAAAAAAAAAAAACAGAACAGAAAATTTGTGATAATAAATCTTTAATTTGATTTATCAAAAAAAAAAAAATAATAATAATAAATAAATAACAATTATTTTAATGGAACGATTTGCTTTTGATGTATTTTGGTTTGTAAATCACTTCTTATTAAAGCGTTGACATTTTAGCTTTTGCGTATTTTTTATACCCTATACCACTATGTGGTTTGGGTATAATGACTTTGTGCTGCTGTTTGTAACAACCAAAAATATTTGACCTAGACCCATCTTTAATTATACCGATCGAATCAGAATCACTTTCTGAGTTGATTTAACAATGTCCGTCCGTCCGTCCGTCCGTCCGTCTGTGTGTCCATGTAAAGTTTGTAATCAAACTGCAGGTCGCAGATATGAATATATTTTGATGAAATTTTGTATATAAGCTTTTATCGGCCATGGGATGAACGCTATTGAAATTGGTGAGAATCGGTCCATGTTCAGACCTAGCCCCCATACAAGTTACCCATATGAAATCGACATAAATTGCCATAAGATCCAAATTGTCATATAGATCTTACTCAAATTGGGTTTGTATGCGTTCATTACATCCACTAATGAGTAGTCCAAAAATGATCCCTTTGACCCCATATAGAGCTGCTTCCCGATCTTCACTTAAATCTATTAAAAAACAAAAATATTGCACTGATTCTTCTCAAATTTTGCTTGTACATATTTTTGCAAAATACAAGAGACTTTACCAAACATGATCAGGATCGGTCCAATTTTGGACCTAGTCCCTTTATAGATATAGCATCCGATATGAACTTTTTCATATCTGCAGCCAAAAAAATTAATAAAAATCCCACTCAAATTTGGTTTTTGCTTATTTTCTATGTCCAGTTAGTTGGGCCTAAGAGATAGGGTCTCTAAACGCATGGTATAGGGTATCGTATAGTCGGTCTAGACCGACTATAATTTTCTTACTTGTTTAATTTTGCATTCATTCGTATACACAAGGGAATTTCCAAAAACAAAGAATTAATTTGTATGTACTAATTTTAACGTACTACATACTACATGCACATATCCATTCTTACATATATTATTTTTAAAAAATATATATTTTTAAATATTTTTGAAAATACTAAAGACAATAATTAAAAAAACATTAGCGGATTTCACACTTATGAACTACATTTTAGTTTATGATTTTCTTGACGGAAATAAACCGCTTCGATTCGATTGCTTCTTTGCATTTGAAGCAATGGTCTAAGTATTGGTAGAATAATTATTTTTACTTTTCTTGCGCTATTGATGCAAAAAAAAAAAAAGAATTAAGAATTTTGAATGAAAATAAAACATCAATATTATTACTTTACGAATATAGAATAAAAATAATCGATATCAACTGTGAAAACAGGAATGCGGTTTGAAAAAAATTTAACAATTAACTAAAAATTAACTCCCAAGAAAGGTCTAATAAATGTTGATGCTATAGACAAATGTAAAAAAATTAAAATATGTTTCATGGCGCCGCGGTGCACAGTGGCGCCATTTGAGTTTTTTCGTTGCAAAAATCATATCTTTTGAACCGAATAACATAATTGAACAGTTTAAACAGCATATGATAGATAACTGTTCAGCCTATGAAATGAGCGTTTGGAAAGAGTGCTACGCTTTGTAGGGGCCTACTTATGGGTTATCAAAGTTAAAATTTGTAGAAAAATCAATTTTATGGTAACTAAAAAAAATTATTTTTACATTTTTAGATTGTTTTTATTTTTTTTCTTTAGGGTTTTATGTTATTAAATTATTACCCAACAAATTAAAAAAAAAAAATACTTCTTTTTTAAATTTATTTTTTCAATTTTCTGTAAAATATTCATCACAATTCGTAAGAGAAGGTATATCTAAAAGACTAATCATTTCTAAACTATAATTATTTTCTAACTCTATTCGTGACTTCACATGCCGCTGGGAAGAAATAAGTGGATCGGAAGATGCTGCCAACATGTTGAAGAGGTCCTCATTTTGCCTTATCCTTGATGCTTTGAATGTGTTCTGCAATCTATATTTTTTATAAAATTTGTTAAGAGACTCCTGTGCTTCTTCAGAAAGCTCTCCAATTGGCAAAGACTGGTACTCAATTATATCTTTGCGCCAATATTTTATGGACGGTCGGGGTCAACTTCTTCTGTGGATACATTTCTGCTAAAAGAGATGCAGTTTTCGATGCATATTCTCCATATTTTGTAGAATTGACATTTTCTTTGCAGTTTAAAACATTCAAGATCGTTCCCAATCTTTTCACGATTTGATTGTCAATTCCAGTGATTCTAGTTACTGCCGCATCATTTTCAAAAAATCTCCTAGAAGTGTTTCCATCGTTTGAGTTACCGTATCCGTGCTTGGGACAGTCTACTTTTAGTCCAACTTGTTTAAAAAAAGCATCCTGTATTTGCTTCTTTCTGATCTTTTCCTTATCCTTTATTGATGTATTTTCATCGAAGTTTTCCTCCTCTTGTGGTAGGGTATACGCCAGTTTTAGCAAGTACTCCATACACCTTATCCTTGCGTGCAATGGTGACATTCCATATTCGTAATTCTCCTCGTTTGTAGAATCGTTTAAATTACCAAAATTCTTCTGACTCTTTTTGCAAATCGGGCATGACAATGTTGAGGTTGTTCCTGTCAGTTCGTTTACTACTTTTCCGTCAACCATGGTCAGGTGGAACTCGTAATTGCATTTAATATATTTTCCTTCTCCAATTTGCAGCTTTGTAGGTTTAATCTTGCTTATTCGTTCTTCAATGTCATTCACCGTGGTCCTTATGAGTTCTGCCGATTCCCTTGCAAACTGAAACATTATTGGTCGGCAATAATGCACTGATGACGGACGTGGATTTTTCCAGTGTAGGTAAACATCAGATTTTAGCCGCAAAGGAACAACAGATGCCATAAAGATATTTCCGTCCGATATTGTAGCGTCATCGGAAGATATCCTTTGCTTATAAACGCTTTGTCCGGATGATCCATCGCAGCTTTCAGTCGTAGACTAATCCAGGAATTATGCTTATTTTGCAATATATAGGCTTATGCTACCATGCCTAAAAATTTACCTGTTCCCTGCATTCATATGGATTTAGGCTGAATTATGCAATTTTGATATTATGCTCGTGTCTAAATAAGATTTGTGCCTACCTGGAGAAACCATAAGTCAATATTGTTAATTTCCCAATACGGTTAATTACCTCAAATATTTTATTCAGAAAATAAAATTTCTATTAAATTTCCTTTGTTTAATTGCCCAAAGTACTTATTGGCTGACGATATGGTTTAACCAGATACGTCTGAATAATGCTGTCATTTCTAGAAGATTGGAAATGAATAAAGCAAAGGAGTTTGCTATAAAAATTAATTCAGATTTTGAACCGAACAGTGGTTTGTTGTGGAGATGGCAGAGATGAGAAAACATAAAATACACAAAGATACGTGGAGAAAGTAATGAAAATGATCGTGAATGTACCCCAAATTTTGTGGAAAGTAGCAATTTTTCCTCAATTCTTCAAAATTATACTCTTGAAAAAAAATTTAATGCTGATGAAATTGGTCTTTCTTATAAAGTTGACCCAAAGGGGACCCAGTCAAAGGCAATAAATCTCAAAAACAAAGTCTAACATTATTATTTATGTGAACTCTGTGGAAACATAACAAAAAGTGTTTGCAATTTACTTCTTTATGTGACATATATGAATTATTTTTATTTAATAATATGTTTAAGTTATTTTAATAACCCTATTTTACATATGTATGTTCGGATAATTGCCTTTTTGATGTATTTAAATGATATGGTGTGCTCCTTTCTTAGTCGCCCTCTTTTCCCAATGGGCGTGAATTTAAAACAAAGAATAGCTATATCCGTCTTATTCCAAATTGATCAGATATTACAAAAATATAAATATTGTTCTCAACTGATTACAGAATTTTAACGGGATTTGTTTAAAATTAAAACATTAATTTTGGAAAATTGTTCAAAGTTAAGTAATTCGATTTTAAAATTGATAAGTATGTTTTTGTTGTAATCAGGAATAGGCTTTTTTTCGTGTGTAAAATGTCATATTAAAAGATTATATGTTGAGTGTTCTATTAAGAACATTATATATAAATATATATTATTATTCTGACATTTTTAAAAGCTCTAATTAAGACTGATATATCTTTAAAATCAATATTTGAAATCTATATACATATGTATATTTTATTGATATTTAGTATAATGAACAATTGTTGTATACGAAATTGTTCTCAATAGTGATATAACTTATTTTGAGACAGCAAATTTTTAAATCAATTTTTGTTTAATTGAGAATTTAAAAATGGAAAGACAGTATTTTTTTTTAGCGATGAATCAAAATTCAATAAAATAAATTCAGTCCACAAGGCTACGCAATTGTAAAAAGAAATTTTAATATTAGGGAGGTGTCATTATGATCTGGATGTATTTCTCAGTTAGAGGAATCGGAAACATGGATCGCTTATGTAAAGGGTGTTTTTTAAGCCTGATAGAACTTGAAATTGTTCAAAAATAGCACAAAAAATTAAATTTTAATCAAAAAAATTTTTTATTCGAAAGTCTAATAGATGACATTAACATTTGGAAATGATTTCGGGCATATGGCCACCGCGGCTCTTCTTAACGAAGCGAATCTGGACGTCCAAGTTTGGACCATTTTTCGAGTATTACTGGCCGTATGTCACGAATAACACGAACAATGTTGGCCTCCAAGGCATCAATTATTGCTCTTTTATCAGCATAAAGCAGTAACTTCACCTTGTTGCTGTTGTTTATTCTTTGAGTCTCGTTGTTACTGCTAGGATTGTAGTTGAGTTATGTTTCCCAAGTGCATGCTTTCTGCAGTAATTACCGTTTCAACGAATAAATGTCGTTTTCGTCACTTCTATTATTTCCGCCTGAGGGATAACACGTTGCAGTGGTTATTTTTGATCATCGTGGTTACTGATCAGCATGTAGTAAGATTATATACTTAAGTGCATGCTTTCTGGTTGTATTACAAAACCACTCTATTTCATAGTTTTAAGAATTGAAATCAAATGGCTCTCCCTAACCTAATTCGTGAAGGCATAGGTTGCGTAGGGATCCATACGTCTTAATAACCTGGCATTATGTCTAGCTAGAGCTAGCGCCATCTTAAATATAACCCGCAAAAAAGCAAAGAAAACACCCTCCGTAGTGTAATATTACGCTTGGATGGGTGTTGGAACATACTTAGAAGCTGGTAAAGGAATAGAGTAGAGGCAATGGGATTCAAGTTCTTGTTGACCAGCCCAATGACCAGACTTAAATTCCATTAAAAACTATATTTTTTTTGGAGTTATGATCGTTTAAATTTACTACTAACACGTACATAAAATTATACAATGATGCTATGTGTGTGTTTTTTTTTTAAATTTGTTAATGTGTTTATGGTGATGTGTTGAGTTTGTTTTCTTCATTTAAAATGCGTTGGATTGTGAAGCATACCTTTAGGGTCTCTATTAAATGAAAAATTAAAGTTTTCTAGAATTTCCAGTGCTAGATCTTAATTAAAAAACAATTAAGAGTGTTAAATTCGGCTGTGCCGAATTTTTTTGATACCCTCCACTGATTCTTTAATTTTTAATTTTTGATTTTTAATTTCTAATTTTTAATTTTTAATTTTTAATTTTTAATTTTTAATTTTTAATTTTTAATTTTTAATTTTTAATTTTTAATTTTTAATTTTTAATTTTTAATTTTTAATTTTTAATTTTTAATTTTTAATTTTTAATTTTTAATTTTTAATTTTTAATTTTTAATTTTTAATTTTTAATTTTTAATTTTTAATTTTTAATTTTTAATTTTTAATTTTTAATTTTTAATTTTTAATTTTTAATTTTTAATTTTTAATTTTCAATTTTTAATTTTTAATTTTTAATTTTTAATTTGTAATTTTTAATTTTTAGTTTTTAATTTTTAATTTTTAATTATTAATTTTTCATTTTTAATTTTTAATTTTGAATTTTTAATTATTAATTTTTAATTTTTAATATTTATTTTTTAATTTTTGTGTTTTCCATTTTTCATTATTCATTTTTCAATTTTCATTTTCCAATTTTAATTTTTCATTTTCAATTTTGAATTTTTCAATTTTCATTTTCCATTTTTCAATTTTCATTTTCAATTTTCCATTTTGCATTTTCCATTTTTCATTTTCAATTTTTAATTTTTCAATTTTCATTTTCCATTTTTCAATTTTCATTTTCCATTTTCCATTTTGCGTTTTCCATTTTCCATTTTTAATTTTTCATTTTTCAATTTTCATGTTCCATTTTCCATTTTTCATTTTCCAATTTCCATTTTTAATTTTTCAATTTTCATTTTTCATTTTCCATTTTTCAATTTTCATTTTTCATTTTTCAGTTTTCATTATCCATTTTTAATTTTTATTTTTCCTTTTCCATTTTCCATTTTCCGTTTTTCATTTTTCGATTTTCATTTTCCATATTTCGTTTTTCATTTTTCATTTTCTATTTTTCAATTTTCCATTCTTCATTTTTAATTTTCCATTTTCCATTTTTCAATTCTCATATTGCATTTTCCATGTTTAAATTTTTATTTTCCATTTTTCAATTTTCATTTTCCATTTTTCATTTTTCAATTTTCATTTTCCATTTTTCATTTTCCATTTTTCATTTTCCATTTTTCACTTTTAATTTTTCAATTTTCAATTTCCATTTTCCATTTGTCATTTTTCATTTTTCAATTTCATTCTCCATTTTCCGTTTTGCATTTTCCATTTTTCATTTTTCAATTTTTTTTTTCCATTTTCCATTTTTCATTTTGCAATTTTCATTTTTCATTTTCCATTTTTCATATTTCAGTTCTCGTTTTCCATTTTCCACTTACCATTTTCCATTTTTCAATTTTCATTTTCCATTTTTCAATTTTCATTTTCCATTTTTCATTTTCCATTTTTCATTTTCCATTTTTCATTTTCAATTTTCCATTTTTCATTTTCCATTTTCCGTTTTTCATTTTCCATTTTTAATTTTTAATTTTTTATTTTTCAATTTTCTTTTTTCATTTTCCATTTTACATTTTCATTTTACATTTTACATATTACATTTTACATTTCACATTTTACATTTTACATTTTACAATTTACATTTTACATTTTACATTTTACATTTTACATTTTACATTTTACATTTTACATTTTACAATTTACAATTTACATTTTACATTTTACATTTTACATTTTACATTTTACATTTTACATTTTACATTTTACATTTTACATTTTACATTTTACATTTTACATTTTACATTTTACATTTTACAATTTACATTTTACATTTTACATTTTACATTTTACATTTTACATTTTACATTTTACATTTTACATTTTACATTTTACATTTTACATTTTACATTTTACATTTTACATTTTACATTTTACATTTTACATTTTACATTTTACATTTTACATTTTACATTTTACATTTTACATTTTACATTTTACATTTTACATTTTACATTTTACATTTTACATTTTACATTTTACATTTTACATTTTACATTTTACATTTTACATTTTACATTTTACATTTTACATTTTACATTTTACATTTTACATTTTACATTTTACATTTTACATTTTACATTTTACATTTTACATTTTACATTTTACATTTTACATTTTACAATTTACAATTTACATTTTACATTTTACATTTTACATTTTACATTTTACATTTTACATTTTACATTTTACATTTTACATTTTACATTTTACATTTTACATTTTACATTTTACATTTTACATTTTACATTTTACATTTTACATTTTACATTTTCCATTTTACATTTTCCATTTTCCATTTTCCATTTTCCATTTTCGATTTTCTATTTTTCATTTTCCATTTTCATTTTCCATTTTCATTTTTCGTTTTCATTTTTTCTTTCATATTGGCGATTTTTTTTATTATAACGTGATAACGATAAAAAAAAATATGTGACAATACTACTAACATGATCTATGTTATTGTGTTCTTGGTATTGTTAATATATGATGTATATGCATAATTTTTTGTGGCATTTTTTTATGTTGTACAATTATAATGTTCAACCACTAAACTGTTACAACAAACACACTGGGTTTTATGTTTTTTTAGAAGTATCTACATATTTTTGCTCGTATCTAATCACGATGATGCCCGATTTAGCCAATTTTCAATACCAACCTGCTGGTAATTATGACAAATGATATTATTGTAGCCTAATCCAGTAAGATGGTTTTTTTTTTTTTTTGAATGAGCGTGATTTCAACAGACAGACGGACATCGCTATATCGACTCGAGCTGTGATAAGGATCAAGAATATATATACTTTATGGGGTCGGAAATTAGTTTTTCGATGCGTTACAAACGGAATGACAAACCTATATATACCCTCTGCCACTGAAGTGTGGAGGGTATAATAAAAAACAATTTAAGTTGTTTTAATTTTGTAAAACTCATTAACTAATTAAAAAAAAATAAAAACATGTTTTATAATGAACTTAATCAACTATTTATTATCAGCATTTTATAGTTGGCCAGGTTAAAGTTAATGTTCCCTAATCCGTAAAATTACTTTTTTGTTCATTAACAAAAAATATTAATTTTTATATTTTTATCTTGTTGAAAAAAGTTTTAATGAAATCGATGTGAGGTATAAAAATGTTAATTTCTTAGTTTAAAGAGAACAAATTAAAACGATATACTTTAAAAAAAGCTTACCTCCTCTACCTGTTATCATAATCCAACGATCTGTTGAAATCGCAATAATCCATAGTATGAGAGATATAACCATTAGACAACTACAGGAAAACAAGACACGTCTCTGAAACATATAAGCCTTCAGTAAAGGCTTACGCGCTTCATCACGACCAATTGTCGACGTCGATACATCACGTATCATTTTTCTATGGGTTGGGGGATATCCTTGCTCAATTTTTGTAAAGGTTTAGATGAATGAAATTATCTCACTGATATTGCAAATCTTTAAAATATAAAATATATATATACATACATACATGTATATAAATATATTTAAACTTATTGTTATTCATTCTTAAAATTAAAGTATTTTTACTTTGCCAACTGATTGTATGTATATAATTGAAACACTGACATTGTAAATCTTTAAACTAACAAGTTGCACATTTTAATTATCAAACGCTTGAAACCGAAGTACCAAAAAATATTTTCGCGCCAAAACTATTTTGTCGACATTTTTGTTCATGCATGTCTATTAAAAGTCTATTTAAAATAAATGAATAATACAAACTGACAGTTTGTTGTGGGAAAACATGATTTTTGAAATTCTGTTTTATAGCCAATTTTTTTTGTTCTTTTTATTTATTTTTTTTTCTGTAAAAAAACCTGTTAATTTAATTCGGTTTCGAATAGTGTAAAACAAATATGTATTAAAATACTTAATATTTGCGAAAGACTATTTTCGATGAATGATTTTTACTTGTAATTTGTTTGTTAAAGACCTTTTTGTGCAGTACATTCGAACTTATAAAAATACCTTTCGAATTACATACGAGTATATTGTTTTGCTTTCTTTTCCCAAATCTTTTTGCTTTTTTAAAATATCTTTTGTTGATTTTTAAAGAAAATTTGTTGTTTTTTTTACCGATACTAAATTTGATCTAGATTTTTTGCTTAGCACTTTTAAATAAAAGCACATATTTCACTAAACTTAAAAAAATATTTTCAAAAGTTAATGTCAAATTTTAAAATATTGATCGATTTGGTTCATTAGTCAATATATGTATATATTAGTGAAATATGAAGTGTTTCTTTTTTTTTAAATGTTGAAAATATATTTGAACGTTCTCTATATGTACATTATATGTATGAAGCCAACAGTGAATATTTTCAAATACATATTTGAAATATTTTTTGAAAATCTTTTAAAAATAAATTTTCTTTGTTTTTAAGATGATGAAAATATTTGGGAAAACAATTATTAAACTTGACACATTTTAGTTGGTGTTTATTGCTACAAGTTTCGTACTTCCTCATGCGTTGTATTTGCAGTGGGATTATTTTTAATATTTCAATAATTATGTATTTCTTGTTGAGTTTGTAGAAATTGATGTTCGGTATTTTGATTTTTATGTTTCCATATTATAGATTATTATAGTTTTTTATTTCAGAAACATTGGTATTAAAATATCACAAAACTATTTTTATTATGCAATTAATTAAATATAAACAAAATTAACTCAATCATCAAAATTTAAAAATATTTTAAAAATAAACTTGAAATAAAAGAACACCTTTCATAAAAAATTTTGATGTTGGTCGTGTGCTTAATTAATTTTAATGCTCTGTTAACTGTAAAAACTTTTTCCGTAACACACGTTTATATATTCGATTCAAACAAAATTTTGTTAGCGAAAATACCCCATAATTCGTTGTCTTTTTTCTTATCGTCAAACTCACATTTTCCCATAAACAATTCGAAGACGTCGCCTAACCAAACCGTACTGAATGACAGGCTACTGTCAGACTAGCTAATAGGCTAGAAAATCCCCAGCAGCAGTTAGGCACAATATTTAGAAGAGAATTTACATCTTGCCAAAGTAATATCCACCGAATTGTATGTATACACAGAGAAAAATTATATTTATATTGAATACTACTTTTGCATATGGGAGAGTCCAATTGGTGTTTATTCTTTTCTTTTTTTGTATATAAACTATCTGAGCACTTTGAAATTTAAATTTGGTTTGAATATGATAATGGTTTTTATGATATTTGATATTTTTAAGAAAATATTCATATCACATGACACTAAGATGTTGAGTTATTATCAGTGGTGTGTCAGTTGAGGACAGGTATGTGGTAAAAACTGATGTGTAATAACTTGTACTTTGTTTTGTAACTTTAATAATAATGGTCGAGGGATAGGGAAAGATTAGTTCTAGTTTGTGTTTAAGATTATTGTACATAGATCTTAAGAATCTTTATTTTAAACACATTTTTAGTATCCTACAACATAATAAAATAATAGTTTCTTTTAACAAAATGTTCAAATTTAATGGCATATAAATTGGAGTCACAAATGGAACTCATTTTACACATATTTTTTTCATTATTATAAGCGAGCATATACAAAGCATATACATATACACGAGCATATACAAAAAACAAGTAAGAAAATTATATTCGGTCTAGACCGACTATATGATACCCTATACCATGCGTTTAGAAACCCTATCTCTTAGGCCCAACTAACTGGACATTGAAAATAAGCAAAAACCAAATTTGAGTGGGATTTTTATTAATTTTTTTGGCTGCATATCATATGCTATATCTATAAAGGGACTAGGTCCAAAAATGGACCGATCCTGATCATGTTTGGTAAAGTCTCTTGTATTTTGCAAAAATATGTACAAACAAAATTTGAGAAGAATCAACTCAATATTTTTGTTTTTTAACAGATTTAAGTGAAAATCGGGAAGCAGTTCTATATGGGGTAAAAGGGATCATTTTGGGACTACTCATTAGTGGATGTAATGAACGCATACAAACCCAATTTGAGTAAGATCTATATGACAATTTGGATCTTATGGCAATTTATGTCGATTTCATATGGGTAATTTGTATGGGGGCTAAGTCTGAACATGGACCGATTCTCACCAATTTCAATAGCGTTCATCCCATGGCCGATAAAAGCTTATATACCAAATTTCATCAAAATATATTCATATTTGCGACCTGCAGTTTGATTACAAACTTTACATGGACACACAGACGGACGGACGGACGGACGGACGGACATTGTTAAATCAACTCAGAAAGTGATTCTGATTCGATCGGTATAATTAAAGATGGGTCTAGGTCAAATATTTTTGGTTGTTACAAACAGCAGCACAAAGTCATTATACCCAAACCACATAGTGGTATAGGGTATAATTATAATTTAAAAAGTAAAATTTTCGAAGCAAATTAAAATTTTCTAAAAGGAGGAAAACAAGTTTATAGATACTTTTGAGAGGATTTTAATACTTAGAAATGAGTCTATTTGAAACCCAAACTGTTTTTGAGGGGTTTTAATTAAAAAGAAATTAATATTTAAATTTATTTTCAGTTTTTCCGCGTGTAGCGACAACAATAAATGAATATTCTGATGTGTTTATATTTAAAAAATGAAAACAAAGGTTTTTACTCTGAAATGTATTTAGAATTTAATGCAAGAGCAAAAGGAAATATCTCTCCTATTGTGTGTGCCGAGCGGTCTGTCTACACTTCGTCATAGCTTTATGGGAGGAAGAGAAAAGCATGAATAAATTTCGCTTATAGCCACATAAACAATGCTTAAAAATAACCACTGGCAAACAATTGTTTGTCTTAATATTTGATTTTTATATGTTTTTCATTCATTTTGCTTTTCTGTGATTGTTCTTAATTAAAAACAATAAAAAAAATATAAAAAAACATACATACATATGTATATTTGGATTCTGAACCCCACGCACATTTGAACACCTTTGTGTACCAACATAATAAAACAGCGGGTGTAATTTTTTAAAATATTAACAAAGTATTAATAAGTTCCATAAAATTACATTGTACATATTAAGAAAAATCCAAATTCTCTACTGCTTTGTTTAAATTAAATTCAAATTCAATTCTTTTTTTTTTTGAAATGTTGATTGTAATTTTCTTCTAACACATTTTTCACGGTGTCGACATATGTCTTAAATATCATTTATTTTTATTGTTCCTTCACATCAATGTCCAATATTTGTATTCGCTCACATTTTGGTGATTTGACTTTCAGTGGGCGTTAAATGGAATGCTAACATGATTTCTGCATAAATCCAAACAATAATAAAACTGCTTTATTTTGCTTTAAATATTCTATTTAAACGACAATTTTCATTTTCATACAAAATAAAAAACATCTGACAACAATATACATACATATGTATATACATAGCGCAAATATTGTATTTAGCAAAATTGTGTTTTCAACAATTTGTTCAATTTTCGATATACAAAGTGTTGGCTATTTTTCTTTTCAGCTTATCATTTAGCAAAACACATATACATAATTGAGAATCCTTCCATAGTGTTTTCATAAGCGATCTGTTCAGTGGGGGGCAAAAGCAAAGAAACCACTTGTTAAGATTAATACAAGTGGCTCATAAATAAATTAAGTTTTTGCTGATATTTTGTTTTTTTTTTTGCTTAAACATTTAAATTTTGTGTTCCTATCTGACCAGACATGAATTGTTTACATATGTATGTTGAAATGTTTGCCAAAATAAATTTCTAATTAAAACATAAAAATTAAATAAATGATTTTGACAGTCATATAATGTAGATCGCTCAAACATAATTAAGTTTCGTCATATGTAGACAAATCAGTAGTATGCTTTCTTGTGCGTTATATTGATTGAGAATTTTATTTTATCCGATTCAGAACAAGTTAATAATTTTGGCGTTTATAACAGAGAACGTTTTTTTTTTTAGAACGTTGATCATAGTTTTGCATATTTCGCACTTTAGAAACTATTTTGGAATAAATTATATTTTAAGAGCAATTTTGTTATAAGAAAATTCCCACTGAATTTGAGATTTTTCATTTGAAATTCGGAAAAATTGGAGAAATTCCAAATTCATTTGAATTTTGCTCAAGTTGAAATGGAAAATTTCGATTAGAATTTACGTAGTTCTATAGATATTAATGTGATGATACATATTTACACCATGTACATGAATTGCCACACCTACTTGATATACCAGCCAGTGTCGCATTATAATCCAGTTCTGAGCTTTGCTTAGACTTTAAATTCCCTAGCTCATCGAAAAGTTAATTTAAAATCGATTTCAAAATTTGTTTCGAACAAACAGGCAAGAAATCGAGTTAATGAAAACATTTTTAAATGTGCTGAATCGTTTAGAACAACGTTGTTTATGTTAATATTTATTTTTTTGAAAATCGTAAATTAAAAAAATAAACGCAACTGCAACCAATAAGGAGCCCAAATTAAGTGTAAATCTTTGAAATTTACAAAATATTTTCCGTTACTTCAATATAAAACTTTTGTCAAACTAGTTTATTATTCTCAAAAGTATACATATATATGTGACCTTCCGAGAAAAGGGACCTAGTGTGTGAAAATTAAGTTTTGAGAAAAAAACGCATTTAAAGTTTCTATACCTTTTTAGGTACCAGAATCCACCGTTTTTGACACAACCCTTTTTTTGACGCACTAGGTCCCTTTTCTCGGAGAAGGTCACATATATATATTTTATAAAGCTCTGTTAAGCAAACATATATCGGCTGCAGTTGTTGCCATTTTTTATAAAATTTTTTTTTTTTGCAACTTTATTTTAAATATCTTACTTTATTCTTTATTTGGATTTATTCTTAATGAGCCCATATCCAAATTCAGTTCTGTGAGTACATCATTTTGGGCCGGACCTTGTTGTGTTAAATTTGCAATAACTTTTTGAATTTCCGGGCAATCAATACAGGCATTACGTATGGCCAATATACTCCATTCTTTCATTACTAAATACATAAAATTCAGAATTCATCTGATAAATATTGTTAGTGTTTTGTAAAACTTACATGGATTGCGTGCATCCATATTGGTGCATTCCAATAATATCGGCATTAATTGTGTATCCAAACAATAGCTCTTATTCGTGGGATTTTTATACAAAAGGTTGGCTATACAGCGTACCAATAAAGTTTTAAGTTCATACGATATTTCCGATTGATAATCGGGTGCAATTCTCGAAGAGGGAGCTACTTCATCCAATTTGTTCATGGGTGTAAACATAGTCTTTGCACTTTCCTTACTGGCAGTTACTAAGCAGCGTAATAGACTTGAAACATTTAAAAACAGAGAATGATCTGTAGCATATATTTGCGTATAATGTTCAGAGCCTGATGCTGAAGCTATACAACGTAAGAGTGCATAGGCTTCCTGAGGTTTCATTTTATCAACTTCCTGCATACGTGTTACTCTCAAAATGCAGTCGGATTTTATTTTGAATTCTTTTGATATATGTTGAAGAATAAATGAATGTACTATACCATTAGGACTATCTTGACGTAAGTAGTTTACCAAATAATCGAGGAATATTAATTTTTTTTCGGTACCTAGTTGATCGTAGCACCTTATTGTGTTACGGCCATTCTTCACTAAAAATTCTTCAAATAGAAAGTGTAAGAAATCAAACTGCAAATTACATTTTTGTTGCAATATAGAGTCCCAAATACAAACTATTGCCTTAAGAACTTGAGAAAGTTTTAATAAAGATTCATCCCAAGACGACTGTATAACATTATAGATGATCATTAGCATTATATCAACGTTACGATCCAACGTCCTCTGTGTGTTATAACATTCTTGTAGAATAATGTCACCATGATTTTGCCATATTAAAGTTTGAGTTTCT
The DNA here is from genome assembly GCA_963682025.1 of Cordilura impudica. Taxonomy (NCBI): domain Eukaryota; kingdom Metazoa; phylum Arthropoda; class Insecta; order Diptera; family Scathophagidae; genus Cordilura; species Cordilura impudica. The sequence goes on from OY821521.1 coordinate 2,879,942, forward strand.
TGATTGTTCACAATTACATTTGCTATCAATTGCCAACCTATTGATTGTATGTGTTTAATACTTTCGTCAACCTCTGCACTGCAATTGATGACCAATATATTTTTTAGATATTGTTGTAGTTCTTGATTTGAAGCAATTTGAAGTTGTATGGTTGGTCCTCGAACGCAAAAGTTTCTTAAAATTCTTAGGTAATCTACAATGTCAGCTTTATTCGTTGTAATATCATGTTGCATGGAAAGAATACCATTGATTCTGTCATAAACTTCCTTTTCCAGTTCACTATAACATATATAAAATAGAAAGATAAGTTTCTAAAATGCTTTTAACAAAAAAAAAAACGAACTTGCCTCATTGTCAGCTGTTGTATGAAAAAGTAAATGGAAGTGATGAACCAGCAGCTGCTAGGTTCACAGAGTTAACAAAGTTGCCAGATTTACGATGATAACATTTATAATACAACACTGTGCTAGCGTTGTAGCTGCTTGCGTCTCGCCGCCAACACGAAATTTTTGTACGTCACTATGAAATTTTCCATGGAATTCTGCCGCAAAAATTTCTTGGAAATTGCATGAACCAAGAATGGTAGGGGTGAGGGGGCGTGGGAAGCAAGAGGGTGCAAAAATTTTATGATTCCTGGTTGTTGGGTTGATTTTTCCTGAGAACTTCTCTTTACACTCATTTTAAGATACTTATTTGTTTCGTATATATATTTTTTAGTTAGGAATGAAAAATTTTCCGATAAAATGTCAACAAAATATTAATTAAAAAAAATTTACATATTAACTATAAAAGATAATTGGGAAAATTTCAAGGAATATTTCATAATGACCGACCCCCCGGGCTTACATTATGAAATTTTCCATAAAATTTTCGACTGAATTTTTTGTATTTTCTTTCAAAGTCCCTACGTAAAAATTTTAGTAATACGCTGTGCAATTAAATTGCACCACAAATTTTCCGATAACATTCTTTTGTATCATTTTCGTTGTAAAGAAAGAAACAAGAAAGTAAACAAACGGCAAAATTCCAGAAACACTTTGTTGTCACGTTGATGAACAACAAAAAAAAAAACATCCGTATGACGGTTCAACAAGCAACAAGCGATGTCATCATTTTTACATCATTTTTAATATGATTTTATAGCAAAAAATTCTGATCAGAGAAGAACGGTTCGGAATTCTTAGTGTTTTGAAAATTCTTAATATTAATTATTTATATATGCTTAGCTCTGTGTAAACAACAATACAAATAAAAAGTTTTGCATAAAGTTGACATCACTGTTGTCTTTTATTAATTTATCAATCTTGCAGATTGGAGCACATTGTAAATAGTAAACAAGACAAGTAGTAAGAAAGAAAATATGTCTCCTAATTACCAAAGTCGCAAATTGGACAAGAAGCAAAGGCGTTGTGAGGCTATAATACAAAATGAATGCAAAATCACAGCTTCCCCGAGAGAACCTACGAAATATGTGGCCATATTAAATGCCGGATTATCAACTGGCCTGACAGAAGAATTAGTTTTGGAAACTGCAGAAAAATATGGAGTTATTAGGAGACTTACAATGTTACCAAATAAATCTTATTGTTTTTTGGAATGTTCAAGCATAGAAGATGCTGCAGCCATTGTGAGAGGTATGCATGGTTTGGCAGAGATTGGACAAAATCATGCCGTAGTTTATTTAAGTTTCTTTAAGGAATTACCTCAAGAAGAGAGTACTTCGTGGCTCAATTCACCATTACCTGATGGTTTGATATTAATAAATAATTTTGTAAGCGAAAAAGAAGAACAGGAATTGTTGAATCTAATGAAAATAGATGATGGGTCAAATAATGAGTTCTCTTTAAAACATCGCAAAGTTAAACATTTTGGCTACGAGTTTTTGTATGACATTAACAATGTAGATCCTCAACAGCCACTGGAAAATACAATACCACAAGAATGTAATTATCTTTGGAATAGACTCTGTGGAATTTCAAAAGATCGTGGTTATATATTTGAATGGCAAATACCTGATCAATTGACAGTCAATTCTTATGAACCAGGTCAGGGTATACCTCCCCATGTTGATACACATAGTGCGTTTTTGGATCCCATACTTTCATTATCCCTGGAAAGTGATGTTATTATGGATTTTCGTAAGGGAATGGAACGCCGCCAAGTGTTAATACCACGTAGATCATTGATGATTATATCGGGGGAGTCGCGCTTTAATTGGACTCATGGAATAACACCTAGATTATTGGATGTTATATTGACCAACAGTGGGAATCTATCAACTAAACATAGATTGCGAAGGACATCCCTTACATTTAGAAAACTTCGCAAAGGACCATGTAACTGCATATTTCCCGCCATGTGTGATTCAAAATTTAATGTATCTTCAACCGTGCCAACAACATCAATAGATTCCGAAAAAGCAGCCCTATTAGAAGAACTTAATGTTCACAAAGTATATGATAATATAGCTGAACACTTTAGTGAAACTAGACATTCGCCATGGCCGCGAGTTGCGGATTTTCTGAAAAGTTTTACCCAATCATCTATCCTGCTCGATGTAGGTTGCGGCAATGGCAAATATCTAAATACCAACATGGACCTATTAAGTATTGGCTGTGATCGCAGTAATGGTTTACTAAAACTTTGTTCATCACTGCACTACAATGTCTTTCGTTGTGATTGTCTCTATGTTCCTGTTCGCTCGAATTCCATTGACGGTTGCATAAGTATAGCTGTTATCCATCATTTGGCTACAAGGGAAAGACGATTGGATGCCATCAAGGAGCTTGTACGCATATTAAGGCCGTCCGGACGTGGTCTCATATATGTTTGGGCTAAGAATCAAAATGCTAACAATAAAAAATCGTCATATTTAAGACAAAATAAATCTCTTAATAAAAACAAAACAACAGAAAACGAACAACGACAACAAACTCTACAGCAACTCGATGAAAAGGCTAAAGAAGCTCCAGTGCAATTGCCTGTGCATACAAATCGCACTGCATTTTTACAGCAAGATGTTTTAGTGCCTTGGAAAAGTAAAGTGTCACAAAAACCACAGCAGCAATGTCAGCAACAAGACAACTCTACATTTTTGAGATATTATCATGTGTTTGAAGAGAATGAATTGGAAGCGTTATTGCAAGATATTCCAAATGTTCAAGTCTTACGGAGTTATTATGATCAAGGTAATCACTGTAGTATATTTGAAAAAACTCAGCCATCTGTTGAATAATATTCTATCCAAGTTTATATGTTTCAAAACTTTCAAAATATATATTATTTGACCTTCGTTACTAGTCTTAATAAGCTATAAAGTTTTACAATTATTGCTCAGTACTTCCAATATTAGAAAATTTCCAATAAAACTGTTATTGAACGGAAATAAAATTCGTTATTCCGAAAACATATTTTCAATGGAAAAAAAATTACATATTTTGGAGTGAGTTTTTGTAAAAATCGAAAACAATTTGTGACACACATATGGTATGTACGATAAGAGTATTATTGGTATGTTTTGCTCAGACAACTAAACATTTGTTAACGAATAATGTATGGCAATTGATTAGTTTATTGGACAATTATTGCAATTGGGTGTTTATCTATTTTTTTTATTGCAAAATTGTTCTCACTGTTAAAAAATAATAAGTAAATGTATCAATATTTTGTTCCCAATAAATAAATTCCATTTAAATGACAATATTTCATATTTACAGTAAAGATTTTGGGGTTTTTCCGCAATTATTCATTCATCAAGGAGCAGCCCGATTTTTATTTATTTTTGTAGTAATTATGTTTCTAAGTTATAAATTAATTCAAAAATCAGTTCATATTTTATTTTAAAGAATACAATTTTTTGTCCGATAAGATGGAAATTTTAAACCATGGAAGAAAGACCTCATCACCTTCCTTAAATTTGCCATTAATCTTACAAAACAAATAAAATTAACAAAAATAGCTCTCAGCAATTTATCAAATTTCTATTTGCGAAAGGTCAAAGTCAATTATCATATGATCTGAAGAATTTTTAAAAAATCCTTAGCATCAAAGGTATTTTCTAGTAGTAGAATTATGTATATTCTTATATTATGTATATTACTTAAAATAATAGCTTAGGACTATGTGAATGATAGTCATGTGAAATGATTTTTTTTTTTTTCAGTTTTTTATTTATTTTTTTTTAATAATTAAATCTTTCAATTAGGCTTTTTCTATATTTAATAGCGTTGATGACATATTGAACCAAATTATTCCAATTCACCGTTTAAAATTTCCTTGATCATATTATTGAACTGCTTGAAAGTCTTGTAGCATTTAACTCAATTAAATCACACCGATCTTTACAAATCCACATGGTGGTTCTGATTGTATTCATTTATCATATAGTTCTGCCCTTTGATAAAATTTAGGTTTTTGTAGAATCGGGTTGTTGCTAGTGCCTTCTAGATTCTATTTAGTTTGTTTGATACTCTCAGCTTTTCCAATAATTGATTGTATTTTTGGCTCCACTTGTAGTTTGACATTTTTCGGTAATCCTTCTAATCAGAAACGGGTCGCATAACCTGTTTAAATTTGGAATCCATAACACATTTTGTATTAGTTTCAGTAATAGTTTATGACGTAATCTGCTCGTTCCATGATCATGTGAGCATCATCCATATATGTATGTCTCCAGCATAATGATATAGGTTGGTGTGAAATTAGACAGGTTCAAAATTTTTTTCATGAAATACCGTTGTAGTTTGTCTACTTCATCAAGCAGCAAATGCCTCCACACTTGGACACGGTACGTTTGAATAGCCCACACAGCCTAGAAAATTTGCCATATATTTTACTTAGAAACATATTCCAGGTTGCATTTATGTTGTTCTTAGCTGCAGTATTTCTGTTATCTATGTGTTGTTTACACATCATTTTTGATGTCAAAATCATACCTGATCATACAGAAGCTAGATACAATATCGATGGCATTACCATTATAGACCCATTCTTCGTCTCCCGCCTTTCTGCCTCTATTTCAGAACACCATTTTCAGATTTATCTAGGTTCACTTCTAAATTCCAATCAAAACAATAATTTTTCATTCTGTTAAGCATTTTTTTTGTAATGTCTGCCAGAATTAATATATCTGTGGTCACAAGCGATAACCGCCTAAGTCGACTTAAGAACGATTTGAGTTATGTATGCTGTCATATTCTACTAAAAACGCTTTATATTTCTCTAACACTGCTTTTTAAAAAGATATTAATACAAATATTCTGACCTAAGTCGTAATGAAGCCCTATTATATTTATATAAAAAGCTATTTTTCTCAAAAGCATGATTTTCGAGTTAGGCGGTTATTGCTTGTGACCGCAGATATATCCTCTGCGTAAAGTAATAATCTTGAAAATCAAAAAATGCATACACTTTCTTATTTTTTGGAACTTCAGATGAACAATAACAGAGAGATTGTACATATTGTCGATTGTGGAATATTTTTTTCTGAAACCACTAGGCTGGTAATAAATATATTATGTTTTCCAACCCAAGCAAACAATCTTTCATTCAATATACCCATCATAATTCTAGTGACACAATCCATGAATGAATTACCTCGATAATTGTTTGGGATCGCATTGTCACCTCTTTGTAATTAGGAACAAGTAAGAAATTATAGTCGGTCTACCCTATACTACGCTTTAGAGACCCTATCTCTTCGGTCCAACTAATTCGATATAGAAAATAAGCATAAACTAAATTTAAGTGGCATTATTATTAATTTTTTTTGGCTGCAGATATGAAAAAGTTCATATCGGAAGCTATATTTATATGGAGACTAGATCGAAACATGGACCGATCCTGACCATATTTGGCAGCCACTTATGTTTTGAAAAAAATATACACAAACCAAATTTGAGAAAAATCTGTGCAATAATTTTGTTTTTTGATAGATTTAAGTGAAGATCGGGAAGCAGCTCTATATGGGGCGTATGACTAAGAATTGCCCGATAGGGATTATTTTGGACTACTGGTTAAAGGATACAATAAACACATACAAACTCAATTTGAATAAGATCTATGTGATAATTTGGATCTTATAGCAATTTAAGTCGATTTCATAGGGGTCATTTGTATGGGGACTAGGTCTGAAGATGGACCGAAAATCAACAATTTCAATTCCTATAACCGATAAAAGCTTATATACCAAATTTTATCAAAATAAATTCATATTTGCGACCTGTATTTTGATTACAAGGTTTACATGGACACACAGACGGACAGACGGACAGACGGACGGACGTTGCTAAATCGACTCAGAAAGTGATTCTGAGTCGAACGGTATAATAAGAGATGTGTTTAGATCATACATTTTTGGTAGTTACAAACATCAGCACAAAGTCATTATACCCTGACCCCATAGTGATATAGGGTATAAAAATCCCGTTTTAAATATTATAATTGGTGAATTATAACAATTTATTCTCTAGACCGTGTATGTTATACGATAATATTTTAATAAGAAGTTTTCTATAGAAATAAAATATATCAAAACTAAGGTTTATTACGTTAAGAATCATAGGAAAATAAGATTCCTTATATATAGAAAACTATTGAACCATTTTTGGATTTTGAGAATTTGAATCTTTAGAATCTAAGACATTCTGAAAAGTATTTTATAAGAATAAAGTAGTCGAACCCTAGTTGAGTCCCTTTTTGTAAGATATTGCCGCGTATATTTTTCAAATCTCGTGTTTCCCCTTATGCTAAAATTTATAAAAATTAAATTAAAGTATTTTCCACTCAATATGACAACAGAAAACAACAAAACATTTTATAATAATATCCCGGGATTGCGGAATATTATGTTGTTGATTAAATGGTTATGGTTAATTTTCCGACATAAAGTACTTCCTATTTGCTTACTGCGAATATTGATTTTGCAATTGAGTGGCAACAATTTCAGTTTTATTTATATTTATTTGTTATAGGTATTACTATTATTATTATTATAATTAAAGGCGACACATATATGTATATATATATATATAGGAAATTTATAGTTAGTTTAAAACTTATCAACTAGAAAGGAAAGAAAATCAAAATTTGAATTGAATAAAAAGTTTATGTTTAACATTTATTGTTAATTTTATTGGACCATGAATGAATTGACAATTCCATTTTAAAATATATATATTCGTATTTATTTTTAATTTTATACATTTACAACATACAATTTAATATCTATTCATACGCATGCGCATGTTGGTAAATTATTTTATACTGTGTTGATTAATATTAATTACTAAATAAAAAAAAAATAACCAAATTTTAAGAAATTATAGCAAACATTAATATTTATGAACATTTCTTTGTTATTATTGTTAATTGTAAAGTATTAGTTATGGGATATGTAAATATTTTAGCTAAAATATTTTATTTATTTAGAATTGAGAATTCTCCCTTATATGAAAATGATTTTTTCGGATCGAAGTTTAACTATTTCAACATAGAAGCATTTTCTGCAGAGAAACGCAATTGCTAATTTAGTTTGATTTTTTTTTTATTAGTTGCAATTTTTTTAAATTTGTAAGAATTTTATTGAAAAATTTAATGATTTTATTTTAAAATCTCAATGAGTTGAGTAATAGAAAGAAACATAAGAAATAATGTTTTGTTCTGTTATGATTACACAGGACAACACTAATTCTGTGGCATGCGAATTGTTACTAAATTTTGCTACATATGCTGATGAAGACCTAAGCCTATAATTCTCTTTTTGTGGATTGACTCTGGTTTTCGCGATAAACCGCTATTTAAAAAATGAAGGAGGCTTCACCACATATTTTAGCATAACTCAAGAACGGTTATGTCTACACAATTTTTTAATTAGGGCAATAGTTTCGGAAATATTCATAAAGTTTTTCCGAATAAATAAATTTTTTGACGTAAAATTTTAATATTTTTGTTGTTTTAAAATTCATAAAAAATCAAAACAATAACTCAATAACTTGGAGGTAATTTAGCTGTGGATTTTCGTATTTTTTATTTAACCAAATCGGACAAACCGTTCTTGAGTTATGCTAAAATATGTGGTGAAGCCTCCTTCATTTTTTAAATAGCGGTTTATCGCGTGAACCAGAGTCAATCCAAAAAAAGTAAATGCATACTGCGCCTTTCTAATCCCAGGAAAAATTTCGTAATAGCAGCTCATTGATTTCTGCATTACCAATAATGACTTACCCCTGCCCACTGCATTACTTCTAAAGTGAAAATAAGGCGTTACTAATAATGTGTTATACAGCTACTTATATTTCATGCCAGCTCCTTGCATACTGCATTACTTTCAAAGTGAAAATAATTAGTTGTATATACCAGTGTTTGCAAAAACCATTGACAAAATAAATGCCGCAGATTTTTGTATTTTTTTGTTCCGCAGTGTTATATTTCCGGCAAAATGTTATAAATGTCTTGTTGAGATCCAAAACTGAAGCGTATGTAAAACGGGAGAGTAGGTACGAGTAATATGAAATTTAAATTTAGTTTGCGTACAATCCACAAAGCGACTATGGCTTATATAGAGATGAATTTGTGAGTCATTGATTATTTATATTTACCGATTCTTTTCAATTACTTTCATATATAATAATTTATATCTACAATAGTTTATTTATTTAAGTATTTCAAAAGAAATGAAAAAGATGTTTCATCTAATAATATTTTATTTTGTTGTTTTTCTAATTATATATGTATGTATATTGTAGAATATTTAAATTTCGATCATTGCACAGAATGTATTCGTATATAGATGTCTAAATCGATTTGGTATTTGAAAATTTTCGTTGAGTGTAGAATTTGTTAGTGTATAATACAAATTAAAAACATTATCTAATTTTTTCTTTATAAACATGAGATTTAAATATATTAGTATTTATTTTATATTTTAATATTTATTTTATTTGTTGCATTGTTCTTAGGTAAAGCTAACACCATTGTACCTTAATAAAGGGAGTTTAAAGTTTGTATTTAAAAAAAAAAAAAAAGATAAATCAGGAAATTTCCTGTTGTACATGAATATGGACATATATACGTACATAAATATAACATTATTCAAAAATATAATGTTTATTAAATAAAAAAATTTCTATATTTCTTTTATATTAAATTCCTACTCAAATGTTGGTCTCTGTTTTATATTTGTGGTTTGTTATCAATTATTCTCTTGTTCTCTTGTATCATTATTAAGAGAGCAAAAGTGTGATTCTTTGTTTATGAAAATAATATTTGTATTATTAATATGATTTACAATACTTTAATTAGTTATGTATATATTTATAATTAATTGTCATTACAACTACGATCATTTTAGTTATAAATTTATATATTTATTTAAAAAATGTAAGTTATTTTTATAATTGTAAAGCTTAAAATCGATTTTCAGTTTTATTCCTTAAGAAATTAAAGCTTTTAATCATGGTTGTTGTTGTTGAAACATTTAAGAGTTAGATTAGCATTTGAAGATTAACCGAAACATTTATTTGAAATTCTAGTAAACAGATTATTGGAAGGAACTTTTTGTTGAAGTTTCTTTATCGGTAGGCTAAGAATATGAAAAAAGAATTAATGAATTTATTTATTTCTTATAATTATCTTAAATAAATATAATTGACCATTTACCATTTATAAATATATTTAAGAGGAATAAAACGAAAAGAAAATTAATTATCAATGGTAATGCATAAAATTAATTATAATGAAACCTGATTAATTTACCATTGGCTGTTGTTATTTGTTGTGTAGTCATATAACTGATCGATCCTTCTGTTTTTCCCTTATGAAAATTGTTATATTGCACAGTTGTGCCTCTCTGAGTTTGTAGTTCATAAAAAACTATTTTGTTTGGATAAAGTTGCTGTTCTTTCTAAAATATTAATTTATAATAATAACTAATTAATTCTTTGTGTTTGTATTCCGATGTGTAGATACATTTGAGCTCGAGGTTTGACATCAAAAAAAAAAAAAAAAAAAAAACAAAACAAAAACAAAGAAAATTACAATTATAATTACCATAAAAATATTAATTCCTATAAAAATATTAAAGTATTATTATGAATATTTATATGTTAACACCAAATAAGAAATTTTTTAAAATGCCATTTGTTTATGTGAAAAAAAATCTCTATAAAAAACCTTCCGTTTTATATGTATACAGAGCGTCTCCAAAAAAATAAATGTATACACTGTTTCAAGATGTTCAAAACTTTTACCATTCTGGTCAATATACTGATGCCAACGATGGGCTTTTGATTTATAAACTTTAGAAAATATTCCATTAAATGTTTTGTGTGAATTTTTGCTCAATTGTAGCTTTTAATTCATCAATTTTGAAACTGTGCACAGCGAATACATTTTTTGTGGGACGCCCTGTATCGTATTAAATCATAAAATCCATTCCGTTTCCAAACTGTGTTCTATCTATTCGTATTTGGGGGAAATTCAATGAATTTTAAATAAATGTTTCGGCTACCATTTGTTACAAACATTCACCCGGTGGTGGTTTTTCATCGGGTGGTGAGGGTCCTGATACCGAAACCATTGGTAACTTATTTAATTTTGGTGTGATACATTTTAACTTTAAAGCTTGCGGACTACTTTGTGTCGATGATAAAATCGGAGATGCTGTAGAAGAGCGCTGACGTACTAGAACTCGAGATTTTGTAGGAGCGGGATTTAATATGGGCGTTGTTGTTGATGTTATTGTATTTGTGTTAGCCGATATATCTAGTGGTATTGAAACCAATTCTTCTACAGTGTCGGCAGAATCATGGGAAGCTGAATTTGATGAAACCGTTTTCGCTGAACTAAATAGAGGAGGAGGTGGTGGCGGCGGTGGTATTATCACGGCTCTTTTCTGTTCCTCTCTAATATGCGAGGGTGGTGCTTCTATTGATATACTACCTACTATCATATTGGATGTGGTAACAGTTGCAGAATGATTGAGGACACTCGTGGCGGCCAGTAGTTTTTCAACATTATTTTTCAATACTGCTACAGGATGATTTTCAACACTTCTTGAACATTCTTGCAATTCTATGGTATTATCATTATGAGCATCATCATTGCCATTATTCCCATCGCCATGCCATTGACTATTTTCAGCAAAACTTTTCTATAAAAAGAACAAATCATTTTAGTTTCATTTTAAATTAGGTCCTCAATTAAAGTTAAAGATTTGTTGTAATTTTCAGGATAAATAAAGTTTCAAATAATACCTACGATTAACCTAATTTAAAGAAAAATTTTCGTTCGTCTGCGTAGAATCGTGTTATAAAAAACACGGGTCTGATCTTCAACATTGTTCTTAATCTTTAATTAAGAAGTTTGATTTAATTGCGTAAACTGTAAAATATAATCTTAATTTTTTTTTTAAAGAAACTTTAATTTTCAAAAATAAATAAAAATCTTTTTACCATTAATTCCGATTATGACAATAATCGTTCTTTTTTTATACTTTGTTCTCAATAAAATAATTTTGTTTTTAATTGTTAGAACCAGGGACGGAAAATAATTGTTGTTTTTTTTAAGAAAAGGCTATGCTTACATTCGATTTGTTTGTTTTAGGGAAATTTTAACAATTATCGTAAGATATATAGTATTTTTGGTCACCGTAATAGCAAACAAAAATTTCTTTTGGTTACCAATAACCCGGATACATATCGCATTTTTGATATAATGGATACATTTCTAGGGGGTTTGTAGGGAAAGGAATTAACATATCGTTGGTAAAGTAAACAAAACGGACAGTTTTGTAAGAATTGTTTATTAATTTTATAAATAAAATTATATTTAATGGAAAAGTGGGTTAATAATTAAACTTTAAGTAGTTTAATTAAAGTAGTTTAATAATTAAACTACAACCCTCTTAGAAATGGATCCATTATATCAAAAATACGATAAGTATTCGGGTAGGAATAACAAAAAAAAAAAAAAAATTACTTGCGATAATGGTTATTAGTAATCAAGAAAATTTTTTGGTTGCTATAATAGTTACTAGTATAGCCCAGCACTCGAAATTCTAGTGAAAATACTAGAAAATATTATTTTCTCATTCAATTTAAAAATTTATGAATATTTAAATGAGCCTAAAGGTGTGCTAATCAATTTAAGCAATTTACACAGGCCGAGTCATATACAATTTAAATAATATTCATTAACAGGGTGTAACCAATTATTATAAATATTTTATTTTATATAATTTAATATATTTTTAAGACAGATTAAACACAAATTTTATCATTCTCAGCTTCTCCTCCATATGAACTATAACTATGCCGATTTTCACACTCTTCTGTGCCTGCATATTGCTTAAAAAGGGAACTAAAAATTTACCTTCACGTATTAATATATAGATTCATAACTAAAATAAAATATTTCTCAATTCAATTGGTTACGGCACTCGAAATTCTAGTGAAAATACTAGAAAATATTATTTTCTCATTCAATTTAAAAATTTATGAATATTTAAATGAGCCTAAAGGTATGCTAATCAATTTAAGCAATTTACACAGGGCGTGTCATATACAATTTAAATAATTTTCATTAACAGGGTGTAACCAATTATTATAAATATTTTATTTTATATAATTTAATAAATTTTTAAGACAGATTAAACATAAATTTTATCATTCTCAGCTTCTCCTCCATATGAACTATACCTATGCCGATTTTCACACTCCTCTGTGCCTGCATATTGCTCAAAAAGGGAACTAAAAATTTACCTTCACGTATTAATATATAGATTCATAACTAAAATAAAATATTTCTCAATTCAATTGGTTACGGTAACCAAAATACTATATATCTGACGATAATTATTAATTATAAGCATTATTTGAATTCATCAATGTTGATGGTTAAATAAGAGTTTTTCGTCATTTTTCTTATAACTGTTACGTCCCTGGTTAGAACACTTTTCGGAACCAGGAGATGTTGAGATCAAATAATTCCAATTAGTTGGTTAATTTGACGTGGACTAAAACATTGGCGTATTGTAGCAGTTTTATTGCAGTTCTTTTTAAATATTTTATAATTTTATAATAAGATTAATTGGTCATTAAAAGTAAAATTTTCGGAAATTATTTAGAACATGTATCCACTTTATAATAGACTTATAATAATATATGTTAAAACATTTACAAATAAAATTTAAAAAGAAAGTTTAAATAAAAATAAAAATTGAATCATAGCCATACAACAATAAAAAATGGAAAAAAAATTAAATTAACAAATAAAAAAAAATTATTTAAAACTTTAATTTTAACATAACATGTTTATGCAAGACTATAAAGATCAAAAAGGGACCTTTTAAATACATGACATTGCTTATAAATTGTATGTTCTGAGGTAGAGAGTTACAAAGACGTATAGAATGGATATAAAAATGCCATTCACATTTTGTAGTTCGAGTCAAATCATAGAGTTATTCATGCTTAAAAGTTGTTTAAATAGTTTCCATTGAAAGTGAGACATTTACATGTATGCTACACTTAACAATCAATGAAAACGTTAATGCTAATTAACGTCAATTCTAATTAATTAAATAAATAATTAATAAGTTGGCCAGTTTGTTAGGGATGATCGTAAATTTTATACTTATAATATACAAATCAGTGACCATGAAAACATGTTGCTTGTATTTTATTTGAATGTTGCTGGCAACATTGTTTAGATATATCACGTTAAAAATGATTGCAATTATGAAATTGAAGTTTACTACTTTTTAACAGATAACAGAAAGTAAACACATTAAAAATAAAAAAAAGAACTAAAATTATAATCTTCGAGTTTTGATTAAAAAAAAATATATTTTTTTGTTACGTATACTTCTTTTTTTCTGAAATAAATGAGACTAATTGTTTTAACATGAAATATACCTTTCTTCCATTATCTGTAATATTCTCTGCACTTTTCGCTTTACGACATAAAACACTTTGTGAACCATGTCGGCGCAAAAATTCTATAGAATCAAAACCTCGTCCCTCTGTTGACACAAATATGGCTGAGTTTATGCGACTACGTGTAATTCGCTCTGATATAGAGGCCGAATGTTCCTCCGGAAATACGTGGAAGTGCTAGAATTTGTAAATAAAGTTTAAATTTAATCTTTATTATCCTCCTTCTCCTCCTCCTCCTCCTCAGCACAAATTCCACGACATAACAACATTTGATATAATAATAATTAATAGTACAATCAACAAAACATTTAACTTAAAAGTGTGTGCAATTGGCATATATAGACAATAGCTGTAGACATAACAGAAAGAAAAACAACAAAAAAACACTGAATGCTTACACGACTACAATGAAGAGGCTGATAGGCGAGTGCTCCACATTCGCTGCTATCAAACTGTAAAAAAGAAAGAAAGAAAAAAAAAAATAAAGAAGAACAATGGATGGACAAAAAAGAATGGACACCATTTATTAACCATAAATATACATAAGATAAAGAGACAATACATTATACACGTGTGTAGTATTTTTCAATTTCTTTTTCACTTATCCTAAGTGAACGTGATTTGAAAATTGTATAGTTTAATCAACTTTATATATTATTTCAGCGTTTGTAGTTGTAATTATATACAAGGAGACAATGATGAGAGTGATGATGATTTTAGTTATTAGTTAAAGCCTTTATTGAATAGAAGCAAAAGTGTGCTTAAATTAAGACAAATCACTGCAATTTTAACTATGTATGTACATACTTAAATATATAAACATAAACAATGAATGAACGAGGTACTTATTTGGCTTGATTACAAAATTACCAGGAATTTTAAGTCTGTCGCTTACGTTGACAAGGAACGGGCAAGAGAGCATGCTCTCTCTCTCTCTCTCCATAAAATTTGAAAAAAACCTCTGACTCTGGGACTAGAGTATACTTTACTAATGGTCATTGCGGTCGGTAAATCTGAATATGAATTTTTCACAACACATCAGATTCTTGTGGAAACCTTACCAAAAAATTTAGAAAATACGTTTTATTTTGCTACATTTGGTACTGTCAATACTACATTGCGAATACATTTTTCGGCATCTGAAAGTACTACCAAAGCCTATCCACGCCGAAGAGGGCTCTCTTGAAACATATATGTATGCATGGATAATAAGAAATATGTCAGACATTTCTCTGCAACATTTTTTAAAATTTTTTTTTGTGTGTGTACGTGTTGTTGCTTATTGAGTTCTTTATTTTTAAATTGCAACATAACTGATGTTATGTTGACCGTTCTTCCATATACATACATATGTTTATAAGAAAAAATTTTGAGAAGTTTTTAGCTCGGAATCGGATTTAGACCAATTGATTAACCAGTAAAATTTAGCTGAACTTTTTTTTTAAGTCTTAAATATTTTCCAGCTTCAATTAATTGCATGACAATCATGATTATATTAATATTAGTTAGCATTCTATTAAGGAAAATAGAAAGAAGCTGTATCTTTTGATTTAAAGTAAGGAACAAAAACAAATATAAACTAAATTAGAATTACAAAAATGTATAATTGACTATTTTTAACTTAGTTCAAGCACTTTTTCATAAAAAAAAAACTATGTGAAAACTAAAATGTCGCTTAAAGAAGAAGTCTGATATTTTTGTTAGTTCGCATTGAACTGGATGATTGAAAATAGTTCGACTATTCCCGTACATGCCATATCTTAGATACAGATTTCAAACGGCTAAGAAGATATGTTCTTAAAAATAAGTCATAAAAACGGGAAATAAATAGTTTGTTTCCAGATATGAAGCCTAAAGTTAATTCTTCTTTCCACATGTTAATTTCCACTCGACCGGTTGCCTTCTTATTTACATCTACTTAGGTTGCGAGAATGTTTTTGGGTTTTTAGGGTTCCGTTGGTTTGATAAAAGTGTCAATTGCAATTTACATTTAAGTTGAATAATATGGATTTTAGGAAACGATTATAAAATGATGCATTCTCTACTGAAATACGCCTTGATGAAGTTTTCGTAAGATTTTAATTGCACAAAACTTTGTAAACAAGGTCCTGTGTAAATTTCAGCCAGAAATTATTAATTATAAAAAAAATTCTGTTAGCATGAAAGTACAAATCAAATGTTGTGTTCAAATGTTAGAGGTAGGAAAGTAGGAACTACACCATTGTCATTTTTATTTCAAAATTGTCCAAAAAATTTTTTTTCAATTCTTTACTTAAATTTCAAAATTATCTAAATATATCTTTAAAAGTTGTCTACTTTACATTTTATATGCATTTCGGCAATTCAATAATAAAAGTGTAAATAGTGTATATGCAAGAGTGGTGTAAAGCAGCAAATTTATATTATTTTCTTTATTTTTTCTTTGAAAACTGTAATAAAGCAATAATACCTGATTTATTGTCGAATAAACAAATAGTAAAAAATATAATTAAAAATATTCTGCTCATAGTTCATTTACAAAACAGCAATTCACAATTTGTTGGTGAAGGTGGGAGTTGAAAAGTGTTGCTGTGTATTTTGGCAGCTGTGTTCGTTGTGTGTGTGAATGTGTGCATTTGGTGCTTAAATGCAATAAGCTAAACTTGAATTAGCAAAAACATATGTACTTAGTATATGTGTGTGTAGGTGTGTTAGGTACAGTTTAACAACAATTGCTAAATTGAACTCTCTGTGTGATAACAAAGTATACAAAACAGCGAGCTGTTTTTTTACAGTCTTTTTATTTTCAGTGCTTGTAAACATGAGGTGCTTTCTTAAAGACAAACAAACGAGTGCTTGAGAGTTCAGACAATATTTGTTTTTTTTGTAGTTTTTAAGACCAAATAATGGCCTCACGTTTTTTGGGATTTTTTGTTGTTTTATGCGTGATTTTACAAATTTTTATAGAGAACATTGCTCGAAAAAGAACTTACACTGTGACGTTCGGTCGTTGGATTTGTATTATTTAAGGGTGTTGAATCAGTGCGTATCGTGCCACTGGCCCCCATACTTTGACAATTGGCCAATTGTGAAGAATCACGACTTTCACGAGAATCTTCTCGAGAACGTTCGGCACATGAAAACTGTCTTCGATATTGGCGACGGCGACGAAATGCATTGGGATTCGTACTGTGCACTGTGTAATCAACACCAGTCCCCACAAGACCACTACTACAGAACGAGGGTGCTACTAGTGGTGGTGGTATGACACGATAAGAACAAGGATCATAACTAAATTGTCTACGTCTCCATTCCTGGTATTGACGATAGTGACTGAAGAGTCTACGCCTGCGAAGAATTATTTGTTTTTTGGCCTCTAACAATTCAAGATCTTCATTGGTGGTAGTAGCTGTCATCATAGTGTGATCTTGAGAATTCTTCAGAATACTACGCTGTGTGGCAAATTTGTTTTGCCGTATTTTATGTTCGGCTTTAGTTTTACTGCTCCCTAATCGATGTCGATGTTCACGTTCTATTAAATCTCTATCTTGTTCATCTTCCATCTCTTCTGGCGCTGCTGCCGCTTTATCGTTTAACTGATCTACTGCAGCTGCAGCTTCGACACCATTTTCATACGTACTATCATTGGCATCCAGATGAGGAGTAGTAGCCGTGGCAGTAGCCACACCCTGACTATCAATACTTTCTACATGCCTGTGTCCTTCCGATGGTGAGGCATCTTCACCATCACCATCGGTATTGGCTGGTTGCTAGCTTTCTGCTTCCACCTTGTGCAATAAGGCAAATTGACAGCCACAGTCACGTTCCAATTCACGGCGGGGATATTGAAAGCACCGATCGAATATACCACAACCTTCACACCGCGGTATACACTAAACATTTTTACATCACATATTGTTTTAAAAGACGTAATAGAAGTGGAAGAGGATGAAGAAATCCGCAATAAGAAGAAAAAAACAATCGAGTCAAAATCTCAGCAAGATAAGTATTCAATAAAGTTAAGGAAGTTTAAGAAAAAAAATGAAACTGGGACATCAGCACAAAGAAAAATAAGCTTTCTAACTATAATTACAACAAAAACAAATCCCAAAATATTCAATTTATTTCTGGTTTCTTTTCGTTTCTTTTCTTTTCGAATTTCATAAATTTTGAAGTAATGCATGCTGCCTTTAAGCTACTTAAAAAAAGGGACATCTTACAAACTTTTACTGAACTCTATATTTTTATGTTTTTTTTTTGTTTGTTTATGAATTTTATTGATTGTAACTAATTCAAGCATAAAATATGAATGTTGGAGAAAAAAAAAAAAAAAAAAATAAATCAAGCCAGAAGTAGTATGCATGTGGTAGTATTCATATACTTAGCGAAAATTAGTGTCAAGTCTTTTTGATTTTGGATATACAAAAAAGTATTTAGAAATTGGGTCGAGCAATTTTTATATACAGGTAATTAGTTTAAACTAACTTTTTGGACTATTATGGTATTTTTTTTTCTTAATGTGAAGTGATTTCGCTAAGTGTTGGTAGTTTCTATTTTATTTTGCTTGTTTCTCCAATGTTTTTTTTTCTATGAATTGATGATGAACAAGCCAATTTATAAATTGCTCACGGTGAGTCTGAATCAATTTTATATGGAAAGTCGTTGCGTATGGGATTTCTTTGCTGATTATTGTAAAACCAAAAAGAAAAAAATATTTTGTTCGACAATGGATAAAATAATAACTGTTGTTTTTCATACTCAAAGTTTTGTTATGTTTTGAGCGTAGATACTGGTCATAAATTTATATTTTTGTGCACATAACTTTAATGTTCTTTAAAACATAAAAATTTTACCTAACCCCCCTATCACACATCACACTGCAAGTTCGAAAAACTTAATACACTCACATTTTTTTTTACTAATACACACACACATTTTTCGCAGTGGTCACACTAATGGCACCAAATTTTTCGTGCGAGTAATTGCTGCAACTAACGATGGTTAATGTTACCCTGTTATAAATTTAATGCAAATTTACTAGATTCTGCTAAATTGTAATTAAAGTTTTAACTTGTTAAATGTATTATTATGATTTATTTCTTGAAAAGCGCATATAAAAACGCAAGTTTGTTAATTATAGAGCATAAATATTATTAACTATTATTAAAATAATACTAATAATAATAAATGTAAACATTTTCCCTCAAACATGTGCCTATATAATAAACTCGGTAACTCTATTAAAAAAAAAAAAAAGAGAGGGAGAAGTAAACAAATTTTCCCAAGTTTACACTTCGACAAAGTTTTAAAAATGAGTTTGCAGTCAGATGTGTGAACACAATTGTTTAGGGCGATGGATTCGACTAATTCGAACAATTTTTCGTTGATAATAGTGCGTTTACATCTAAGCAAAATCTAGTATATATGAGATTTCGAGCGAAATCTAGCTCATTTTTACTAGATTTTCCATACAAAACAAAATCTAGCTCGTCACTAGATTTGTGCAAAATCTCACAAAATCTTGTCAAACTTGGGCACTACTAAATGATAATACTGTGTGTTTTTAATATTGTAGTAGAAAATTACAACGCAGTCAATGAAAAATTGACATTTAAAAACAAAAGCGAACAAATTGAATAAAAAGGAAATAAAATATTAATTATTAACAAAAAAAAAAATGACGAATTCTATAATAAAAAAAATATTAGGTAATTGAAAAGTTATAAGTTTTTATACTGATATGTGCCCATTCCAATCTGCTAAATAATAATTGTGGAAAATGAATTTGTTTTTGCTGTTCAAACAATACATTTATCAAATGCTGATTTTTTTTTTCGCAAAATTTCTATTCCAGTTTGTGCTTTTTTCATTTTTGATGCATAATATAATTATAAAATCTGTTCCTTTTAAGAATTTTCCATATTTCCATTTTCCTATTGTTTTGTTTATTTTTGGTATTTCTAGTTTATATGTTCTATTTTAATCAGCTGTTTATTGTTGTGGAAACAAAATCTCACAAAATGTC
The DNA here is from genome assembly GCA_963682025.1 of Cordilura impudica. Taxonomy (NCBI): domain Eukaryota; kingdom Metazoa; phylum Arthropoda; class Insecta; order Diptera; family Scathophagidae; genus Cordilura; species Cordilura impudica. Next base: position 2,899,880 of record OY821521.1, read on the forward strand.
AAAAAAGTTAGATGTAAACGGTATAGATTTTGAAATAGATTTCAACTAAAATCTAGTAGATTTTCCTGATGTAAACGCACTATAATACGTTACACAACGATTTCACAGTTGCAGTGTGTATGTTTGGTGTTGCCAGCCTACGGCAAAAGAATTTATTCGTTTGTTGGTTTTTGCTTTTGGTAGTAGAATATTTGTACGATTAGAGTATTTCAGACCCACCATGTGCTGCAATTAGACAGTTCTTTCTTTTCTGGCTGTCTATAAAAAATCTCTTTATGAATGGCAACTACAACTAATAAATAAGAGTATAATAGTATGTATCGATGTTAGAGTATATACAAATGTGTGTTATGTATTTATAAAGGACTAGTGCAAAACCATTAATTTAAATCTTAAACAAGATCAGGAATTTATGTGTCATAGCTATTTTTTTTATTTATGTGAACCAACCATGCATGCATTTAACCATTCGGCTCAACTTTATATTTTCCAACTGAACATAAAGAATAAATTCATTCCTATCTGCAATAGTTGAATATTTATTTTATATTTTATGAATCTGAGATGTGTTGGTTGGCATAATATAATGATCTTAGAAAAGCTGAACATTTTATTGCATAATAAAATATCTGGTTAAACAAATTTTATGGCTAAAGACTTTGAATATACTTATATATCTTTTTCTTTATAGGTATATTATATTTATATATGTATGTATAACATGCTTACTTAGCAATTTGAATAAGTTATTATGTTGTTGGGTTTAACAACATATGCACATTAGGGATATAACTTTTTCATTTTCTACAAAGTACCAAGGCAATATTGTACTGATTACACTGTAGATCATTTTCGGGATCATTATCTTGGGGATGAGAAATACCAAGTCAGGGTGCGAGCACTAGGCCAGTATAGTAAAATACCCAAAAGGTTTTACATACTCAGGTCAAACTTTTTTTATGACCTTTTATATTTTTTCATTATCTTAAGACAAATGCAAAAACCTTCGGTTCCAATCGCGCATTATATACAAACGAAGGAACATACTATGCACTAGGAAATATTTCAAAAATTGTTAACTACGCTAAACACATGTGGCGTATACTCTTTTGTAGTTACAATTCGTAGTACTCGAATAAAAACTTTATTTTTCCAAGAGAAATTATTTTTTTCGAAATGACAATTATGTATTTCAAAAATATTTTTAATCATCTTTGGCTTTATATTTTTAGTCATTTATGGCCAAGAAACTTAGTAGTTATTGACGAATTATGATTCATTCGATAAAAAAGATTTCATTCGATAAAATTAGTCCAACTTGATTTTTTACATATACACTAGGTGCCATAAGTCTACGCTCTCATAAAGTATTTAGCCCTGTTCTTGAAACGTTATTTGAATAAGAGTGAATTTAAAATCACATGAAATTGAAATTTTGAGTTTCTTGAAACCACTTTTTTTTTTATTTATTTAATGGAAACATATGTTTGAGTTAAGAACCATATGTTTGAGTTAAGAACATATGTTATCTAGAAATCGAGGTGCCATATGGTTCTTTATTCAGTTTCACAAAAAATTTTTAAGTATTTTGTGCATGTTTTTTCTTAAGTTTATAGAAAAAGTATAAAGAAAAATATTTTCTTTTAAAATAACAACATATTTGTTCATTTAATTGTTTTTGTTCTTCAATTTCATTCAATTAAAAATGACTTTTCTATTTTTAAAAAGTTAGGCATCACCAAAAAAATTTCGATATTCAAATAAATTGGATTTGACTGGCATCACTACTGTTTCGAACATATGCAAAAAAATAAAATTATGTGATTTGATGAAAAATTTTTTTTTAATTCCTTTATTGCAATAATTAGTGCATAAAGAATCTATGTTATAATTGAAAAAATTATAATGGAAAATAGATTGTGTAAATAAAAAGTTTTTATTATAGTTATAGAACAACATCATCTCCAAAAGTGTGTTTTATTAACATTGACTACTGATTACGAGTTTTTTTTTTTGAAATCAGCGCAAAATGTAGACGTTTTTTAAAATTGTTTTTTTTTTCATAAAATTAATGTCTAATTTTTTAAAATAATGACAAGGTTCAAAAAAAAAAAAAACATGTTAGAGTTTAAATATCAATTAGTTTTTTTATATCTTAAGACCTGCTTAGTGGAAAAAAAGGGCATTTGTTTTGATTTCACAAAGCCTTTTCTATGTGAATTAAAACGAGAAAAAATATCCTTATTGAAATTAGAGAACAGCAAAAAATTCGTAGATTTAAGAATTTTTTCATTTACGATTTTTTTTTTTGTGATAGTGGTTTCAAGAACAGGGGTTAAATAATCACGCCTGTTCTTGAAATAATACTAATACTAAAAAAAGTTTAACAAAAAAGGTTTTAGAAATTTTTTTATTAAATTAAATATTGTACTTTACCCACAATTAGTCATAATTTTTACAAAAACAAAGAAAAGAACTTTAGATTTCAAAAATTATAACGCCAAAAGTCTACGCTCAAACCAAATCAAATATAATAAAGTAATTAAAATAAAAAAATAAATTATAACTTAGTATCGGGTGGGATAGCCAACGACACTTAAGAACCTCTCTGAGCCGGTTTTGCATAGAATTAAACAGTTTCGTAGTCTCTTCAACCGAAATGGTCTCCCACTCTTGCTTTATTACATCCTTTATTATATGCCGTTTTCTTTTCTGACAAGAAATGTCGCCCTTTTTTGCCCTTTGTTCGAAAAGTGTAATTTTTATATATTCTGAATTAAGAGCAAGCTTATCTTATACATCAATCGAAAGGCCTCAAAGTCGAGCCCTCGTAAATCAGAAAATATTCCAGCCATTGACTTCTTTCAGGTCATAGTGTGAGAATATTTCCCCATTGTTCCCCTTTTTTGAATATTTTTACCCTATGACTTCCAAGAGGATAATAATACAATTTTTTTGCATTTATGAACACAGCACTTTGAGACCTTTCGATTGATATATAACATAAGGTTGCTCTTAATTCAGAATATATAAAAAATTACACTTTTCTAAAAAAGAGCAGGAAAAGGGCGACATTTTTTGTCAGAAAAGAAAACGGCAATAGACTTACTTGTTATATTGTGCTGCCGGATTTTTCTTTCTACTAATGCCCATTAGTGTTCTATTGGGTTTATATCAGGTGATTGTGGAGGAGTAGGCAGCATCGTTGGCACATTATATAGGAGCCAAAGCTTAACAACTTCAGAAGTATGCTTTGGGTCGTTGTCTTGTTGGAAGTTATACTCGCTAGACAATCCCAATTTTTCTGCACTCTGCTTCAAGTTTCTTTTTAAATTCTTTCTTTTAACTCATACTTTCTGTCTGTCTGTCGTGGATCAACCCCATTCCCCCTTATCCATTTGATCTGAAACTTGGCCCATAGTGCTGTTGTGAAAAAAGATTAATTTTGGGGTAGTCACGCACATTCACGCATAGTCACGCACAGTTACGGAGTGATCCAAATGTCATTTCCCCTCATCCAATCCATCTGAAACTTGGTCCATACACTTGCTGTGAAAAAAAGATTAACTTTAACTTAGTCACGCACAGTCACGCATGGTCACGCATAGTCACGGAGAGACTTAAAAGGGTTACGGCTCATCCCATCATTCTGAAACTTGGTCGGTATACTTGCTGTAAAGAAATATTAACTTCGACATAGTCACGCACAGTCACGGAGTGATTTAAAACACATTTCCACTTATCCGATCGATCTGAAACTTGGTCAATAGACTTGCTGTGAAAAAAGATTAACTTTGACATAGTCGGGCACAGTCGTACATAGTCACGCATAGTCAGGAGGAGATTAAATTCTCACTTCCCCTCATCCGATCGATCTGAAGCTTTGTCCATAGACTTGTTGTGGCCAAAGATTAATTTTAGGATAGTCACACACGGTCACGGAGATATTCAAAATTCATATGCATAAGGAAAGAAAGAGTTTTAATAAAAACTTTGTTTTTATGGGTTAGATTATTAGTATATTATTAGTAGGCATAGTTGTCCATCGTTGAATCGATAAATTCAAAATTACCTACTCCTCCAGCTGCCATATATCATCACTCCTCATCCACCATACTTGACAGTTGGCAACAAGTTTTCTTTATTTAGTGCGCTACCTGACTTTCTCCATATAATTAGCCTTCCCTTGATTCCGAAAATGCAAAATTTCCTTTCGTGTGAAGAAACTACTTTTTCCCCAAACTCTGGAGGCATGTTTACGTATAATGGAATACGTTTTTTTCGCTAACCAACAAGATGAACTATTTTTGGTGGCCTACACGGCCATGGTAGCAAGCTTTTCTTAAAATTCTTCTTGCTGTTGATACACTAATGGTCTTGTTAAAATTTTGGTTTATATCTACCATTATTTGGAGTGCAGTTGTTTTGGAAATTTTCTTTATAAGGAACACAACACTTCGAGATTCTCTATCAGTTAATTTACGTGGACGGACAGATCTTGGATTGGATGCTATAATTCCTATTTTTTTCAAAGATTGTACCTACTGTTCTTACTGATGTCCACGCTCTTCCTACAGTTCTTTCTATTTGCCGATAATTTTAACCATCTTCCCAAAGTTTTACAATAATTTTTCTTTCAGACACATTTATTTCTCTTCTCTGTTGATCTTGTTGAACTTGGAAGAAGCTGTAGTAATTTTAACGATATGAGTTTTTGCCAATTTTGCGGCATGTGTTCTGTCCAAATGAAACGAAAAAAAAAAATTGAATCGTCGAAGTGGACTGTTCTCCAAGTAACAGTTAACATTAAACATTTTGTTGTTTTGTATAAATTTAATAATTTTTTTTTTTTTTAGCAATAAAAGAGTAGAGAGCGTAGACTTATGGCACCTAGCGTATATACTAATAAAAATTATTTATTTAAGCCTTAGCTCCAATTTTTCTGAAGGATGAAATGAGAAATCAATGGTTCTTGAGTTATGACTCAAACTTAATAAATTTAAAAAGGCACAAAAAAAAATTGGCCTGAGAACGCCAAACCTTTCTGAGGTTATACTATCCTGGTCAGTACTTTCATCCTCACTTGGAATTTCCCACCCCCCTGTTGTACTGAGTAATAAAAACCTTTTAAAGTCAATTTTGGAAAAAATTTCATGCACCCAAAGCGATTTCTAAAACACTTAAAATTTTTTTATTTTTTTTTTTTAATTTTTTATTAAAATGGTGAAAGACGATTTTATATATAAGAAAACTCAGTAATTTAGTGTAAAATATTAAATATTAACGGCTTGGGCTTGGTGGTGGGATATGATTTTCTAAGAGCACTAAGTTCTCGTAATTTGGAGTATTTGTTAACATATCCCTAATGTACACACATACATTTATCAAATAATGTTGGGTCTTTTTGGAAATTACGTTTAATGTTCAATAAGGAGAATGTTTGTCAACTTAAATTTAACGAAATGAACCTGTTTTTTTCCGAATTATTCAATTTACTCTTATTAAATGTTTTTTGACAAACATTTTAATAAAAATTGCTACATTAATTTAAGAATTATTATCTTAATATATTATTATAGCAACAAATTTTGTGGCTGAGACAAATCAGCTTTATTCGTGTAGGAATTCGGAAAAGTTAGTTTACAGTTTTGTTATTAAATAACTATTTTCCATTGTTAATTTAAATGAAAAACTAATCAAGAACTTTTTTTTTTTTATTAAATACTTTTTTTTTATTGTTTTGTTATGATTTATGATTTAAATGTTTTTGAATTCCCTTTAACTTCACATATCGGTGTTAAATGTGTCATTTTTAGAGCTAACTAAAACAAAATTTTTGAGTGTACATACTTTCAGGAGTCAATAAAAAATTCATGACATGCTGTTTATGCACTCAACCCAAATATGATAATTTATGTATTTATTCACCTTTTCTTGCTTAAGATTCTCTTAATGATATTGAAAGAAGAAGATTTGCACGAAAAAATGTTATTTTGTCTCTATAAACTCGGTAATGCTGAAAATGTTTCTTTGACACAACTTTCATGCAAACTCTATATAAACTATTTGAACCAGTTTTTACTACAAATTAACTACCAACAAAATAAGAAATAAAAAAAAGGAAAATGCCATAAAAAATGTTGAATATGGGAACTTCTACTTTAAGTCAACGAAGAAAATACGCTTTTTCAACCCTCAGCTGCTTTAAATGTGATAAAATTTGGCATAAAAGTTTATAAAATTAAGAAATATTTAACAATTTGTTCACGAAATATGGTAGCGCGAAAAGTGAAAAGATTATAAAAATTCAAGGAATTGTTGTACAATAACTGCGAATACATAGATATTTTCAAAATTAGTTACACTATATTTGAAATCGAGGTCTCATTTAAAAGTTATTGAGATATCCAATGCATCATATATTATAAAAAATGATTTTCTTGTATCATGTTTACAGAGTCCATGTATCATATACGAACAAATTTATAGGTGATTTAGAAACTGTTTTGTAAAAGACACAGACGTACAATTTGAAATTTTAGTATATGGTCGTACTGAGTTTGAAAAATACCATAAAAAATTTTTTAATTTTTTGTTTTTATTTTTTTTTTTGTTATTTATTTCTTAAACTATTTATTTTGAAATGACTTGCTAGTGTATCTAGCCAGATATATATTTGTTATTCCGTTTATCATAGTTTAGCTGTATGTATGTGTAACTTCTAAAAATGCTAACGGAAATCTAAAATAAAAATATAAAAGGAACGTTGAAAATTTGTTTTTCTATGTGGACAGGGAACCTGTTATTACGCGATCAAAAAATTTTGTGATGAAATGTCTCAAAAAGTGATATTTTTAATTTAAAAAAAAATATATGTATATTAGGGTGGCTCTTCATTATATGAAGAAAATAAAAAGTGTTCAAACTCTCGGTCGCACCCCCTAGAAAAATTTGAATCGCATCATCCTTAAATACAACAAAATAAATAGAATTAATTTTATATTTCATATTCTTTTGAATAAATTGCCTTTTATCAGCTTTGTGATCATTTGTGGGTCTTGTTATTTTATTTAGAAAAATATAGATAGTTTTTAGTTTTTTTCTTTTTTGTCACAAAAGTGGTCTGGGGCATTTGGTATTTCTTGGCGAGTTTTTATTCGATTTTAAAGTTTAATAGTTTTTAGAAAGATAATTTAATACTGATCCCAAACTAAATAACCATTTATCGGAAAAACTAAACTATAGAACGAAATTTTCCTAAAATCTGAAAAAAAGTCATATTTTCCCCATATAAAACACACTTGAAATTTTCAATCGCGTTGAGCCACCTCTAAATGTTTTTTGATTGGCCCAAAACTTTGTATTTCTCACTTTTTGTGCTATTCGAAATTTCTAGGTGGTACGACCGAGAGTTTGAACACTTGTTTTATTAAGGGCCACCCTAATGTATATATTCAATACCTCCCCATTACTCGAGCTTCGAGCTACTATAGCTGCTCGAGTATTTAATGAGCTCGGGTAGTAAAAACTAACATTTTTCATGTTTGAAAGCATGTCAAAAGTTAAATATAATTATTTTGTAGAACAAATGTATTCTTTTTGGGATCGTACAAGTAAATTTCACTTGAATCCGAGTGCCCTACTGGCGTTGGCAAACTACTACTCGAAAAAACTCGACGACTTTCCATACAAATGTATGAAAATATTAACTTCATAGGTGTTGAGAAGGCAATTGACCGGGGCAGGAATTTCCAGAGGATTTTGAGTAAAATATACCAGATGAATAAAAAGTTTGATTTCTTCATCTGGTGTATTTTATTCAAAATCCTCTGAACATTGGTGGCCTGGCCAATTGCCTTCTCAACATTTTTCAAATTCTTTTTAGTATCGAAACCACTGGATTTGTTTAATGTGAATATGACACTCGTCTAATCTAATGAATATATTAATATAAAATGGCGAAAATTTTAAGACGCATCTTGACAATTAATACTTTCGTTAAAAAATAATGATGACAGTAAACATATTTATTTTTCGGAATTGAAGAAGTATGGTCCTGCTAGATCGAAAGACAATAAAATTATTATGATTTTGGGAGTAGCGTTAACAATAGGTGTTTGACTTCATTCAGACAGTCCGATTCAAGTGAAATTTAGGGATGATATTCTTGATACTTATACGATTCCAAAAAGTATACATTTGTTATACTAAATATTTATATTTATCTTTATACATGCTTTCAAACAAGAAAAATTTTAGTTTTTACTACTCGAGCCACTCGTTGAACTCGAGTAGCTCATTAACTACTCGAGCTGCTCGAGTAGTAATCGAGTAATTGAGTAATCGAGTTTGACCGTAGGCTCTGATATATTGTATACGTTGCTGCTGATGTCTCGACTACATTGTGCCAAATTTATTGATTGAGTTTTTATTGTTTTCTGAATTTTACATAAAACATAGTTGGACATTTTTTTTGTAAAATTTTAAATTATATATATTTTTGGTTCACCATTTCGTTTTACTTAACTTACAGATTAAAATCTACCTAAATGTAGTTATTTTTAAATAATAATTTATAAATGTACTTTTTTATAGTTACTTTAACTTTGAATTTTTATTTATAACTCAAGAACAAATAAAAACTCAATCATTAAATTTAGCACAAGTGTAGAAACAGCAACCATATATATAAACCCAAAAATGTTACATTATTATGACCTTTGACTTTGACAAAAAAAAAAAAAAATAATAATATATTTGTCGCATTAAAGTGTATTCTAATACCTTAACTCAACTGAATAGGTCAAATCCGTTGTGAGTTATTAATGATTTCATTTTTTTAAGCCGACATATTTCGGGAACTATAAAAGTCAGATGACTACTTCATAGTTTAGTAATAAGTATGCAACATTTGTACCAAGTTTCAATGAATTCTTAAGGATGTGAGGGAGACCGAACAGTTCGTTAATTATAAATAGAAGTTTCCATATGTAAATTTGTTTCAAGAGACTAATAGAGTAAAACAAAAACTAAACTAAAGAAAGAAAAATTAAGTTGCAGAACAGCATCTTACAAAAAAAAAAAAAAAAACTTTTTATTTTGTACCTTAACGAACAAATCGTGATGTAAATTCTAGAAATAAATGTAAAAGAAGAGCAGGAAAAAGAAAAGGGGAAAAAATAAGAAGAACAAGAAGGCAATTGTTTTTGTTTAGTTTGTTGTCATTTCCATATTTAAAGGCATAAAGTTAATCCTATACTTGTTCTTTGGAATTAATTAAGTTGTACGAGTAGCAGTATCTGTTAAGTTAGCAGAATATATACATATATACATACATATATTGTATATGTATATTGTTTTGAATGAGAATAGAAACAAAAGAAAGACAATGAGGCTATCGAGAAGATGAAGTTGATCACAAGCACCAATCAAAATGTTGTTACGGGGGCAATGGAAACAATTTATGTCTGTGTTTTTTTTTGTAGGACTTGTATATATGTATGTATGTTAGAAAGGTAAAAGAGTTAATATGTTTATGTTATTGAAATTGCGATTGCGATTGCGATTGAGATTTTGTTTGTGTTCACAAATCAATTAATGAAATTGAAGCTGAAACTGTAACTGTAACTGTAACAACTGATGGAAAATGTTAGTGTTTGGCATAATGGGGGAAACAAATAAATTTTATAATACGAAAAAAAAAATTAAATTTAAAAAATAAACAAAGTTAAGTAACCATATTTTAATTTTTGCCTTTTGTTGTTTTCATGTTTTCTGATCCAAACAAAAGAGTTTGCCTTTGGAAGCAAAAAACCTGTTAAAAAAAATTGTGTTTTTTTTTCAAATCCCCTTAAGGAATTTCTATTATTTTTGTCGATTGCTCAATTTTTCTGAATGAGTTCACAAAAGGTTAAAAATTATTTCTGACCATGATTGTATTTCATAAAGAGTATGATAAAAGGAGAGTGTAGAAGTGTATTTTGTCAAATTGTCAGTAACTTAGTGCCACTTATTTTTAAAGTTGGATTGTCGAGGCGGCTGAATAAGTCTAGCGGAAAGTTTTAAAACCGCCTGAGCGAGCAAAAGTCTATGCACTAATTATTAATATTATTATTAAAATGATTGATTAACGCGAAGGTCACTGCCGTTTAGTCAAACACAATAAAAATAAGTGGCCCCTTAGTCTGTCTGTATTGTTCTTTGTTTCTTTTGGATGATTGTTTTCGTTTTCGGTTATACCTGATGTGAATGTTGACCATTGCAAACGCCACCACTGCAAACACCCGTTCCCGGTACTTTCAGTTGTTCATGTTTATAGTCGGGTTGATAAGGCAACAGCATACGTATTTTGCCCCAGCGATTGAAGAATAACGCTATTGCTCCAGCCCAAACCATTAAAACTATCAGCACAATACCAATTTCGACACCTCGTATCTAATGGAAAGTAAAATTAAATACAATAAAATATTAAAAATGTCACATATCATCATGATATTTATTCCTACTCGTGTGTGTACAAATAAAGAATAAACATATTTTGTATAAACAAACACAAACACTTAAATACGAGTACATAATGCTTGACAGAATCGTATCAATATAAATTTAACATTTACATACCGTTGGCAATTCTCTATGTGTACCATGTGATAAAGAATTAGTTGCGGTTGAAGTGACACCATCCTCGCTGGCATTTCCACTAGAACGACCACTAAAATTTGTTGCTGCTCCCACGTCACTTCCTGCGGCTAATCCTGCACCACCATTTGTTAAATCTTGTATAAATGCTTTTGGCAAATCTAAGCACATGTTTAAGAAATCCAAAGAGATGACACGTATTAATTTAATATTATTGCTGCAGTAACGTCATCGAAGAGAAAACAAAGAAAAAAAAAATGTGGAATTGAAAATATTCAATTCGTGTATATTTACCTAAGGTTCTAAATATTATTTGACGACTACGATATTTCTTCCCCAGCCATACGGCTGTAACAGCTATCGAATATTGAGTACCCGGTGTTAAACGATCCAGTATAATCGCTTCACTATTTCCGGCGACATCCTGCATAACCCTGTAACTTAAATTAATTCAATTACCACTCAATGCTTTCAACTACGTACGCGATAAATTTTGATTTCATGCATTTTACGTCGTATCGTATATTTTACATACATACGTACATTTCAATTTCGAAAATTAGCTCCATTAAATTTTCAAAGAATCAACAAGTTAAAGTTAAATGCATTCAAATAAAACATACAAATAAAGTATCATTATTTCATTCTTAGGCACAATGTGAGTTGTGATAAATTACAAAAAAAAAAAAAATCAAAACAAAAACAAAAAACAGGTCTCTTAGGTCCAATTAATTGGTTATATAAACTATGCATAAACCAAATTTGTGTGGTATTGTCATTAAATTGTATGCCTTTGGTAGTCACTTAACTTTTGCAAAAACATATAGAAATTAAATTTGAGAAAAATCTGTGAAATATTTTTGTTTTTTGATAGATTTAAGTGAAGATCGGGACTGGCCTACAGTGTTTGTTTTTGGACTACTGATTAATAGATGTAATAAACACACACAAACTAAATTTGACCGAGTTCTATATGAAAATTTCGATCTTATGACTATTTAAGTCGATCCAATAGGGGTCTTTTGTAAGGGGACTAGGTCTCAATCGATTTTCATCAACTTCAATAGCCGTCGTCCAACGGTCGATAAAAGCTTACATACCAAATTTAGTCAAATATATTCATATTTACGACCTGCAGTTTGATTACAAAGTTAACACAGAGATGGACGGGCAGACGGATGACGGATATCACAAAATCGTCTCAGAAAATGATTCTGAGTCAATCGGTGTAATAAAGTATGTTACAAAGAAACTCATTACACCCTGACCACATAGTATATGGTATAGGGTATAAAAAATGGATAACTGGCACAACGAAATTTTATCGACTCAAGTTGTGTAATAACACCCTTTAACACCGAGCAACTATACTTTTTCTTTTGACAATTTAAATATATATCCGAAACTGGAGACTCGTTTATTTGTTTTTTTTTTATTTTAAAATTTCAAGGGATGTACAACGAAAGATGTTTTTTTTTTGTTATTTTGATTTATCACGAAGAAGCATGCAAATAACGAACTTTGAAAATATTATCCTTTTATGTTCCCATATATCGTCACCTAAAATGCAAAATAGCAACGTATCATCTAAAAAATCAGAATCGAGTTTTTGACTAATTATGAATTATTTGATTAATCTACATGTATCAGCAAAATTTTATACTTCTGCATACAAAAATACCGATTTATAACCAAAATTCCAAAAAACATATAAAACTTCTGAACTATATCAACAATACAAAAACTTAAGAAACAGGGTAGTACAACACATTTGCGTGGCAAAATCGATATGCTGCAGCGAAAAGTTCTTCTTGGCTAAGTAAATGAAATTGGAAGGAACTACGCGAAATTGGCTTAAGTTCTAAATGTATACACAATATTAATGTTGAGCAGGAATTTCGTTTAAGTTTGTGTTGATGAACCCAATCAAAATCTTAATGAAAGTGTGTTGATCAATATGAGGTCATGAAGTCAACCCCAAGATTTCAAAAATAATCTACCTTCCCAGATGTGTGTAGACATCGGTGTTGACCGAATAAAATTTTCTTACTTGTTTTAATTTTTAGTATTCAATACTGAATATTGAATTATATATATGTATATTTTTTTTTGACATATGTCATATTTGGCCTTCCCAAGTAGTTTTCGATATACGGTGGACCTATACTGTTAATAGTTCACTTATGTAATATTATGTTTATAACTTAATATTTTGGAAACCATTGAGCTAATTAAAAACAGTGCAGATATAACTTGAAGGTAATTTAGCTGTGGATTTTCGGATTTTTTATCTTACCAAATCGGAAAAATAGTTCTTACTTATTTTAATATATGTCGTGAAACCTCCTTCGTTTTGAGAATAGCGGTTTATCGCGAGAACCAAAGTCAATTCAATTAATGTAAATTATAGGCCTTGATCTTCATAAAAATATGTATGTACCTAAATGACTAACAAACCCCAGGCCGGAGAATCATTGTTGCCCTGTGTAATCAAATTATAATTTATCATTGTTCCTCTTAAGACGTTTTAGATGTCATGCTTGTATCGTGTGATTTATTTTTAGTGTTTGCTTAATGAACATAAATTCATATTTAGGATTTAAAATCATACGTCTTGTTGTCTCATAAATAATTACTAATTGGACAATATATATACGAGCATATACCTATCATAATATCAACAATCTACACGTTCTTAATTTGTAACAACCAGTAACCCATACTGCATTTTGCAACTCATGTATTCTATAATCCCGATGGATTGAAACACTTTAATTCGAGTTGAATGATTGTTTAACTTAAAAAAACACTAACATTTTCAAAGTACTGTATTGTTGCATGATGGTGAAAAAAAACCAATATCTATTTTACATAAAGTTAGAATTGAAGAAGAAATATATAAATGAAAATTATAACAAAAATTAAGAATAAATTTATAAAGGGTTTAATTTCTACTCAAATTTAATTTTTTTTTTTTAAATTAGTATTAAGATCTTTGGTATAATATGATACAGTAATTCAGACAATTCAATAATCAATAAATTAATCGGATTAACGAGGTTAAAATGTACAATATAAAAAATATTTCTACACCAACTTTCCTAAATGGGATACCACGGAACTCTAGCAGTTGCCAAATTACGTCACCATTTCGAAATGAATCATTCGGAATGTGAACATAATGACATTACTGTTTCCAAAATATGACATTACAAAAACACTTAAAACCGACAACGAAAATACCACAGAGGATTCTTGTAGAGAAAGTTACCGGATAGCATTTGCAGGAGAAGCGCACACAATTGGCGAAACATTACAAACAACACTGTTTCGGAACGAATTCACGATATTGCTGAAAATATCGAATTAGAAATTTCTCGACTACATCAAAGTTAACACATACGATTCACACAAATTCAATAACCCAAATATTTTCTGCACACTTAACAACAAATGCAATAACCCAAATATTTAACAAAAACAGATCCGACACGCTTAACAACAAAACACAAAAAATTCTTAAAGCCCAATTTAGACACAAAGAAAAGAATAAAATTACAACCTAGTTTAAGTTATCAAATAAGCATATTTTTATATTAATATTAAATATTCAGTAAATGTTCTCACACAATTTTATTAATTTTAAATAGTAAACAAATTGTATTGAGTCTAATTGAAAAATATTGTATAAAATTAAATGATTTGCCAACAAAAATTTAGTTCTGTACTGAAGTGCAAATAAACTCGTTTTCTTCAATGTGATGCATACTCATTGCAATTAGACGAATTCATAGATGTTGCAAGTCCAGCAATTTTGCTGATTTTTGTGCGGTATGATTTCAATGATACTATTGAAAATTTGCTTCAGTGTGAAAGTATCGATAATTTCATGAACAAAAATGACAATCAAACTTAACTTATATGATTCAACTATTTTCTTATTAAACACTAAAATAAATCGTGTACAATTGAGCGTTGCTGTTGGTACGTATTTCTTTAATGATCCGTATGACTTTGTTACGTAATAATATAACATTTTCCAAAGACAGTACTGCAAATATGGTTAAAATATTGGCTAAACAAAAAAATGGTCTTAAAATTTGCCACATAAACGCACAGAGTCTCGCAAGGAAAATTGACGAGTTTCGGCACATTTTTGAAAATTCTGGTGTGGATATTGTATGTGTATCTGAAACCTGGTTTGACGAATCTATCACAGATACTTTGGTATCAGTAGACGGCTACAATCTTTATAGAGCTGACAGAGCAGATGGGTACGGAGGAGTAGGCATTTATGTCAGAAGTGGATTAATTAGCAAAGTTAAACGCAGAATTGGTAATGAAAATGATAAAGTAGAACATTTATTTTTAGAATTGTGTGCAGCTGGAGGCAAGATTCTTATTGGTAGTGTTTATAGACCAAATCGTAATATAGACCTTGGGAATTTCTATAAAATGTTGGCGGAAGATTTTATACCTTTTTATGATAATATTATATTAACTGGGGACTATAATTCAAACCTGCTGGAAAACTGTAGTATGGTCGAAAATATGAAATCTCTTGGTCTTACGCCCGTGAACACGCATATACCAACACATTTCACTACCGTTAACAACTCATTACTAGATTTATTCTTCGTCTCTGATGAAGCAAACACACTGATGTATGACCAACTATCTGCACCTGGTTTTTCTAAACACGACCTAATCTTTATAACCTATGATATTCCTTTAGAAGTTCCTAAGAAAACAATAGAATTCAGAGACTTCAAAAACACAAATTTCACTCAGTTGGAGGAAGCGTGTTGCCAAATCGATTGGAACTCGATATACTTTATGTTATCTGTAGATGATCAGCTGGCCTTCTTGGAACATCATGTCTCCGCCTTATATAATATTATTGTTCCGATCAAAGTAAAAACAATAAGCAAGCGACAAACACCATGGTTTACAGCGGAAATTAAAAAACTTATAGAAAATCGTGATAAAGCCTTTTTCCGATGGAAGCGGTTTAAAACAAACGCACTTCATGAACTTTATCGCACAACCAGAAAAATTGTCAATAAAAGCATAAGGAAAGCTAAGGCCACATACTATGCTGAAAAGTTTTCAACATCAATTAATGCAAAAAAAACATGGAAAACAATTAGAGAAATTGGGGTTGGAAAGGGGAAGGGTATAGAAGAAAATTTCATATCAAACCCTAATGAAATTAACGAGAATTTTATTAATATTCCAATGCCTCAAGCTGATCACTCATATTATGGCAACTATACCCCTAATTATGTCCCACAAACCCTTTTTTCATTTGACTGCGTTAGTCCCTTCGATGTACTTAAGAGCTGTCAATCTATAAAGTCTAATGCAATAGGAATTGACGGTATTCACCCTACTTTTCTAAAAATGCTGCTTCCCTTCCTTTTGCCGTATATCACGCACATTTTTAATAAAATAATTACGGTGAGTGATTTTCCCCAACGATGGAAACAAGCTAAGATCTTACCTGTACCAAAGTCGGCAACTGAATATCGGCCCATAGCTATATTACCATATCTGTCGAAGGCATTTGAACGGCTCCTTCATTGTCAAATAACGTCCTTCATAAATGATAATAACCTGCTTACCGACCGTCAATCTGGGTTTCGTGCCAAACACAGCTGTATTACAGCTTTAGCTGATGTAACAGAAGATATAAGGAGAGATATTGATGATGGCCGCGTGGTAATATTAGTGCTGTTAGACCATTCAAAAGCTTTCGATACGGTGGATCACACAGTTTTGCTACAAAAGCTTAAGAACATGATGCACTTTTCACCAACTTCTGTTGCACTTATGAAGTCTTACCTAGTAAATCGTTCGCAATGCATAGAAACTAATAAAATTGCATCGACGTTCCTTCCTGTGGTAAGAGGTGTACCACAGGGTTCTATTCTTGGTCCTCTCCTTTTCTCAATTTATGCTTCTGATCTACCTAAACAGTTAATTCACTGCAATATAAGAATGTATGCTGATGACGTACAGCTATATATTAGCAGCAAGAAAGAAAAAATTGAAGATTGCAGTATAAATTTGAATGATGACTTAGAACGTGTTACTCGTTGGGCAGCTGCAAATGGACTGAGTCTCAATCCACAAAAAACAAAGTGTATTTTGGTGCGTAACAGATTGACAAGAATCTCAGACAATCTAAACATATATATAAATGATCAACAAATCGAAATCGTTGAACGAGCAAAAAATTTGGGTGTTATCTTTAATAAAACATTGACTTGGTCAGACCATGTCGCTGCTGCCTGTGGTAAAACGTATTCGATGTTACGAACACTTTGGCCTACCCAATATTGTACACCAATTAATATACGCTTGTTACTTGTAAAGACATACTTAATACCAACACTACTATATGCATGTGAAATATTTGCAAGTTGCGATACTAAAAGTAAGTCCAGGCTAAATATAACGTTTAACAATATCGCAAGATACGTTTACGGGCTCAGAAGGTTCGATCAAATTTCATCTTATTCAAAGCAAATTTTCGGTGTCAATTTTGATGACTTATTAAAAATAAGATGTCTTACTTTTTTACACAAAATAATTAGTAACCAGGGACCAGAATATCTTTATAACCGATTGCGTTTTAGTAGGCTTCGGAGAAATAACAATTTAATTCAATTTCGGCACCATACGTTGGTATCTGAATGGCAGTTTTTCATACATGCAGCACGTCTTTGGAATGGTTTACCTTCTACAATTAAAGGAATCAGCAACGGCTCAATTTTCAAAAAGAAAATTTTACAACATTACATTTAGAAAATTTTTATTATTTTTTTTTTTTTCTTTTTTACAATGCACATATACTAACTTGCTGTTAACAAATATATATTGAAAATTTTTACTGTATACTTTTTATTTGTTTTTTAAATTATATATGCCACTTATAAATATCTATTATTTGTATATAAATCAATATTTTATTTTTTATTAGTAATATTTAATATTGTCACACTAATGTTAAGTTGTATTGTAAATCAAACTCCAACTAACATATTTAAACCTATTCTGTTTTGAAGATTTCATGTCTTGTTGAACAGGATACCAAATTTAAATAAATAAAAATAAATAACTTAGAGTAAGTGTATTAATGTGTGCAGTGACACATGCACAAGAAAAACCAGTCGAATTTTCTGTTTCGAATTTCGAAAAGTTAATTGAAATTCATTCCAACTAAATCAAAAATATAAATAAGTTTCTTCTCTTACTTTTTGAAACGAAGTATCTGAAGAGTATTCAGAATTATCAAAACGTGCCAGCTATATATTGTTGCTATTTCCGACCAACGATTTATAAGAAACAGAATTTTCACTGTGTTTGAAAACTAAAACAAGATATCGATATCGTATTGACATCGCCCCGGTTATGATAGTTCTGTGGTTTTCTAGAATAACCGCGTATGTCATAAAATCAAAATGTTCAGGGGAGCCAAAAAACGTTATATTTGAAATTATGGGCTCGACATAAAAATTTTAGAGCTATTTAATTAACAGTCCTGTAGATAAGGGCAATAAATACTTCATATAAAAGTTTGAGTCAAAAATCTTCAGAGGAATAGATCCTAGAGAAGGACGAAAAACAATATGTAAATTACACTTAAAGTGTGTGCAGATAAAACAACTTATGTCGACAACCGTCGTTTTCTTTGAAAAAGAAAACTACCAATGCAACCACCCATGTAGACATAAGTTGTTGTTGCTTGAAAAATGGATTTTTTTGTTCGTCAACAAAAAGTTAACGGGACTTAGGATGCGAATATAACAACGTAACAAGAATAATAGTCACAAAAAATAACAGAAATAAACACACAAGTTTTTATAAGTGGTTATACACCGAAAACTAATCCAAAATTATTTTGCATTTTTTTTTTTCATTAATAACAACGTATGTCGCTATGTGTCGTTTTCTGAGAAAAAAATTTGTCAGCGATCAAATGTAGGTTGACATACGTCGTAGTGCTGCAAATTAATTTAATAAACATTTAAGTTACGTCATTATTTAAAGAAAAAGAGAAATTGTCAATATTTTTTTTTAAAAATTTAACACATGTAAAGAGCGTTAAAATTTAATATATTTGGCATCGTTAACTCAAAACTGACAAAAATGGACATACGCGGTTATTCCAGAAAACCACAGAGTTATCAATCTATTATGCCGATATTCAAAAAAATTTGCAAAAAAAAAAAATAAAATTGTGTAATTGTCACACTAAAATTTATGTAATTTTTAAACTCTTTCTTTTAACTCAAAATCTCTGTCTGTCTGTCTGTATGTCGTGTCAACCCGATTCCCCTAAATTCAATTGATCTGAAACTTGGCCCATGGGCTTGTTGTGACCACAGTTTAATTTGGGGTAGTCTAAATGTCATTTCCCCTCATCCGATCGATCTAAAACTTGGTCCATACACTTGCTGTGAAAAAAATATTAACTTTGACTTAGTCAAGCACAGTCACGCATGGTCACGCACAGTCACGGAGAGATTTAAAATGGATTTCCCCTCATCCAATCAATCTAAAACTTGATCGATAAACTTGCTGTAAAGAAAGACTAACTTCGACGTAGTCACGCATAGTCACGGAGTGATTTAAAACCCATTTCCCCTTATCCGATCGATCTGAAACTAGGTCGATAGACTTGTTGTCACCAAATATTAATTTTAAAATAGTCATGCAAAGTCACGCACAGTTACGGAGAGATTCAAAATTCATATGCATAAGGAAAGAAAGAGTTTTCATAAAAATTTTGTTTTTATGGATTAGGTTATTCATGTTAATAAAAATTTATTTGAAATTTAAAGAAGCAAATACTCGTACAAAAAAATAATCAAAATTTTAGAGTGCTTTTTCAAGACGTAGTCATACTAAAATTCATTTCGTCGGCTTTTCTATTTTTAAAGTTTTTAGGGGTGCCATAAAGTTTTAAATGTGATGAAATGGTTTCGCAGGCAAATTAAATTGAGAAACGCCAACAACCACTTAACTACTTAAGGGCACTATACACTTGTCAAATTAGCATCAATCGTTATGGTGGTATTAGTGAAAATTTGTTTGTATGTGTGCCACCGACAAAATCTAAATTTTTTTGATTTTCCATCAAGCATCGTCGGTGTCACTCATACAATCAAATTTTCACTAATACCACCACAATACTTGATGGTGAATTTGATAAGTGTATAGTGAGTGCCCTTTACGTGTTAAATCTTAAACACCTTGACGGATGATCAATTTTTATATTTTATTAGATAAATCATTTATACGTGATGTAGTACCAAAATATAAAATAAATAGTGAAACATGAAAGTAGATTGAGTAGTAAAACCTATTGGACGAAATTTAAAATTTTTCATAACCGTTGAAAACAAAATACTAAACGAAGTCTTAATGTCTGACAAGAAAACGTTGTTTGGCAGTAAAAACATTTTCTTCCTTTCGTGAAATTCATAAAAAGTGTCGGTTTCTTATTTTAGTCTATAAGCCTATGAGCTTTTCATTAAGTTGTCGTAGCGTTGTGTTGTTGTTACATGCAACTTGTATTGTTTGATGTTTTAAGTTAAATGGTAATGAGGTTAAGGTGTCAAAACGATGTCAATCGGTATGACATTTTAGCTATTTATATTATTCTTCCATGTGCGTACAGTTGCTGTGTTTATATACGAACATACGAACATATGTACATGTTTATATTTCCCCTGACTATGTGCAGTTTTTATTCGTTTTTTTATTCAATTAAATTTAAAATAAATATAAAAAATGAGATTAATATAAACATTGCAAAGCATAGAAGCTAAATTAAAATTTATGGCTGAGAAATTTAATGTGGGATACTGTAAAATTTTAATGAAAAATGTTGAAAATAATTTTCTTTAAGTTCTATATTTTGTTTACGTTGAATATTTCTGACAGTTCATCACTGTTAAAATGAAAATGTGGGCATGTTTTTCACGACATTGACGTACGATATTAAGGCATGTTGATCGTTCTACTTTTCAAATAAATTTATAAAAAAAACAAAACATTTCCAAATAAAATGTTAACGATCAATTCAAAATTCGCCAACTATTTGGTTAGAAATTGTGGGAGTTATTTAATACCAAGAAGAGAGTTTTGTATTCATCTGATTTCAAAACTGAGTGTTTAAATTTCCTTTCAACAGATTGTTGGTCAATGTAGGTTCTCGTTAAGTATTCGTTTCCATTTTCGTATCTTGAAATCTAAATAAGTTGTTACTTCTGGGGAAATAAGCGTTATTTCACCATCATTATCGTATTTTTTTTATATAGGAAAATTAAAAACGCGCCTTAAAACATTATGTTGTTAAAATTTAAAAACTTAAAAGCATAAAATATTGCTTTTTTACTCTCACGAAAATGGTATTACTGGAAATTAGAATTGTAAATAAATATAATATTAATAGGCTAGGCGATTTCTTGTGACCGATGTTTTGTTCCACCGTTTTATCCCGATTTTGACCAAACGTATATTATTTGAAAGGTATTTCTTTTTAGCCGTTTTGCAGATTTACAGATTTTTAAATTTTTTCGTTTATTTTGAGTAAATTTCATTTAAAGTTTCTACTAACACATACATAAAATTATACATATGCTATGTGTGTTTTATTAAATTTGTTAATGAGTTTGTTATCTTCATTCACAACAATAAACCATAAAAGTGTTGGTTTGTGAATTGGCTAAGTTGAAAAATAAAGCTGTCAAAATATATAAGATTTCTCAATCCGAAAAATATCAATCGGCCTCAAACTCTTCTGCAATAATAAAGAAGACTATGAATTAATATGCAAACATTTAGAATCTACATATGAATATTTTACATATGGAACTTAAAATGAAAAATCATATAAAGCAGTTCTTCTAGGCCTCGATAAGTTTGATCCAGTTAAAATTAAAAATAAACTGATTGATATGAATCTGGTATGCTTAGATGTAAAGTTAGTTACAAAATGTGGTCTTCATAATGAGCAATCAATATATATCATATACTTACACAGAAAGTCAATAACCATTAACGAGCTAAGACAAAAATGCTCTTTTATTGATTACATCAAAGTGAAATGGGATTTCTAAAGAAATTGATCTTCCAAAATAACTTAAAGTCACATTTGCCAAATGTTTGGTCACTGTAGAGTAAAAACTTTCTGTGCAAATTGTGCAGGAAATCAGAAAACCTTAGAATATAAGTCGGACATAATTATGTGCGCTAACTGTAAAGGATCGCACAAATCTTTATCATCTGATTGGCCATATAAAGCAAATTTCCAACAAATGCGACAACGTTATCAGCCTAAATCTCTTTAATACAGTCAGCACCATGAAGACAATATCCGCTTTAATAACATCAACAATACAAATTACAAAACAAATTTCTCAAATAGTCTGAATCAATATAATACTAATAATAAACGGGAATGGAATTATCGAAAGAAAAACAAAGATTTATTTTCTGTTGAAGAAATTAAAAACCTCATTCTTGAATTAACCTCTAATCTAATGAGATGTAAAAGTAAAGCCGATCAATTCGAAGTGATTACATCACTCGCATGTAAATTTTTATATGTCTAAATAACATAAATATAGTAACATGGAATGCCAGAGGCATCCGAAACTAAAAAGATGGACTTTTCAATTTTCTACTAAGTAGAAATATTCATATATCTGACCTTCTCCGAGAAAAGGGACCTAGTGTGTGAAAATTAAGTTTTGTGAAAAAAAAACGCATTTAAAGTTTCTACACCCTTTTAAGTACCAGAACCCACCATTTTTGACACAACCCGTTTTTTGACACAGTAGGTCCCTTTTCTCGGAGAAAGTCACATATATGTACGGTGACCATTTTTGGGAAAGGAAAATACAGGACAAATACAAAATTATGTTAAAAATAAAAAGAAAAACAGGAAAAATAATCATATAGTATATTTATTATTATTATAAAATTAAGTAAAAACAACAAAAAGTCTTCTTGACTAGAATACAAAGTTAAACAAAAAGTTTTTATAATACTATAATTTAAAATAATAAATTTGGTTTTATAAATAGTCTTCTTGACTAAGACCCAGATTTTGAGATAACAGTTAAACCTAGTTTTGTTAAACCCACAATTTATTCATCAATCCCTTTATGAATTTGGACATGTCTGAAAAAAATAATTCTCGGTTTAACTAAACTAGGTTTAACTGACATCTCAAAAACTGGGCCTAAGTCCAACAAAAAAAAAATAGAAATAACTACATAAATATTAAATTTAGTTATGAAGTTTGATATTTTTCCACAGAATGGATTTTTTTAAAACATCAGGATTGTTAATTAAAAATCCTTTAAATTCCGAGCAATTCATTTTAAAATTGCATTTTGTAATTAATAATGATCTTAAAGTATTTACATTTAATTGCGATTTTTCGGTAGTCCAAATATTATTCATTATTGAAAACACTCTCGGTAGCAGCATTTGAAGCTGGTAGACATAGAGAAAATTCAACAAGTATCACCATATTATTATATGCAATCACATTTGTCTTAAAGTGATTGAAAATTTCAATCCATCTTTCATCTACTGATATATTTTTTACCCTCCAGTCTTCTATTTTTTCATTATTTGCAAAATTTTTCACGCAGCTCACTTCATCAAATAAATCTTCATTATTTATTTTTAAATCATTTCTAAATTCATTTAGATAGGATAAACTTTTTTCAATCTTGTCCCAAGATAACATATTTCGTAACAATATGCAGTCGAAAATTTCTACATCCCTAAAAGCTTCATCCCACTGATTTAGGTAATCAACGCATGTCTGGTAAAAATTTGTTACATGTTCCTTAGTTATTGTTTCATCAAAATCATTACTTTTCTGCAATTCTAGAATAATATTTTTGACGGTAAGGGGTAAAAAAATTTCCTTTTTCCGTTCGACCAATTTAAATTTTAAATCTTTTAAAATAGTTGAAGCCTCAGGCATTGAAATATTTCGCGATTCTACATTAAGAATAGCTTTAGGAAATGTTGAAGCCTGGCTATATGCAAAAGATAACCATAATTCAGCACAAGGATTCATAAAAAAAAACTTCGTAATATTGTCGGACATTTTGGTTGAGACATAAAATATAATTTTAAAGCTGTAAATAGTTTTATGATTCTTTCCAAAGCAGGCATTAAAGTTAACCATCGAGTTTTGCTATGTCCTAGTAACTTTTTATATTCTATTTCCACATCCTCACATATTTCTTTGAAATTTTCAATTCTAACTGTATAAATATACAAAAATGAATAAATTTTGACAATAATAAATTCAATATCAATAGGTAAGCATTCTGCTGCATTTTGTATGCAGTTGTTCAAAATATGCGCAGCGCAATTTCCACCTATCAGTATTTGGCGAATGAAGTTTCGCATTTTGTGAAAGATATTATTCTGACCTTTTCTGGCTGCACCACCAAAATTAAAATTTGTGCTGTCTCCACAAAACGCTATCATTTTACTAATTATTACATTTTTTTCCAGAGTCTCTTGCACATATTTTGAAATAATATCTGAAGTTTCTCCAATATGGTCTTTAACATCCAAAATCTTAATCTGAATTCCTTTATTCAGCAGAAAGTATCGAATAAATATTGGACAAATTTTAAAATTTTTGTGGTTCGAACAATCTAAATATATTGTGATACATTGCACGTATGACAAATCTGCTTTGATTTCATTTAATGACATTGGTGTAAAAATATTGTTAACAATGGATTTACATTTTGTTCTAGCACAAGAATATTTTTCATTGAAACATGATTTGATCAGTTTTGATGTGCAATCGTTAGACCTAAATGAAAAATTGTGCTAAACACTGTAAAATGTCCAAGTACCTTCTACAATAGCCAGGTCATTTTCTTTATCATTAAATGTATTACTTCTTAAAAAATACGTTAAAACTTTACTTGATGATTTGACGAAATCTGCTTTTTTATGCTTTTGTGTTTGCAAATGCTGTTTAATATCACTACGTCCACTATTTGCTATAGAAAAATGTGCCAAACATTTTTCACATCTCACCTCATTGGAGCTACTTGTTGTTTTAATAAATGGAAACTCGCTTTTTAAGTCATCATTGAAATTACAATTTCTTTTTGTTGGAGCCATATCTCTTTAATAAAATGAATGCTATTTTAAATGGGAATTTAAATAAATAAATTACTAACCAAAAATCATGCACATTTTTATTTTAACAAGTTGACATTGACAATTCAATTTCAGGTTGACAATTCACAGATGGTAGGAAATTTCCCATATCCCAGTAAACAAAGTTTTCACTTTTGGAAATGTATTAGGGAAAGTATATAGTTGGATTTTTATGATAATTTTATATTTATGTTCGTGCAATGTATATGCTAAAAAGAGGACATTTGCATATCAAATTAGGAAATAAGGGACATTGTACTGTCCTGTATTTACAAAAAAATCTCAAGGGACAGCATGTAAAAAAACAGGACTGTCCTGTAAAATACAGGACGGATGGTCACCGTACATATATGTAATTACGAAAAATTTCTTAATAATACTATTTCAATCAAACACAGAGAGTTTTATTGTTATAGGAGTAATCGAGAAGTTAACGGAGGAGGAGGTGTAGCAGTCTTGATTAGGAAAAATGTAGAACATATACTCTGACCATCTTTAAATACATTTCTAATTCAGAATATCTGATTTAAAATACTTACATCGAATGGAGACTATATAAATATTTTCTCCTGCTATTTTCCTTATGGTTCTACAGGCAGATATAACACAAAAAATGCAGTTCAAGTCAGATTTATGAAAATTTAAAACTGGAAACGGAAAATTCTATGGAGCTGCCAACGATCAAACTGTTGGGGAAATCTTCTTTGCGAAACACTTGACTCTGACAACTTTTACATATTTTATTCAAGTGAACAAACTTATATCCCCATCTGATCCAAGAAGGTAAGCTTCTACCTTAGACTTCTTTTTAACAAATTTAGGCTTACATCGGCCTGTGCTATAAATGATCTAGGCTCTGACCATCTTCCTGTCAAATTAACTATAAATAGTGAATTTAACCCTATTCACAGATCATTTTATGATTTTAAAAAAGCAAATTGGTCTAGGTATGCCTCATTTATAAAACAGAATCTAACCATCCATCAAGGAAATCCTTGTAACGATGAATAAATAGATACTAAGATTATGTTATTTAGTGACACAATTTTAGCTGCTATGAATTATACTGTTCCCAGAAAATAAAACACCTTTTCTGCTCTAATTTTACCACAACGCTTAAAACATATGATCCAAATCAGAAATGTATATAGGAGAAATTGGAAAAGATATAGAGATATTTCTGATCATATTCGTATAAAGGAGTATAATCATATAATATCAGAAGATATTAAAAAATTTAAAAATAATTCCTGGAATAATAAACTAGCTACTCTGGAAAACGGTTCTTCCCCTTTTTGGAACATTTCAAAAATATTAAAGAAAAAGTCTTCAAATATCCCAATATTGAAATACAATAATGAAACGTACAAATACACAGCAAGAAAAATGTGAAATACTTCTCCAAGTATTTATTTCGAACCATTCTTAGCGATCCATCAACTACAACCGATGTAAATAATACTCTTAATCTCCTTGGAGCCACCTCAGCTGGTGCTGATGGACAAAATATCATCCATAATAAAGAGACTCAAGTAAAAAAAATGTCCACACATTAGCCAACGTTGAATTTGTAAATATTAAAATCCAATGACTCACAAACAACTTTAACAACAGATGTATCAACTCTGATTTGACTCACATCAATGAGCTCGTCTCATCATAATTTTATCACTTGTCCCTTTTTTCCTTTCTTTTTATCTAAAATCAAAAAAATGTTCATAAAGGTTTTTTGAAAATTTTCCCCTTAACGCATTAATATTATTTAAATCAAAACTTATTTTAAAATTTTTTTTTTACTATATAATATATCTAAGTAGAAAGGTATAAAATCCTAAAGTCCTTAAGAAATGCTGACAACATAATGTACATAATAATATTATACTAGCAAATTTTAGGAAATTTTATTTCTTTATTAAATAAACACCCTAAAAGTATGCTAATCAATTATAACCAATTCACAAATCAACACAAAAAACACTCATTTTTATTACAAACACATTAACAAATTTAATAAACTCACACATAGCATTGTATAATTTTATGTATGTGTTAGTAGCAACTTTATATGTAATTTACTCAAAATAAAGGAAAAAATTTAAAAATCTGTAAATCTGCAAATCGACTAAAAAGAAATACCTTTAAAATAATATACGTTTGGTCAAAATCGGGATAAAACGGTAGAACAAAACATCCGTCACAAGAAATCGCCTGGCCTATTAATATTATAGATAAATAAAGAAATTGAATTGAATGCTTATTTATCGATGAAAATAACAACATTCCAATCAAGCAGTTTGGTTTTCGCCCCCCTTTCACAACACAACAATTCAAAATAATTATCAAATTTGTTAAGAGGGAATTCGTTAACAAAAAGTCAACTGCTATGGTACATTTAGATGTGGTAGGAGCATTTGATACTGTATAACATAATCGGCTAATATATAATTAATATCCAACGGCTTTTCCCATTGTGTAGTGAAACATTTCTTATCAAAACGTAGGTTTAAATTTTATGGAATTTTTTTTTTTTTTTTGTGACTTTTAAATGTGCAATGGACAATCATTAGCCCGTAAGGAAACTCTTTTTACAAAAAAGTAGGTTTAAAATTTTTATAAATACTTCATGCTCTGAAAACTGCCATAGTGATGCTGGTGTCCCACAAGGGCCTTTGATATAAATTATATGTATATTGTGGTGATATCCCTAGAATCCGTCTATGTAACTATGCTTTTTATGCTGACGACAGGGTAATTTATTCCTCAGATGTTTCACCACTTTTAATTTTTTTTAATATACAAAATGCTCTTGATAACCTTTTTCAATACTTTGTTTAACGGAAAACTAAAATTAATGCTGGCAAATCACAAGCTATATTTTTTTTCTGGAAAAACTCCTCCCCAGAACATGGAAAACATATAATCAACAAATTTAATATTGATATTAAAATATTAAAAATAGAAAATCCAGCTTTAACACCTGTCATAAAATAACAATTGTCAAGACTATTTTTCAGGTTATTGCTCTATGCAAAGAAAATCCAAATCAGTCAGAATAAACTTCTCAAAATGATTATAAATTTTCCTTGGCACTTTTCCACACAACGGCTACATACTACTTACTATTCGTATAGAAATTATATCAAGAAAATTTAAAATTTGTTGTAATCATTCAAATAATAATTACATTTCAAATCTATATGAAGTTTAAACAAAAAATATTTCATTTAATAGTTTATTGAAGTTTTTTTAACTGAGAATTTTCCTTCTCCGATAAAATTTATTATTTATTCTTAATTTGAAAACTTTTTTTATAGATGTAAGGTACAGTTTGTGATATTCAATAGAGCTACCTATTCTTCAAAACTTTCAACGTTTCATGTCAACAATTGCTAAGAATTTAGTGGTATGTTCTATCATAAATATATTCCCGCTAAGTTTGTTCCTTAATAAATAATTTTATTACATCACAAAATGGTTGGGGAATACCTACAATTCCAACTGTGTTATGTCTTTTTTGAATTTGAATATAACCTAATAACGTAAGTTCCAATAATGTCAAAGAAGCAACTCTTACCTTTGGTCATTGTCATTACAAGTATATCGATGGTAATGAATAAAACAGAGTCAATTTAAAAGAAAAAAGAAAATTTAAACGAAAAAAACTAATTCAGTTTTAAATTTGAAACAAAAGGTAATTTTTGTTTCTTTTTATTTAATATTCTAAAGAAACCTGAGTAAATAATTATTATTTAGACTCCAAAATGGGCAGAGGTAAGTAAGCATTGTAGTCATGAGCGCCGGGAAATGATAAAAAAGCTCTATAAAGAGGGTTAAGGCTACAGGCAAAATGCTCAAGCTGAGCAACAGGAAAAAATCGTAAATTATGAAGATTTTGAAATGAAAACTACCCTTCCCATGTAAACAATTACCGCTTTGGTAAACACGATGGTACAAACTGGATGGCGACACCCCTATCATGAAATATGTAAATTGAAAACAATTTAAAAGCAAAAAGTCTAAACGATACCAAACGAAGAATATAAAAGATTGGAAATCCCCAGGGAATATGTGAATTAGCCGACATATTTTGTGGTCAGATGAAACAAAAGTGAATTTGCTTAACTCTGACAGAAGCGGTCTTCCTACGCACACTCCCACCAGCACCGAATAGAAACCGTGAAATATGGTGGTGGGAACATAATAGTTTGGGGCTGTTTTTTTTTTTTAATATTGTGCAGGACTTTTCATAATACTATCAACAAGACAACAACCCGAAATAGATAGGCGAGATTTTAATCTTGCCTGGTACAATCGCTAGACTTAAATTGAATTGAGAACGTGTGGCGAGAATTAATATTCTGCAGGGAAGAATATTCAAATAAAAACTTGTCAGAAGCTGGTGGATTCAAAGCAAAGTAGTTGCTTAGCTGTTATTAAAAGTAATTGTTATTCTACTAAGTACTGAGTTAAGTAAAGAGATAACTAAAATGTATATTTTATATTTTATAATTATTTCATTTTAATTTATTTCAGATATGGCTTTATTTTTGATGGCTTTATTTTTCTTCACATAACAAGGATTTTGAGGTATTTATACCCTATACCACTATGTGGTTTGGGTATAATGACTTTGTGCTGCTGTTTGTAACTACCAAAAATATTTGACCTATACCCATCTTTAATTATACCGATCGAATCAGAATCACTATCTGTCCGTCCGTCCGTCTGTGTGTCCATGTAAAGCTTGTAATCAAACTGCAGGTCGCAAATATGAATATATTTTGATGAAATTTGGTATATAAGCTTTTATCGGCCATAGGATGAACGCTATTGAAACTGGTTAGAATCGGTCCATGTTCAGACCTAGCCCCCATACGAATGACCCCTATGAAATCGACTTAAATTGCCATCCGATCCAAATTATCATATAGATCTCGGTCAAATTGGGTTTGTGTGTATTTATTACACCCATTAATCAGTAGTCCAAAAATGATCCCTGTGGGACAACTCTTAGTCATAGGACCCATATAGAGCTGCTTCCCGATCTTCACTTAAATCTATCAAAAAACAAAAATATTGCACTGATTCTTCTCAAATTTTGTTTGTATATATTTTTGCAAAATACCAGAGACTTTACCAAACATGGTCAGGATCGGTCCATTTTTGGGCCTAGTCCCCATATAGATATAGCATCCGATATAAACTTCTTCATATCTGCAGACAAAAAAATTTATAAAAATCCCACTCAAATTTGGTTTATGCTTATTTTCTATGTCCAGTTAGCTGGGCCTATGGGGTAGGGTCCCTAAACGCATGGTATAGGGTATCCTATAGTCGATCTAGACCGACTATAATTTTCTTACTTGTTTTTATGTCAAAATGTTTTGAAATTCCTCATTGATATGTATGTATAGAAATAAGTTAAGTTACAAAAAAAAAAAATAAATAAAATAAAATATTTATACCTTCTTATACCCGATACTTAATACTTTTTAGTTTAGTTATGTGAAACATGTGTACCAAGTTTCAATGAGTTCTGAGGGATGAGGGAAACCCGTCACTTGATTAAAGCGTTCCCATGCATAAAAAATCAATTTACTTGAATTGTTTTTCAGTGGAGCATAAAACCATTGATAAATAACAACTCATTATTTTAATTTGGTAAAATTATGCATTAGGCTCTTGAGAATATATTAACACAGACATAATCGTATATAATATTTATTATATATTAAATTACCCTTTGTAAGTTATGAGGTTTTCGTAAATCAAATAATTTCTTTTATGGTAAAATTAATCTTTATACAACAAACTTTATGTTATAATATGTTATAATATTGAGATAATATTCAGTAGTTTTTTTTATAGCATTTTCAAAAAAAAAAAAAGAGTTATTTGGCTGACCCTTTATATGTTTGTTTGTAGGCAGGAGCTATTGATTTGCAAGTTTGTTGGCTCATACGTCATATTTATTAGAATAATATTTTTAGAATTTTATTAATTAACGACTAATTTGGTTAGATTGTTTTAAGAGATCTTTTGTTATTTGTAGATTTTGTGTGACAACTAATACGATTTCTTGGGAGCATGTACAAGTTATTTAATTTCTATTCAACGATTGTTATATCGTATTTATAATTATATTTTGTTTATTTTTTTGTTTCCTTATGTCGTTTTCTCAAGTATTCTTCACCCTACAGAATGGCTTTTACGTAAATTTAGCTAACATTGATAAAGTGAAAACAATCTCTTTTAGTTTATACAAAATTGTTTAAGTCAATTCCTGTTACAAAAGTTGAATGATATCTTAATTTTATCAGATTTAGTTTGTAGAATTGGAAAAAGGTCTTAAGCTGGTTGAAGCCATTCGAAAAGAATCGCTTTTTCATTACTTCCAAAGTAGCATATGTACAGTAGTTGTTTTAAAAAACTTCCAAAATATCAATATTTTGATTTATTAAGATTTTTACGACGAATTTAGCAATACTGTGATTCAGTAAAAAGTTCTAACAATTTGTACAAATTTGTACGAATTATGTGTTTTCGAACAAACCAAATATTAAGAGTTGCAAATTGATATCCAGACATAAAAATAAAATAAAATGTAAATTGAAATATAAAAATTAAAGAAAAAAATCTTTTGATTTGATTTTATAAATTGTTTTTTGTAGTCTAGACCGACTATAATTTGCTTACTTGTTACACCCTCCACACCACACTAGCAGAGGATATATATAGATTTATCATTCCGTTTGTAACGCATTGAAAAACTTATTTCCGACCCCATAAAGTGTATATATTCCTGATTCCTATCACAGCTCCAGTCGATATAGCGATGTCCGTCTGTCACGCTCATTCACAAAATAAACCATTTACCTGGGTAATATTACGATTATATTGCTTGCCATTATTCCCACCAGGTTAGTATTTAAAATGGAGGAAGTCGGGAGTCATTGTGGCGCGATATGACCTATGTACCCCTCTAAAAAAACAAAAAGCCCAGTGTGTTTGTTGTAATATTTTAGTGAACAACATTCACAGTTCAAAAAAAATCACAAAAAAATGATGCAATCATACCAACAAACACAACTACCATGAGCTATGTTAGTAGTATTGTCACATATTTTTTTTATCGTTATCACGATAAAATAAAAAAAATCGTCAATATGAAAGAAAAAAATATAATCTCTAACGAAAAATGAAAAATGAATAATGAAAACGAAAAATAAAAATGAATAATGAAAACGAAAAATTAAAAATTAAAAATTAAAAATGAAAAATTAAAAATTAAAAATTAAAAATTAAAAATTAAAAATTAAAAATTAAAAATTAAAAATTAAAAATTAAAAATTAAAAATTAAAAATTAAAAATTAAAAATTAAAAATTAAAAATTAAAAATTAAAAATTAAAAATTAAAAATTAAAAATTAAAAATTAAAAATTAAAAATTAAAAATGAAAAATAAAAATTAAAAATTAAAAATTAAAAATTAAAAATTAAAATTTAAAAATTAAAAATTAAAAATTAAAAATTAAATATTAAAAATTAAAAATTAAAAATTAAAAATTAAAAATTACAAATTAAAAATTAAAAATAAAAATTAAAAATTAAAAATTAAAAATTAAAAATTAAAAATTAAAAATTAAAAATTAAAAATTAAAAATTAAAAATTAAAAATTAAAAATTAAAAATTAAAAATTAAAAATTAAAAATTAAAAATTAAAAATTAAAAATTAAAAATTAAAAATTAAAAATTAAAAATTAAAAATTAAAAATTAAAATTTAAAAATTAAAAATTAAAAATTAAAAATTAAAAATTAAAAATTAAAAATTAAAAATTAAA
Source organism: Cordilura impudica (assembly GCA_963682025.1). Classification (NCBI taxonomy): domain Eukaryota; kingdom Metazoa; phylum Arthropoda; class Insecta; order Diptera; family Scathophagidae; genus Cordilura; species Cordilura impudica. Next base: position 2,932,587 of record OY821521.1, read on the forward strand.
AATTAAAAATTAAAAATTAAAAATTAAAAATTAAAAATTAAAAATTAAAAATTAAAAATTAAAAATTAAAAATTAAAAATTAAAAATTAAAATTTAAAAATTAAAAATTAAAAATTAAAAATTAAAAATTAAAAATTAAAAATTAAAAATTAAAAATTAAAATTAAAAATTAAAAATTAAAAATTAAAAATTAAAAATTAAAAATTAAAAATTAAAAATTAAAAATTAAAAATTAAAAATTAAAAATTAAAAATTAAAAATTAAAAATTAAAAATTAAAAATTAAAAATTAAAAATTAAAAATTAAAAATTAAAAATTAAAAATTAAAAATTAAAAATTAAAAATTAAAAATTAAAAATTAAAAATTAAAAATTAAAAATTAAAAATTAAAAATTAAAAATTAAAAATTAAAAATTAAAAATTAAAAATTAAAAATTAAAAATTAAAAATTAAAAATTAAAAATTAAAAATTAAAAATTAAAAATTAAAAATTAAAAATTAAAAATTAAAAATTAAAAATTAAAAATTAAAAATTAAAAATTAAAAATTAAAAATTAAAAATTAAAAATTAAAAATTAAAAATTAAAAATTAAAAATTAAAAACTAAAAACTAAAAATTAAAAATTAAAAATTAAAAATTAAAAATTAAAAATTAAAAAATAAAAATTAAAAATTAAAAATAAAAAATAAAAAATTAAAAATTAAAAATTAAAAATTAAAAATTAAAAATTAAAAATTAAAAATTAAAAATTAAAAATTAAAAATTAAAAATTAAAAATTAAAAATTAAAAATTAAAAATTAAATATTAAAAATTAAAAATTAAAAATTAAAAATTTAAAATTTAAAATTAAAAATTAAAAATTAAAAATTAAAAATTAAAAATTAAAATTTAAAAATTAAAAATTAAAAATTGAAAATTAAAAATTAAAAATTAAAAATTAAAAATTAAAAATTAAAAATTAAAAATTAAAAATTAAAAATTAAAAATTAAAAATTAAAAATTAAAAATTAAAAATTAAAAATTAAAAATTAAAAATTAAAAATTAAAAATTAAAAATTAAAAATTAAAAATTAAAAATTAAAAATTAAAAATTAAAAATTAAAAATTAAAAATTAAAAATTAAAAATTAAAAATTAAGATATAAAATTTAAAAATATCAAATATCAATATTTTTCATATATTTTTTTCTATTTAAAATTGTAAACCTTTATATATTTTAAAACCTTGTATATCACAAAAGCACTTAGAACTCAATAAATAAGTGTATAATACAGTTTTTTGTTATCGTCTGGACGATTGTGTTTTATTGGATAGATTTCGATATGATACAATAATTGCACCTAAATGTTCATTTTCAACTTGAATTATAAGTGACAATTTAATGTTGATATTTAAATGTAATTATCATTGTTAAATTGACACTTATATAATAAAAGTTTATAGCGTTTGCATTATAGTCTCATCAATAAAACAAAACTTTGAAAATAAAATATAAATAGTGATGAGGCTGCATCTGACATACCATAAATAGTGTGGAGAAGTCTGACATGTTGATGTCATCCATTTTGAATTTTATGCCAAGAATACATAAACAACAACTCACGTTTAGATAAGATAAACTTTCAAATGACATTGCAGTATTGAAATTTAATAACCTGCTAAATTGAATTTTTTCCTTATAGCCTTCAATTAAAATTTAATATATGTTATTTCTCATTTTGATAGTTCAAGCCTTACAGTTAATAGATATTCTGAAAAATTACTTGAGATGTTGTACATATTTTTATTCCCACAGCATATGGGATAAAATTAAATAAACCTTAATTAATATACCAACCGCACTAATGACACTTTTTTCTTTAAGTATGGAATTTTATTATTTCCAGGATGTTTCATGTTCATGCATATACACCGCCGTGTATCCCTACACTATCCCTACATGATAGGAATAACATGATACGGTAGTATCAGGTTTCTAGTACCAATTTTTTGTTAATTTGGGTTTTAATAGAAAAATAAATCAATTCTTATTTATAAGTATTTTTATTTTAGAAATACTAATACTACTACTAGGAAAATAGACTATTAAGCAATTATTTTACTTGAGATCAATTAAAGTAACATTCATATTTTCCCAGTGCTTTATAATTTTTTGAAAATTATACCATTAAAAAAGAAACCAAATTTAACCGATATAAACCATTTAGGAGCTATTTGATTGCTTCCAAATTTAGAAAATTATGATGTCGTTTGTAGTCTGCGTGGACGCTTTTGAACTGTTGTAATTTCTTTAGATGTAGCAAAGGGAATTTACTGATGGTTTATCAGATTTTGGAAATGTTAGCTGTGACGTTCCACCGGTCGAACGATTATACTCATACTCAAATTCAATTGGTCTATTATATGCTATTGACTCTCTTTTATATTCACTTCAGCAATCTCCACGTGTTGCTTTAAGGCAGGCCAGTTTCAAATCACCTTAAAATGGTAACTATAACTGTTATAAATGGGAGGTCAAACTTAATATATCTAAATGTGTAGAAATTTGTTTGCACAATGCTTCAGGGAAATGTAGAAATTTTGTTGTGCCCGGAAGTAAAACGCTAAAAATTTTCCTTTTTAGTTTTTAAATTCGCTTCAAAGGAAAATATCAAATTCTAAAATTCAACAAATATGCCAGAATAGTTCTAAAGAAATTTTACAAAATTATTATATAAAGCCAGTTTTCTTATACGGTTTTCCAAATTTGATTAAAGTTTCATCTCTGGTAATAAAGGACATGGAAATTTTTGAATGGAAAATTATAAGATGTTCTAAAAACACAACAATTATTTAAAGTTCCAAAATAATAAATACAAGCAATAGAAATTCGAGTGCAAATTCTAGGAAATATTATTTTTTCATTCAATTTCATTCATTCCAATGTTTTTTTAATCTATATATATATAAAAAATTTATGAATATTTAAATGAGCCTAAAGGTATGTTATTCAATTTTAGCAATTCACAATTCAACACAGAGCGTCTGATATATAATTTAAATCATTCACATTAAAAGGGTGTAACGAATTATTATAAATATTTTATTTTTTTTTATTTTATTTTATTTTATTTTATATATTTTTAAGACAGATTCGACATAAATTTTATCATTCTCAGCTTCTCCTCCATATGAGCTATAACTATGCCAATTTTCACACTCCTCCGTGCCCGCATATTGCTTAAAAAGGGAACTAAAAATTTACCTTCACTTATTAATATATAGGTTTAAATGTTTTGTTTTATAAATACGAAAATTTTTAAATTTTATTGATTTCACATAACGAAATAGTCGTAAAATAAACATTTTATGGAAATGTTAGAAATCACAAAAGTTACAGAATGTTAAATTAAACTGTTAACGTTTTCGTTGATGTACATTAACAGAATATGTTAAAAATTATGGAATAAGGGCATTATTAATATTTTTAGGAATACATTTTCCTTTCAGTTTAAACATTTTAAGTTTCCTTTTATTTCGATTGATTTTGGATAAATATTATTGTTTCATTTTGTTGCAACTCATAAATACTACGATTATTGAACAGCTTTGGGTAAAAATTTATTTGCAAAAAACTATTCGATTTTTATTACTGTATCTTATATACCACCGGCAAGTACTTTTCAGATTTATAGATATCATTTGGATAACATTCAAATTTTATATGATAATTTAGATTTAAAAAATATATTTATATTCACGAATTTATAAGTAAACTTCGGAATGGTTGCTTCTTAATTCGTGTTCCGTTGAAGAAGCACTATTTCTATGCCATTTCTTTTGAATCACATTGTTGTGATCGCTAAATAAGTTGTCATTCTGGCTCCGATTCTTATCTCCAGAATCCGATTCGGAAGAAGTTGCTGAACATGACATGTTTAATGCTTCGTTTTGTTTCACAATCCGATCAATCATTTGCAAAGTTTTTGAAAGTTGAAGGGGTTCTTTAAAGTAAATTGTTTTGAACCGAGGGTCCAAAATTGTTGTCATACTCAATAGTGAAGAATGTTCAATCCCAACAAATCTTTTTTCCAATTCAACTAATAGTTGCTTTTGAAACGTTAGGCATATATCCTTCGTCGGGGTAATTTTTTGCACTTTTTCTTTCAGAATATGAGCAATAGGAATTGTAAGACTACTTGTCAAGTATTACATATTTCTGTTGTAGCTAAAAAAGGTTTACAATTTCTGCAATGTCCTCTATTTGGCTTGCAGTTGCCATTAACGGCGATGCTGAATATTCATTTACAATAATGTTGACAAATGGCCGCAACTCTAAAAACCTTTGCAGCATATTGAACGTAGAGTTCCATCTCGTCGGCAAACTCTGAATCAGCTTTTTGTCAGTATTTTTTCTTAGTTGATCACTTGCCACCATACTATGCTTAAACCATTTAACGAATTTCTTTACATGATCAAGTAACATTTGCACATCCGTAGAGCGTTCTATAGCTCGCTGAGCAACTAAATTAAGATTGTGCGCAAAGCAGTGTATGTGTTTTGTTGGGCCGAATGCTAAATGTGCTGCTTCCACTATATTTGCTGCCCCATAGGTGACTATCGCAACAAGGTTTTGTGGATCTAATTCCCAATATGCTTAATGGTTTGTTAATATGGAAGAGAGATATTCAGCCGTATGCTTTTCATCCAACGGTATTAGCCCAAGATTTCCATTATAAATTTGGTCACCCTTTTCGATGAAATGAACGGTTGTATTCAAATAACAGCGCATCTGGATGTCAGTCCAAGCATCAGTGGTAATTGTAAAATTTTTCTCCCTCAACTTTTCCTTTATAACATGTTGCAGTGCATCAAATTTCTCGTTGATCATTCTTTTTATACTGAAACGGCTTGGCACAACATAGTGAGGCGTACAAATTTTCATAAATGTCAAAAACCCTTTCTTTCCACCGTTCTTATGAGTTGCATATATGGGCATATCAATTGCCTGGGATATTTTTTCGCTTCCTTTGCCTCCATCCTTAAAGTTTTTTATACGTTGAAATGCCGACGTTATAGATTGTTGAGAAGGCAACGATGATAACTAAAAGTACCGATGTTTATAAATTTATACAAATTAAATAAAAAATTACTCAGATTGGAACAACTGGATGCTTGTGATGTTGAAGGTAAAAGTCCATACAGAACACAGTCATCGTCATCGTCGTCGTGATCCATAACTAGAGTGGTTTGAGTCAAGTTTTTACCGACTTTCTTATTGGTAGACGAAGTTGACTTTGTAATCAGTAAATCACCATGGACACTCTGCATATGACAAGTTGGATGTATTGCCCGAAGATATCAACACATTTCCGCAACGATTGCATTTTGCGGATGAGGACGATAATTTTGTGAAATGCTTCCGAAACTCACTTACTCGAGGTATCTTGCAATTTGTTGGCACCAAACAGTCAATTTAATTACGCCGCTTCTTTTATGCTATGTATGGTATGCAATTGTTGCCAGCAACAATTACTTAAGCAATATCCAGGAGTGTTATTGTTTTTTTTTTAATATAATGTAACTTCAAAGAGTTAAAAAATATATTTTTGAATAACATCGATCAAAGTCGTCGATGTTAGAAAAAACATCGGAAAAAATCGGTTTGCGGAAAATTTTCCGAAAACAATTCCCCGAAAACAATTTCCCGAAAACAATTTCCCGAAAACAATTTCCCGAACACAATTCCCCGAAATTACAATTTCCCGAACACAATTTCCCGAAATACAATTTCCCGAACACAATTTCCCGAAACTAGAATTTCCCGAAATTACTATTTCTTCAAATAGCTTGTTGATGGCATTTCCGAAACAATACCATCAGAAATTCCGGCCGAAGCGCGAGCAATCAGTTTATGACCACTTGATGTAGTGGTCCGGGCAAGATCTTTCAGCTCATTAACGATTTTTTCTTTAGCAGTGAGCGTTATCCGTCGGGAGGTCTGAATACCGAAGTGGTCCGGATGACGAGGGAGGGTGGAAGAGGAAGGGCGCGGTGCGGGGTGGGGGAATTATTTTTTCGAGAAGTCCTATGCTCGGGAAATTGTTGTTTCGGGAAATCGTATGCAACAAGTTTTTTTTATGGGGGAAATCAAGAATATATGGGAAGTTGTAAACTAAAAATAGGGAAATTGTAATATCGGGAAATTGTAATTTCGGGAAATTGTTTTCGGGAAATTGTTACAATTGTTACAAATTTTAAACAATTTCCCGAAATTACAATTTCCCTATTTTTAGTTTACAACTTCCCATATATTCTTGATTTCCCCCATAAAAAAAACTTGCTGCATACGATTTCCCGAAAAAACAATTTCCCGAAAACAATTTCTCGAAATTACAATTCCCCGAAAACAATTTGTTCGGAATTGTGTTCGGGAAATTGTAATTTCGGGAAATTGTTTTCGGGAAATTGTTTTCGGGAAATTCTTTTCGGGAAATTGTTTTCGGAAAATTTTCCGCAAATCATGCAAACCATCGATGTTATGAAAACATCGAACATTGATGCTCATCCCTAATAAATACTGTTTACTTACTCGTATATTAAAATCAGGTGATCGTAGCCAAGTTACAAACTATAGACCAATTGTAAAGAAAGGTACTCGTATATTAGCTATGTCAACGATTTTTTTTTTCACCTTGTCAACATGGCTTTATGCCTGGTGATCTACCACTACGAATTTAACTTTGGTCACCCATAACATAATTTATAGAAAACTGAAAGTCTCTTTTGGTAATTATTATTCGAAACTTCAGATTAATGCTTACTCTGGTATTGTACCACTGCAATTTGTTCTCTTTATTAATGATCTTCCATCTGTTTTAAAATTCTCAAAATGTCTGTTATTTGCGGATGATATGAAATTATTTGCTAGAGTATCAAATGTGGTTGTTTCCATAAAATTGTAGAACGTCTTAATCAAATTATCAAACTGGTGTAGTGAAATTAAGCTTGCTGTTGTGTTGTTTCTTACACTCGCTGTTCTCATCCCATTGTATTTAATTATAGTATTGGAGGTATAAATCCAATTTGTGAAATTGAAGTAAGAGATTTGAGCGTTATATTTGATTTAAATTTAAATTTTTCTAGTCATATTGACTTTATTGTTTCTAAATCTTGCAGCGTGCTTGGCTTCATAAATAGAAATTCAAAGGATTTTCGAGATTCTTTAACATTTAAATCCACATCATTAGTTTGTAGTAAGGTCGAATATTGTTCAATTATTTGAAGCCCTTATTACATAAAATCTTCAAACCTTATAGAAGGTGTTCAAAAAAAAAATATTCATGGCATTATGAGTTGCCTACATATGTAGTATGAAGGAAACTTTTAAGATTGCAATCTTTGAGTGATCGTCGATCATGCATGAAACACGTAGACGACAGCGGCTACACGACTACGGCTTGTCAAAAATAAAATACACAGGTTTAGTCGCTGTAGTCAACTTAGGATAATTTCTATTTTTGTTGGCTACAAAATAAAAATAGTGTTGACAATAAAACAAAATATGTAAAAGATATTAGTGCTATGAAATATTTTATTTCGTTAAAAAAATTAATCGCAAAATGAAATGCTATAATAATTCCATTAATAATCAAAAGGGGTTAAGTATATTTATTTATTTATAAGTAATTATTTATTTAAGTTTATATAGAATCATGCATGTTTTTCTATTTTAATAAAGTAAAAAAAAAAATATAATTGGCACTACTGAATTAAAAATGCATTTGTGTAAAATCAGTTGTTTATATTCCTGTTATATGTTGCTGTCGTTTTCAAAAAAATTAAGTAGCTGACTACACGACTTGTATTCGTGTGTTCGTGTAGCCGCTGCTTCATGCATCATATTCTTCTGTAATGTTTGTTGACAGTGTTTTATCTGGGGACATAAATTTTTCGGAAATTTGTAATTTATTTAATTTATACCGGCCGCGAATTAAAGAAATAATCGAATGTTTGAAGATTCTCTTCATAGATCAAACTATGTCTTAAATTATCCAATTACAAGGTGGAAAAAATTATGTAATAGTCTTTCTTCTGAGATAGACTTCGAAGTAACTAATTTAAGTTGAATTTATTAAAGTTTTTAACCAAATATATTATTAGTTCTAAGGAGTCTGTAAGAATAAATATTCTGTAGATGAATAAATGAATAAATATACTAAGGTGCCTATTATGAGCAAATTTCGATTTTCGATTGTGGTCGAATTAACTGATCGAACGAATTTTCAATTGCTATTATGGCGCACATTCGATAAAATAGCGCTATTGTGAATATCACTCAATTGGATTATTCACAATAGTACAAATTTATCAGCTGGCACTATAAATAAACATTGTTTTTTTTACAAAATTATTAAAGAAAAAAATAATTAATTATTTATTAACATGGAATTATGGTTCTATGATCGTCTGATGAAGATGAATACTTCGTCATGAGAGATGCTGCCAACATTTTGGAAATGGATTCCACTACGCAAGGGTACCATTTGTTTACAGATTTTTAGCAAATTTTCGACTAGAAGGAGGCGTTTATGGAATTGCTGTCTACTACAGATGAACTGCTGCGGCAATGCACACAAGGCAGATCAATCTCATGAAATTAAAATAATTTACAACTTATATTTACAATAAGATTTTCAAACTGCCATCCAGCATCGAAAGCAAAATCGTGTTTAATTCGTTGTACAACAAAATTTTCGACCGTGCTGCCAGCTATTAATACGAATTTGACATTCGATAGCCGATATTCGATAGCCAGCGAAGATCGAAGATCGAATGCAACTCACAATAAGGGCCTAAATATTCACATGCAGCCACAATGGCTAATAAAGGAAAGCTTAAACTTGCCACGTAAAAGATCGATTATTGCACGGCATGTGTGACACGGGGCGCTAAATGTTGTCCAATTACAAATAACCACTCATCATTTCGTGGTAGTGCGCACCGTTCGCTGCAACGCATTTGCTTTCCGCATCTTTGAGGAAAAATGGCCTAATGCTACAGCCAGCCGAAAAATCATACGAAACAGTACATCGTTCAGGGTGCATAGGCTTTTCAGCAGTCATGAGTGGATTTTGTGTGCCCCAGATGCTACAGTTTTGCTTGTTGACGTAAACACCGAGATGAAAATGAGCTTCGTTTAAAATATAATTTTTCTCAACGTTATTTAAGCGTAATTCTACTCATTTCGTAAACTGACATTGGTGTTGCCATACTCTAAGTAATCAGTAGTTCAAAATGCAAACACTAGAGGGACCATATGTGATATTTTAAAATTCATTTCAGGATTATTCCATCATGAATATAATTTTAATAAAAATAATTAAATCGAGCAAAGAAATTTCAGTTGGTCAAATATAAGCTATTTATAACCTATTGGCTATATTAATGAAGATCATCGAAATTTTTATTTAAATCGAAATCTTTCCGCTATTTTTTATACAAGAAGTATACCAGGTACAATTTTGTTGTGATTTATGTTAATTTCAAGTCTTAGTTTTAAGTTTATTTTAAGAGATTCATTACATGTCATTAAAATTTAAAATTTAATATTTCATTGCTGTTCAAAATTATTGCAATTAAGATAACTAGCAGATTCCAGCGCTCGAAATTCGAGTGCAATTTCTAGGCAGCTTTATTTTTCAACTTAGCCAATTCACAAACCAACACTTTTATGGTTTGTGAATGAAGATAACAAACTCATTAATAAACACATTAACAAATTTAATAAAACACACATAGCATATATATAATTTTATGTATGTGTTAGTAGCAACTTTAAATGCAATTTACTCAAAATAAAGGAAAAAATTTAAAAATCTGTAAATCTGCAAAACGGCTTAAAAGAAATACCTTTCAAATAATATAAATTTTGTCAAAATCGGAATAAAACGGTAGAACAAAACATCGGTCACAAGAAATCGCCTAGCCTATTAATGTTATAGATACTTTATAATCATAAGTTATTTGCTCGCTTATTTTTTTATGTTTTATTTGGTATTGTTTTCAAAAAGGTTCAATAAATATAACTTATAATTCAATGACCCCATTAGATTATCCTGCAATCTACAATGAGCTTGTCAGCAATTGTTCCGGTCACAGGAATAACCATTTCCGATTCAATATTTGTGGATTGGCAAAAAATCATAAATATACAGCAAATATTTATTTTTCTTATTAGTTGCCTTAAACAAACTCAGCACTTATTTAATGAGAGAATTACACACTGTTTCCATAAAACGGTTGTATAAAGTGCAAAACATAAAATCACACAGCGTCGCGTTCGTTTAAAACAAAACATGTTGTGGAAACAGGTTAACTTGTTGATTTTTCATACAATTTTTTTCTACAAATAATTGCTTTCCCACAAACCTTCTAATTCGTTTTCTTTTATTTGAAATAATTTTTTTTCTTTCTTGCTATTCTTTTCACTTGAGTTGCTTAAAAGCATATGCCAAAGCGATTAATTCCACATTCTGATTTATGAAAATAATAATAATAAAATAATAATAACAATTAACACCACTTTATTATTGCTGAAATTTGTTTTGCATGTAAAAAGTTAGCCGTCAATCAAGCGCTTTGACATTAAAATTTTCATAAATCAAAAAGACGAATTATTAATCGATTTGGCAAGTGATTTTTATTTGTGAAAGCAGATGAATTCGGTATTAGCGATATTGGTATTACGTACCCTACTCACTAAATACACACAGTATTGTAAAGAACAAAAGCAGTTAAAGTGGTGTAAATATAACAATTAGTTTAATCGTCAGAATATTTAATTAACAGATTATAATTTTAAGAAATTCTGTGCATATGAATTAAAATGTTTTTTGTTGAAAAAAAAAATTTTTTTTTCTGAATATCTCTGTGGTCATAAGGCATAACAGTCAAGTTTTCAAGGTATTTCGTAGACCCATCTAACGCATTTGATATTACGCTCATTTCTGCTTATTGCCAATTTCTCGTGTGATTGAGGTTAGAACTTAATTTCCCTCATATTTTTAAAGTGGACTATTTTTTTAGTAGGCTGGCACTCTACAGAATTGAGTTCTGTGATTATGTGAAAATAAAGCGTCAGAGAAAAAAACAATTTTTGGTTAATATGCCTGGTTTTCATTATGTCATTTTAAATGGCAATTGTTGTCAATTATTATGAAAACGGGTTTTAATGTCTTTTCATTTATAACCCCTGGCATCATTTGACATCTGAAATGAAATTGCCAGGTTGTTGATATATTTTTATTAGTATCTTGGCTGGTCTAGGGCTTGTTAAATTGTTTTCGATTTCATTCAAATTTAAAGATTTCAGAAACAAATGAATGTTCAAAATGTGTTCTTTTTTTTGAAACATTAAAAATTGTATAATTATTCTAATTTACCAATCTGCCAATCTACCAAAAATGGTTCACTTATTTATATACATATATATATATATATATTTTTTTTTCAATGAAACCTTGTTAATTTCCCATGTGGTTTATTTTAAAATTTTTGTGTTTGTTTGGTCCAGCTGGTTGAAAACATAATTGCTGTATGCAAATATTATCGCTCAAATTTTCAGCATTAGAAAAGTACCGTTAGTTCTAAGTACTAGTTATATTTTTTAGCATATTGTGCTGCTTTTTGTTGTTTTTGTATTACTTAGGTTGAAGTTCAGAGTGCAAATATGTACGAGTATTCACAATAATCTCTAAAATAAATTAATTTTTTTCATAATTTAATTTAAATGTTGGTTTGTAGTTTGCTGCATTTGTTATGCACATTACTGTACATACAAATATATGTATACATTAGGGTGACAGCGGTTTGTATGAAAACAATTTTTGGTCGTATTTTGAGGTGTGCGGGTCGGATTATTGTGAATATAATAATTTTGAAAAAAAAAATTAACTAGGACATATTTTGGGACACGTGAATTGTATATGAAAAATTTTAAAATTTGAGAAATTAATTAATTAATTAAATATAAAAACTAATTAATCTACATATTTTCATAAAATAACGAATAAACTTGAGGAATTTTATGAATACATTAAATTTGTTTTATTTAAAAAAAAGTCCTGATGAAGAAAATATTTATAGATTTTCATAAAGAGTCATTTTGACATCAAGAGTACCCCAAGGGTTAATTTCAGAAAATAACTCCAGAATATTATTTTTTAGAATTATTAATTCATTATCAACAAGTTTTAATGAAACCGTTCCACAAATATATATTATTTCGATATTTTGTTTAAAAAAAAATGCAAATCTCCTTAAATTTGATTTTTCTCCTTAAAGAGGGACAATTTATAGTGTTTCAATTTAAACTTAATTTACAAGGTTGAGAACCTATATCAAGTAGTATAATATTTTGATCAAAGATTTTTGAAATATGAAAACACCAAAACGATGTAGCCTAAAAGTTGTAAAAAGTATGAAAAATTACATTTTTCTTCAAATCCGCTGAACTAAAAACGCTTCCCTCGCCAAATTAAGAACAGGATACCTACAATTTGTCATTTTTAATCACCTATATCTTGTTAATAAGACCTTAAAGTCCAGTCATTGATTTCGGAAAATTTCTTGGACAAAATTTTGGAAAAAATTAAATTGGAGATTTGAAATAGTGCTAAAAAATACGTAGCGTTTTGACGTTAATTTAGAACGGCATAACAACAGACAAGATGTAAAATACTTTTCATAAGACCATTTTGGGATCAGCAGAATGCAAAAATATTGTTGCTATAAATTATTTCAATATCTTTAAAAATGTGAGCTCGATTTCCTTAATCAAGTGGTCTGCGGCGCATTTATTGTCTGGAGAACTTGATATAACTTGGCTGTTTTTCAACCGATAATAGATTTTGTTGTTTTATTAAAAGGATCATTTACTCTAGATTATGGTTTATTAATTAATTTAATTAAAGCGCAATTACTAATATTAAAATATTTGTGAAAAATGACTTTTTTAAATTAATTTTTACATATAAATGCATATTTGAACTTTGAACTCAATGCGTGTCCAGAAAGCATTGTCCGATTTGGCTCAAATTTTGCGCACTAAAGTTTTAGATCCAATGTCACAACAATGGGACCCGCACGTCTTGAAATTCCAGAAAAGAAAATGGCTGTCACCCAAATATACATACGTTCATATATCGCACCTGTACCTCTAAAGTGAGTCAACTCAAAATTTACAAATTTTCAGTAGAGGCAAAAAACGGTTTTTTTTAATACTTACTATAAAATTTAAAAACAGTTGTTTCGTTGTAAAGAATTGGGAATAATAAGTATCCAACAGCAGTTGCTTTTGAGATTTTTTCATGATCATCAAAGACAACAAGTTTTTTTGGGTGGAATTCAAAATGTGTCTTTTTAGTGGATTCTAAAGAAGCTACTCTTATAACCCAAAGAGGGTTAGAACTGTATTTTTTTTTTTTGCGAAAGACTGGAAAAATCGATGTAAGATTTTTACAGTAGATAGATATGACCACTGTGTATCGTTTTCTTGCAAAAAGTGAAAATTGAAAAATTTTGAGTTGACTCACTTTAGAGGTACAGGTGCGATATGAATATAAAATGTTATTATTATTTTTCATTATGCCGTAATGCTATAAATTTCTAGCTTAACAATAAATTGACATGTTTGAAAATATATACATACATATATAGTATGTATGTACCTATATGTACTCGTACTTACAAACATACTTACAGTTGTGCTCAATATACTACAAACAGACTTTTTTATGTTTGTTTAAAAAAAGGCAAGAGGCTCTCAATTTCACGATCTTTATGCTCAACTCAACTATTGTATGGTTCCACTTTTTGTTTCTAAATTTACAAAGAATCTATAATATTAATAGACTAGGCGATTTCCTGTGACTGATGTTTTGTTCTACCGTTTTATCCCGATTTTGACCAAACGTATATTATTTGAAAGGTATTTCTTTTGAGCCGTTTTGCAGATTTACAGATTTTAAAATTTTTTCCTTTATTTTGAGTAAATTGCATATAAAGTTGCTACTAACACATACATAAAATAACACAATGCTACGTGTGTGTTTATTAAATTTGTTAACGCATTTGTAATAAAACGGAGTTTGTTTTTTGTGTTGATTTGAGAATTGGCTATAATTGATTAGCATACTTTTAGGGTCTTTATTTAATGAAAAAATAAAATTTCCCCGAAATTTGCGCTCGAATTTCGAGGGCTGGAATCTGCTAGTTAACATTAAAATACTTTGGAAAAACAAATTTGGATATGAGTGAAGTATTGAATATACTAAATGGCTGTGATTATGTTATATAATTACTTAGAAATCTCTTTAAAATACAGAAAATTAATACTAAATGAATTTTTTACTTAAAATTGTAAACATAATTTTTATCTATTAACACGTTGACACTCATCTACGATATAGCTCGTTAATTGCGTTCTTTGCTAGTACGCCGACTACGAGTTATCTCGTACTGTGTTTACTTGCCATATTCGTGCAACTACGATTAACTAGTAGTATATCAGTGCTAATATGAATAGATGGCTTCTGGGAAGAGAACAAAAATCAAAATTGTCTTACATGAACAGAAAGCTTATTAACAAATGAACAGAAAATAAATTATAAAAAAAAATCATGTGAGTCCGATCACAGGGTAGATGTGTAAACACCTAGTAATTAAAGATGCTTTTGTGGCACTTTTTTAAAATCAAACAGAAAGCGTTATCTATGTATCAGCTGCCGGGGCTCTGCTTATATAAAAATATTTATTATTTCAACTGGTTAATTTTTAATTAATTTTTTATTTTTCGTTTTTCATTTTTCATTTTTTATTTTTCATTTTTTATTTTTCAATTTTCATTTTTCATTCTTCATTTTTTATTTTTTATTTTTCATTTTTTATTTTTCATTTTTTATTTTCCATTATTTGTTTTTCATTTAAAATTTTTCATTTTTAATTTTTCATTTTTTATTTTTCATTTTCTATTTTTCATTTTTTATTTTTCAGTTTTCATTTTCATTTCTCATTTTAATTTTTTATTTTCCATTTTTCATTTTTCATTTTTGATTTTTGATTTTTTATTTTTCATTTCTCATTTCTCATTTTTCATTTTTTATTTTTAATTTTTCATATTTGAAAACGTTTTATAACGCTATTCGCTCCGTCATTTTATCTCCAAACACTTCCCAATGAAATCGTGCCTTCATTTTTCTCCAAACACTTTCCAATGAATGGTCCCTCCATTTTATCACCAAACACTTCCATTTTACTGTAATCGTTTATTTTTTATTTTTATTTATTTTTTATTTATGTTTGATTAGCATTGATAATAGATGCAGTGATAACTGTGTTATTTATATGGAATAAATTAAAACGTTAAGAATACTTCTAAATGATTGAGGAAATTAATTATAAATCTTTATAAAAAGTGAAGAAATATACTGCAGAAAACAGAGACAAAAAGTTATTACATGACATAATATTTTCACCAAGTCACACCGATATAGTCTTACGTCTCACATCTTACGCTGTTTTTGTGATTGTATTGTGAAATAAATTT
The DNA here is from genome assembly GCA_963682025.1 of Cordilura impudica. NCBI lineage: Eukaryota > Metazoa > Arthropoda > Insecta > Diptera > Scathophagidae > Cordilura > Cordilura impudica. Next base: position 2,948,175 of record OY821521.1, read on the forward strand.
TTACCCCCTGCGCGTATAGATGTTTACACATCAAAATGTATTCAAAATCCAGAAGTAAAATAATATTTTTATTGGCTTTTTAGACCAGAGTTCTGAAAATTGCAGTGGCAATCAACTTGTTAATAAATAATAATAAATAATAATAATATTTTATTAAAAAATAGTTGAGCTTGAGGTCGTTGGTTTTAAATTTTTAATTTATTTGTATATTTCGGTCCACTTCGTTGATCATCGTCAGCAATTTTGCTAATTTTGTCAGCTCTTCGTTGTCATTAGAGCAACTAATGTTGATTTCTCCAAATAAATTAAAAATTTAAAACCAACGACCTCATGCTCGACTATTTTTTAATAAAATTAAAGTTTCATAAAAATCTATACAGATAATGTTTCTTTAAATTAAATACTAATTTCAATAAATAGTTCATGGAAAACGGCGCAGTTCTAGAGATATTCAAAATAAATGACATTTATTGCTTAAAAATGCTATAAAATTAATAATGCCAAATTTGGAAAATGATAGTAAATAAGAAAAAAAAATATTTTGCAATAATTCATAAGATTTTCTGCGAACGACAAGATATAGATAAAATTATTCTTTATTTTTAATTTTAAGGCCGTAAATAAATTTTGAAAATTTACTAAATATTTTTGAAAAATTTTCTAAACATTTAATATTTTTTTTTTCTCGAAAACATTATTCAATCTATTATTTTACACTTTATTGTACATTCTTCGTATAAATAAACTAACACATATGTATACAACATATTTATATAAGCATGTACATACATATGTCTGTCTATATTTTGACCAACATATGCGCTTTTAATATTTTTTTCTAACTGTCGCATTCCCCAAGGATTTTTAGTAAAAGTAGTTGACATTACCAGGAGGTAGGATAATGGAAGGGTTGTTTTTATATGGTCTATTGAAACCGGGCAATATGTAATACACGTCATTAATAATTGACCTAAATAAAATTAAATTTCTTTTACTAGTTCATACAAACAGTAGAACCTCAAAACTCAGGATAACAAATTACATTATTATTCTTTTTTAATTTTGTATACATTTGCCTAGTTTTTCGGGTTTTAGTTCTAGAGAATAAAATATTACTGGGGATCATGTATTTTATAAATTAATAAAAATAAAGTGTTAATTGGTTTTTTTCTCTATTCAGTATTCAAAAATTTTGAACTTTTTGCAGAACCTGTTGGTGGAAAAAAACACCGGATTGTACTCAAACGAAAGATAATATTGTGTAGATTTATAATGATTAAAAAGTTTCAAGATTTCAAGGCCCAGAAAAATGTGGCATATTACTAAACATAAAAACAAAGATATATGAAAATAAAAAAATAAGAAAAACTTATGTAGATGTGCAAAATTATCAGTACATGAGTAAATAATTCAATTAAACTCGAAAGTAAAAGCAGCATAAAAGGAAATATGTGTTTAGTCCACCGGGTTATTTAAATAAATGTTTTTTCTTTTCTTTTAGCCATCGACAGTAATTTTCCTAAGTACACAAACTACGAGTACTTAACATTTTAAATGTGTCAACACAATAAATGTTAAGCAAGCAGCTATTACTTACATTAGAATAACAAATAAAAAAAAATACAAACAAAAAATAAAAGCGACAAATCAAAAAAAAAAAACAATGGCTCAATTTTACTACATAGACGAAACATTTGCCTGCATGTGAATATTTAGATTTGTTCTGTAGCTTATTATTTATGAGTTGCAACAAAATGAAACATTAATATTTATTAGTTATTTTATTTGCTAAGCAGGGATCGAAATTCAATCGAAATAAAAGAAAACTTAAAATGTTTAAACTGAAAGAAAAATCTATTCCTAAAAATTTTAATAATGCCGTTATTCCATAATTTTGAATATGTCATGTTAATGTACGTCAACGAAAACGTTAACAGTTTAATTTAAGAGTAGCAGATTCCATCACTCGAAATTCGAGTGCAAATTCTAGAAAATTTTAATTTTGCATTTAATAAGGATCCTAAAGGTATGCTTCACAATTCAACTCATTTTAAATGAAGAAAACAAACTCGACACATTAACACAAACACATTAACAAATTTGACAAACACAAACATAGCATTGTATAATTTTATGTATGTGTTAGTAGCAACTTTAAACGATCATAACTCAAAAAAAATATTCCAGACGATGAAAATCTGTAAATCTGGGTAACAGCTAAAAAGAAATACCTTTCAAATGGAAAATTTTTGGTCAAAACTTGTGAAACTTACATCAGTCACAAGAAATCGTCTTGCCTATTAATATCAAAGATTCTGTAAATTTTGTGATTTCTAACATTTGCATAAAATGTTTATTTTACGAACTATTACGTTATGTCAAATCAATAAAATTTTAAAATTTCCGTATTTATAAAATTAAATATGTAAATATATATTATTTGGGAGCTTTAAAGATTTTTTCTGAATAAATATTACTAATTTATGCCAAAAAATTAAAAAAGAAAAATTATAAATAAATTTCAAACAATTTGCTACCACTAAAACTGAACTTATTAGCTAAATCTATAATATTAATAGGCTAGGTGATTTCTTGTGATCAATGTTTTGTTCTACTGTTTTATCCCGATTTTGACCAAACGTATATTATTTGAAAGGTATTTCTTTTTAGCCATTTTGCAGATTTACAGATTTTTAAATCTTTTCCTTTATTTTGAGTAAATTGCAGTTAAAGTAACTACTAACACATACATAAAATTATACAATGCTATGTGTTTATTAAATTTGTTAATGTGGTTGTAATAAAAATGAGTCTGTTCTTTTGTGTTGACTTGCGAATTGGCTATAATTGATTAGCATACCTTTAGGGTCTTTATTTAATGAAAAACTAAAATTTCCTATAATTTGCACTCGAATTTCGAGAGCTGGAATCTGCTAGTAACAATAAAAGCCTTACATCATAACGTAAATTTGAAAACCGCCAAAAAGATTTTTCTGTCCCAAAGCATCCCATTATGGAGGTGGCTCACAATCGAGTTAAGGAGGCCAACCTATTCGGGGTTTCCTAGAAAGAGATGCTAAAGAAGTGGATATCAAAGAAGTACATATTATCAAAGAGCTAATCTCGGTAAATGAAAATGCTGACTTGGCGCCCAGCATAGCCAGGAAGTTGCATATAACTGCTACTTAAAAAATTAATATTGCTAATAAATTAATAAAAACAGGTAAGAAAATTACAGTCGGTCTAGATGGACTATACGATACCCTATACCGTACGTTTAGAGACCCTATCGCCTAGGCCCAACGAAATGGATATAGAAAATAGGCATAAACCAAATTTGTGTGACATTATTAATTTTTTGCATTCGGATATGAAAAAGTTCATATCGGATGCTATATATATATGGGGACAAGGTCGGAAAATGGAACGATCCTAACCATATTTGGTAAGTTCACTTATTTTAGCAAAAAAAAAATAGAAACCAAATTTGAGAAAAATCTGTTCAACATTTTTGTTTTTTGATAGATTTGAGGGAAGCAGTTTTATATGAGGCCTATGACTAAGAATTACCCTATAGGGTTTATTTTTGGACTTCTGATTAATGGGTGTAATAAATACACACAAACCCAATTTGACCGAGATCTATATGTTAATTTGGATCGTATGGCTATTTAAGTCGATTTCATAGGTGTCATTTGTATGGGGACAATGTCTGAATATGCACAGATTTTCGCCAATTTCAATAGCGTTCATGCTATGGCTGACAGAAGCTTACATACAAAATTTCATTAATCGGTATAATAAAAGATGGGTCTAAGTCAAATATTTTTGGTAGTTACAAACTGCAGCACAAAGTCATTATACCCAAACCACATAGTGGTATAGGGTATAAAAATAATATATAGAAGAACTAAAAAAATAACAATGAACAGTACAACAAAAAATCGTATAGAGATAAAAAAATAACGTCGTTTAATTTTTTCAATTTTATCTATATCATGGTGTCAATTTTTGAATTCTTTTTTAAATTGTAAATTTTTCCATTTATTTGGGGGTATTGGAAGTGGAGCAGAATATAAAGGTTTTGGTTCTTTACATTGAACACTGTCATTTTGAAGATACAGCAGGGAGATTCAGTCAGATACTGTATGATCATTCTTTACACGAAATGGTTAAATGCACGTAGAATTTTATCATCCTTGTGATAAAAAAAAAATCATAATTTAAACGTACGGCATCAAATGGTTTTTTAATAACTTATGAATTTTTCTGGCCTCTTTTGTAACCCGAATGTAATCATTTGGGTAGAAAATTGATTGATTTTTCAATTTTATGTCAATTTTGGCATAGGCACTATCATACTCAATTTGTGTATAAAATTATTTTAAAAATTTTTGTTCAGTGACTTTTTAATGTTTTACCGCAAAATTGGATAAGGCATTAGACAAGTAATGGTTTCGGTTTTGATATACACAACTGTCTGATGAGATGGTTATTTCCAATGAATCTAACAAGAAAAACGTTTCTAAATGATTTATTATGAAGGAAACAAATACTGAGGCTGACAAATCTCCATTGATTTCACTCCATCAATGATTTCTACATTGATGAGTAACTAGATTGTTAACAGTAAAATTGTGTACTTGCAGCCTTTGTTTGAAGTAAATTGCTGAACATTTATGTCAGGGCAAAATCTTACAGCCATTGTTGCTATAACCGCCCTTAGCTTAAATTTTCTCCAATTTTTTTTTCGTATAGTGCTGGATTTATATTCAAAATATGCAATACAAATGTCGTATTGATCTTTGCGAGGCATGTATAAAGCCAAATTCTCTTTTTCAAAAATTTTACAAAATGTGAACATCGAAACTGTTTTAACCTCTTTTTGGAGCAGTAATTGCAATAATGTTTATATGTATCAGCTGTTCCGATATATAGTTTATTATTATCCTTGCAACAATAGCGACTCTTCATTTTCTCTAATTTGTCAAAATATTATTTTAAATGGGCCTTATTTTTCGAAATTTTTGTTTTAAATGGAGTAACTGGCGGTTGTTTGGCTTTTAACCAACCTTTAGCCATATCCACATTTACGGACAAATTGAAGAGAAATGTAAAGCGACATACCTGAAAAGATTCTTGATTGTTAGGTAGGGTTAATATAAAACTTTTCAGTTTTTTGGAATTCGCAAAAGTTGAATTTTGCTTAGTTTTTTACGTAACATAGCTTTTCACAAACACATGTTTGGCTTCCAACGACATATTCAAGAACATTCAAAATATATTGCTTCTGGTTTCTTTATCAAATTTTTGGCAGTGTCTTAAATTACTTTTTATATAAAAACTAGAGTACCCGTGCTGCTCCGCAGAATTATATTATATTATATTAATTTTTATAATTATTTTGTGGGTTTTTAATTAAAACTTGAAATTTTTTTTATTTTTCAATTTTTTTTTATTTTTTCAATTTGTTTTTATTTTATATATTTTTTTTTTACTTTATATACATATATATGATATATATAGTTTTTAATAATTTTTGGTATTTTTTTGGCTGGCGTTGTAAAACTTGCGGGACCCTTAATTTATTTAATGCTTTTTTGTGAAAAAATCTTTTAGTTTTTTTGCGAATCGCTTTTTTTGCCCTTTTTTGAGCAGGGGTTTTTTAAAATTTGCAATTTATTTGTCCGTCCTCTTGCACTTTAGCATGGAAAACTCCTCGAGGACGCGTGATGCTCCGCAGCATTAGGATAGACTATGTATGAGAGGGTGTAATTATTACATAAAATCATTTTACAGTACTTCCTTCCCGACAATATTAGCGGTTTAATTTCTACCTTTACATTTCTGAATGTTCTTCCTCGAGATAAAGCACAGTAATACCAGTACAATAATACCAAAATATGCGGGAGAAGTTAACGTACAGTAAAACAATATCGGAATTCGCCCGGAGAAGTTAACGAACAGTAATATCAAAATTTGCCGAGAGAAGTTAACGTACAGTAAAAGTAAAGTTGATTGTCCACGCAAAACTTTCCTCACTGAGTGTTCTTAGACTTATGTCAACAGCCTACGTTAATTAGAACTCTAGTTATAGAGGTTTGAGTGAAGGAAAATATTGAAAAAATCTTGAAAAAAGTATAACTTGAGTAAGGTGCGAGTTGAGTAAATTCCAATGCTTGATGACATATCTGTGTCCAAATACCTTTCATTTAAAAAAAAAAATGAGGGAAATCGGTGGGATAGAACGACCAGACGGACTGACTTTAGTTTTCATAAATTCTAAGATTTGATGAGCACGCTAATCCCATTTTTCATTGTGGTCTTTCAGATCTTTGTTTTGATACTCGTTTCTGAAGTATAATACCCTAAATAATCAAAACCGAACATTTTTAGCTATTTTAAAAATTAATTGTTAAAATTCTATCATTTAATTATATATATTAATCTTACCGAAGATTATATTTATCACACGCAAATATTGCCATTCGAAATACAAAAATTGTTTGCTGGACAATAACATAATTATAACTGCAAGTGGTTTCCTGAAAAGATAGAGGGTTTTTTTATTTCCTAATTAGTATCTATAATAGATGAGGCTCATTTTACCGAATATTTTACCATCAAAAAGTCGTTTTGGTAAAAATTGAAGATAGACGGTTTTGAGAAATTGAGAGGATATGTTTTTGAAAAAATTAAGTGACTTTATAAAATTTGCTCATGATCGGTCAATTTGTGATCAAGTCTCCATATAAAAAAACATCAGATATGAACTTTTTCGTATCTGTACGCAACAAATTAATAGCAAAAGTTCTAAAGTTTTCTATGCCTATTTCCTATATGCTGTTATTGCCCCGGCAAAGTTCGATTCACGACCCTCTCTCGAAATGCATGACTATAATGTGCTTATTCATGAATTTAACATGAGCTTATCATAGCGTGGGAAGTTATCTTTTATGTATCCTGTGCAGTATATTTTGACCAGTGAAAAGGAAGTGTTTTTAATATAAAACTCGTTTCCCGATATAAACTTTTAATAACTTAAGATCAATATCGAGAATGCACACAAAACCAAGTTAAATTATAATCGTAAAACGTTCGTATTTTCATATCAATTATCTCTTAACCAATATCAATTTTCAATTTACATTTTAATTTACACATTAATTCGTCCCCATCAATTTAAAATTTAAAATATTAATATAGATTTTCTCTATAAAGAAATATTTGAAATTTTTGGAAGTTGTTTCACAACTTCTGTACTAACTTCTGTAACCTAAAGTAAAAATTGATTATTTTAGAATGATTTACCTTTTTTCTGTTTAAAATCACCACTATTGTCAGGAGAAAACGCTGCTTTGTTTATTTTATTCTGTTATATTATGAAGCGGTTTGTAGCAAGACTCAAAAGCTTCAATAGTTTTAAGTGAGAACATTAAAAAAAAAACGAGAAATTTCCTATACAAAAGCGTTGTATAGAAATTCCCTGAGGTGTTATAAAAATAAAATCAAGCACAAACATTACAGAAATGCATCTGCTTTTTGCTTCGATAAGTGTCATTCGTTTTTGCAATTTTATGGAATTAACTATTAACTATGTATGAGCTTTGTTTAGAACGGGTATAAGGAACACAATACATCAACTAAGAAATCAGTCAACAACAAAGAGTAGAATTGAAAAATACCATACAAAGAAATTTATTAAAAAGAAAAAAAAAACAAGAAAAAAACACAAAACAGCAACACTCGTGTATTTTAACCATTAACTGGTTGTCCTTCTCATTCCAAAGCACGAAATACTGCCCCTCTCTGGCCAATGTGCACCTTTGAAGAAAGTGACAATTTATATTGTTTATTTTATTGATTAGATATTTAAATGCTTTTCATGTTATACTTTTTTCATCTTGCCTTCTGTGGTCAGTCAGTCAGTCAGCCAGGCACTAACTGATAAATATTTTATAAAAGGTTTTCTAACTTCTCTTATTTTTTTTATTTTAAATTAATTGCCCAATAATATTGTTAAACATAAATGTGTCCTGTTAAAGTAATAGGATTGCTGTTTTTTCGTATAATAATAATAATTTGTCCCCTTTCGTTGCTGCTGACACTTTCGGTCTGTGGTCGGTCGTCAGTGGTCGTGGGACGTAACATAACAATTTTTTACGACACGTCATTATTTTTTTCTCATGAAAAATGCTTAAAAGACATTGTTAGTTCTTACTAGAACATACACACGTACGAGTGCAGTGTTGTTTTGAGGTTAACATGTAACTGTTGTATACTTTCACATTTATAGTACAAATATGTTGCATATGTCCATTTGGCCCCTCGAAATAATTGTTATGTATCAAAATTATGTATACCAAAGGTCAAAGGTCATTCTCACATGATCAAAACATTGCTGGAATATCTTTAAAAGTGGTGTTTTTGAAACTTAAAATAATCAAAACCATAAAAACAAAATTTTTATTAAACCTCTATCTATTCTTATGCATATGAGTTTTGAATCTCTCCGTGACCACTTTAAAATTAATCTTTGGTCACAACAAGTCTATGGACCAAGTTTCAAATCGATCGGATGAGGAGATATGGGGCTTAAATCACTCCGTGACTGTGCGTGACTATGCGTGATTATCTTTAAGTTAATATTTGGTGACAACAAGTTTGTAGACCAAGTTTCAGATCAATTGTATGAGGGGGAATGGGGTTTAAATCACTCCGTGACTAAGCATGACAGTGTGTGACTGTCTCAAAATTAATCTTTGGCCACAACAACTCTATGGACAAAGTTTTAGTTCGATCGGATGAGGGCGAATGGGGTTGCCCCATGGCAGACAGACATCCAGAGAGTATGAGTTAAAAGAAAGAGTTAAAAAATATATACTTATATTGCTGCTGATTGTCTTCTCTACACCTGAGCTACATTTCTTTAGTGAGTTCATACTGGTTTCAAAGTTGAAATAAAAAAAATTTTTGTTTTCAAATATGTATGCTTTTATATTTTCCCAAATGTTTTGTCAAGTAATGAAAAATTAAGATATAGATATTTTTTATACGCGAGTATTATTCAATCGGCCTAATTTTTTTTTTAATTTAAAATTAAAATTTTATTATATTCTAATATATTAAAATATATTTTAAAAAAAAGGCGATTTCTTGTGACCGATGTTTTTTTCTAACGTTTTATCCCAATTTTGGCCAAACGTATATTATTTGAAAAATACTTCTTTTTGGCCATTTTGCAGGTTTACAGAATTTTAAATTTTTTCCTTTCTTTTGAGTAAATTGCATTTAAAGTTGCTACTAACATTTACATAAAATTATACATATGCTATGTGTGTTCTATTAAATTTGTTAATGTGTTTGTTAATGAGTTTGTTATCTTCATTCGCAATAATAATAAACCATAAAAGTGTTGCTTTGTGAATTGGCTAAGTTGAAAAAAAAGCTGTCTAGAAATTGCACTCGTATTTCGAGCGCTGGAATCTGCTAGTTTTAATGATTGAGTTAGAACTTAATCAGGCTCAAGATCAAATGTTTTTACTTTAAATGAAACAAAAAAACATAAATTAAAAATACGGTGGGCACGCCGTTAACGCTAAATGTTAATTTAGGAAAAACAAATTGTTTTTCTTAGCGACGTCCGTCCGTCCATCTGTCTGTCTGTCTATCTGTGTGTCCACGTAAACTTTGTAATACAGATCGCAAATATGAAAATATTTTGCTAAAATTTGATATTTAATCGGCCATGGGACGAAAGCTATTGAAATTGGTGAAAATCGGTGCATGTTCAGAGCTAGACCCCTTACAAATGACCCCGAAATTAATATATAGATCTCGGTCAAATTAGATTTGTGTGTTTTTATAACATCCATTGTTCAGTAGTCCAGAAATAAACTCTATAAGACAATTCTTACTCATAGCCCCCGTATAAGATCTTTAAAATATTGCACAGATTTTGCTGAAATATGGTTTGTATATGATTTTGCGTGACTTTACTAAATATGTTCAGAAACGGGCCATTTTTCGACCTTGTCCCCATATAAGCATATAATCCGATATGATTTTTTTCATATCTGCCGGCAAAAAAATTAATAACAATGTCACTCAAATTTTGTTTGTGCTCATTTTCTGTAACCAATTAGTTGGACCAAAGACCGACTATAATTTTCTTGTTTTTTATTTAAAAATACCGCTGTTTTTTTTTATTTTTTTTTTATTTATATATTTATTTCATTAAATTCAATAACAATCTATAATATTAATAGGCTAGGCGATTTCTTGTGAATGATGTTTTGTTCTACCGTTTTATCCCGATTTTGACCAAACGTATATTATTTGAAAGGTATTTCTTTTTAGCCGTTTTGCAGATTTACAGATTTTTAAATTTTTTCCTTTATTTTGAGTAAATTGCATTTAAAGTTGCTACTAACACATACATAAAATTATACAATGCTATGTGTGTGTTTATTAAATTTGTTAAGTGTTTGTAATAAAAATGAGTTTGTTTTTTTGTATTGATTTGTGAATTGGCTATAATTGATTAGCATACCTTTAGGGTCTATATTTAATGAAAAAATAAAATTTCCTAGAATTTGCACACGAATTTCGATGGCTGGAATCTGCTAGTTTTAATTACATGCCCCAGCGCCAATTACAGCTTTAAATATACTTTTCCAAATTAAAGTCAATATCATCATAAATATTTCAATAATCCATTTGCCATATTAAAGACAATTTGTATTCCTTTCAGAAGTCATCTCATGTGAACAGAACTGTAGATACTTTCAAACATCAACGATTTTTCACTTTTCGAGCCGACATATTTTAGGAACTATAAAAGGCTGTGGTCCAAATTTTTAATACCTTTTAGTTTAGTAATGCCCAACATTTGTACCAAGTTTCAGTGGATTTTGAGGGATGGGGGAAACCCGTTCCTTTATTAAAGCATTCCCATGCATAAAATATCAATTTACTTGAATTATTTTTCAGTGGAGCATAAAACCATTGATAAATAATAACTCGTTATTATAATTTGGTAATATTATGCGTAGTCTCTTGAGAATATATTAACACCTACATAATCGAATATAATATTTATTATATTTTAAATTACCCTTTGTATGTAAGTTATGAGGTTGTCGTAAATCAAATAATTTCTTTTATGGTAAAATTAAACTTTATACAACAAACTTTTATGTTATAATATACATATATGCATGTTTGAGTATATAAATATGTATGTTTGTAGGCAGGAGCTATTGATTTGCAAGTTTGTTGGCCCATACGTCATATTCATTAGAATAATATTATTAGAGTTTAATTAATTAACGACTAATTTGGTTAGATTGTTTTAAGAGATCTTAGATTTTGTAGATTTTGTGTGACAACGAATACGATTTCTTGGCAGCATGTACAAGTTATTTAATTTCTATTCAACGATGGTTATATCGTACTTATAATTATATTTTGTTTTTGTTTCCTTATGTCGTTTTCTCAAGCATTCTTCTTCACCCTACCGAATGGCATATACTTAAATTTAGCTAAAGTTGAAAAAGTTAAAACAACCTCTTTTAATTTATACAAAACTGTTTAAGTCAATTCCTGTTACAAAAGTTGAATGATAAATGAAAAAGGTCTTTTGCTTGTTGAAGCCATTCGAAAAGAATCGCTTTATTATTTTTTCCAAAGTTGCAATATGTACGTACAGTAGTTGTTTTAAATAACTTCCAAAATATCAGTATTTTGAAAGTTTCCACGGTTTATTGAGATTTTCATGACGAATTTAGTAATACTGTGATTCAGTAAAAAATGCTAACAGTTTGTACAAATTTGTACAAATTATATGTTTTCGAACAAACCAAATATTAATACCCGTTTTCTCAATAGTCGATTATCTTTTATCCCAACGAAAAACTGCCGATTACAGAAATTTTGTTTTCTCAAGGTCTGGTTTGCTTCTATTTTGTCGTAAAGGTAACCGGCACGCATCTGCCAATTATTTATTTATCGTGCAGATAAATTATTTTCCCAACTTTCATATCAATTTTGAGAAGCTTTGCCAACTGAAAATAATTCTCCCAACTTTCATACGTATTTTGAGAGGCATTGCCAACTGAAAATAATGTTTTTGTCAGTACTTTGAGAAAACCAAAATTGTTAACCGGCAGTTTATCGGTCCAATAAATTTATGTCCTGGTTAAGTAACAGGCAGTTTGACGATACATTGAGAAAACCGGCATAAGAGTTGCAAATTGACATCGAGAAATAAAAACAAAATAAAATGTAAATTGAAATATAAAAATTAAAGAAAAAGAAACTCTTTTTAAACTCTTTCTTTTAACTCGTACTCTCTGTATGTCTGTCTGTCTACCATGGGTGGACCCATTCCCCCTTATCCAATTGATCTGAAACTTGGCCCATAGTCTTTTCGTGACTACAGATTAATTTTGGGGTAGTCACGCACAGTCACGGAGTGATCTAAATGTCATTTTTCCTCATCCGATCGATCTCAAACTTGGTCTATACACTTGCTGTGAAAAAAAGAATAACTTTGACTTGGTCACGCGCAGTCACGCATGGTCAGGCACAGTCACGGAGTGATCTAAATGTCATTTCCCCTCATCCGATCAATCTGAAACTTGGTCCATACACTTATGTGAAAAAAGATTAACTTTGACTTAGTCACGCACAGTAACGCTTGGTCACGCCCAGTCACGGAGTGATCTAAATGTCATTTATCCTCATCCGACCGATCTAAAACTTGGTCGATATACTTGCTGTAAAGAAAGATCAACTTCGACATAGTCACTCGCAGTCACGCACAGTCACGGAGTGATTTAAAAGCCATTTTCCCTTATCCGATCGATTTAAAACTTGGTCAATAGACCTCCTGTGAAAAAATATTAACTTTAACATAGTCACGCACAGTCACGGAGATATTCAAAACTCATTATTATTTGATATTATTTAAAACAACTTTTATACATTGTTTTTGTATCTATTATAAATTCAAAGTTTTCATTTTTAATATAGATTTATCACTTCTGTCAGTTGTTCTTTTTTTTATAGTCTTTCAAAAATTTTCCCAATCTTAACTTTTTTCCCAATCTAATTATACTCTATACCACTATGTGGTTTGGGTATAATGACTTTGTGCTGCTGTTTGTAACAACCAAAAATATTTGACCTAGACCCATCTTTAATTATACCGATCGAATCAGAATCACTTTCTGAGTTGATTTAACAATGTCCGTCCGTCCGTCCGTCTGTGTGTCCATGTAAAGCTTGTAATCAAACTGCAGGTCGCAAATATGAATGTATTTTGATGAAATTTGGTACATAAGCTTTTATCGGCCATGGGATGAACGCTATTGAAATTGGTGAGAATCGGTCCATGTTCAGACCTAGCCCCAATACAAATTACCCATATGAAATCGACATAAATTGCCATAAGATCCAAATTGTCATATAGATCTTACTCAAATTGGGTTTGTATGCGTTCATTACATCCATTAATGAGTAGTCCAAAAATGATTCCTTTGACCCCATATAGATCTGCTTCCCGATCTTCACTTAAATCTATTAAAAAACAAAAATATTGCACTGATTCTTCTCAAATTTTGTTTGTATATATTTTTGCAAAATACAAGAGACTTTACCAAACATGATCAGGATCGGTCCATTTTTGGACCAAGTCCCTATATAGATATAGCATCCGATATGAACTTTTTCATATCTGCAGCCAAAAAAATTAATAAAAATCCCACTCAAATTTGGTTTATGCTTATTTTCTATGTCCAGTTAGCTGGGCCTATGGGGTAGGGTCTCTAAACGCATGGTATAGGGTATCGTATAGTCGGTCTAGACCGACTATAATTTTCTTACTTGTTTTTATTTTGTTTTTAATATCTCGACATCAATTTGTAATTCCCACTATTAATTTGAACAGTCTCAATTCTAAATTCGATATTGTGAAGATTTGAAGATTTAGAGCCTTATACAAAGAACTTATTGCTTTGGAAGCTATGAAAAAAAGAATATTTTAGAACGACTTCACGTTTTTTTTTAATTTTAAATTTTTTTAAATTTTAAATATGTGGGTATAATCAATTTGTGCTGATGTTTTTAATTACTAAAAATATTTGTTCGATCGACTCAGAATCACTTTTTGAGTCAATTAACGATGTCCAGCTGTCTGTATGTGTGTGCATGTAAACCGAACTGTAAATCGAACTGCAGCTCGAAAATATAAATATGTTTTGATAATATTTAGTAAATAAAATTTTAGCGAACATATGATGCACGCTATTGAAATTGGTAAAAATCGGTGCATGTTCAGACCTAGCCTCCATATAAATAGCCCCTATCAGACCGACTAAAATGGATATAAGATTCAGACTATCATATATATATATGTATATATATATATCGTTTAAATTTGGGGTTTATATGTGTAATATAGCCAATAATCAGTAATCCAAAAAAACTCAGTAGTGATAGTTCCCATATACAACTGGCTTAATTCACATCTAAAAATAAAAAAAAAATGCATAGATTTTTTCCAATTTGGTTTAAATATGATTTTAAGAAAAGAAAGTGACTTTATTTAATATGGTCATGATCATCTCATTTTTTGACTAATTCGCATATAAAAATAACATCAGATATGAACTTTTAAATATCTGCACGTCACAAATCAATAACAATAGCACTTAAAATGGGTTTATGCTTTAAATTCAATTATTGCCTCAGCAAAGTCGGTCTAGACCGAATATAATTTTCTTATTTGTAGTATACATGTTTGTGTAATTTCAAAACATGTTATTAAATTTGAATTAACTGTACAAATGTATTTACATACTTTTATACATATACATACATACATTAGGGTGACCCTTAATAAAAAAAAATTGTTCAAACTCTCAGTTTCACCCCCAGGAAATATGCGAATAGCAAAAAAAACCTGAGAAATTCAAAGATTTGGGTCAATCAAAAAAAAAATTGGAGGTGCCTCAACGCGACTGAAAATTTTAAGTGTGTTTATTAGGGAAAATATGACTTTTTTTTTTCAGATTTTACGAAAATTTCGTTCTATAGTTTAATTTTTTCGACAAGTTGTCAGTACAAATTATCTTTTCAAAAAGCTATATACCTTCAAATCGAATAAAAACTCGCCAAGAAATAACAAATGCCCCAGATCACTTTTGTGCCAAAAAAAAACTCTAGGTCATGAAATATGATTAACATTTTTTCAATTTTAATAAATTGATTAAATCCATAATTTCATTTTGGTCTCTATACCTATAAAGGCCAATTTACACTATCACACTTTGTAAAACGACCTGTCAAAAATTCGAGTATTATGAAAAAGTCGTATCATGTAAAAAGCTTATATGATGAAATTGGCAGTTTGTAGGATTTTTTTTCGAAGTCCGATGGTTTTAGAAACATTTCTAAAAGCTTGCCATTTTCATCGGACCAAAGTTATTTTTTTGGTGATATTAAAAAAAAAAGGTAAACAAAAACAAAGAAAGTGCAAATAAAATATAAATTTTAAAATAAATTTGCTTGTTTGTTCTAAACAGCTGTTTTCATACGACTTGAGTGGGATGGTGTAAATGGCCTAAGTATGCAGAAATAATGTCGGTACGACTTTTTGACAATCCGATGAATTTCATCGGATTTTTATTTAAATGGGCCTTAAGTACTCAGATATGAATTATTGTTTTATTACCACATTGCTAACCTATTGCGAAATGAGACCAAAGATGGAAAATTTTTTTTGATAAAATTTTGAAAACTCCCTTTTTAAGTTTTAAAAAATTTTCTTAAACAAAATATCAAAAAATGGATCTGGCATATATATTTAAAGTTTTGTTAAATATATGTTAGAGATTAACTGTGAGAATTTCTAATTAAATTCCTTTGCTAAAGATTTTTTTGCGGATTTCGAGAAAAATGGGTTTTTTGTGAAATATTCAGTAAATGTACTCTTTCTAAATACTTTGTTTCAAAAATAAATCATTTTCCAACTTTTAAATATTTTATTTTATCTTAATAGCCTGGGGTTTCTGAAAAAAAAAAAAAATAATATGACCCCATTAAACCTTTTGGACTTGGGGTCGCATATGACCCCAAGCTAATAAAAGACAATTATTCAAAAAAATCAAATATTTTGTAAATGCTGTTGAATTATTGGATGTGACGCTTAAAATATAATAACCCAATGTGCAAGTCTTCCACGCTAACAATTCCTTGCCGAGGCCAAACTTTGAATTTTGGCACATTTATAAAAATTAAATGTTCTAGTAAACTGGATGAGATAAAATTTTACCGACTTTTATGATTTGATGATTATGATGATTTTATAATTTGACATCATTAACCCATCTGGACTTGGCGCCACAATTGAACCCAAGCTATTATAGGACGATTAAGTCAAAAAATTCACATATTATGCAAGTACTGCTGCATTTTGGATCATTTTAACCCTAGGAGCATATAAGGGTAAGTTTTCGTTTAGTACTGATATCGATTCATATAACAACTTGTCGAAAAAATTAAACTATAGAACGAAATTTTCGTAAAATCTGAAAAAAAAAAGTCATATTTTCCCCACACTTGAAATTTTCAGTCTAAATTTTTTTTGATTGACCCAAGACTTTGTGTTTCTCAGTTTTTTATACCCTATACCACTATGTGGTTGGGTATAATGACTTTGTGCTGCTGTGTGTAACAAAAAATTTTTGACCTACACCCATCTTTAATTATACCGATCGAATCAGAATCACTATCTGATTCGATTTAACGATATCCGTCCGTCCGTCCGTCCGTCCGTCCGTCCGTCCGTCCGTCCGTCCGTCCGTCTGTGTGTCCATGTAAAGCTTGTAATCAAACTGCAGGTCGCAAATATGAATATATTTTGACGAAATTTGGTATTTAATCTTTTATCGGACATGGGATAAACGCTATTGAAATTGGTGAGAATCGGTCCATGTTTGCCATAAGATCCAAATTATCATACAAATCTTAGTCAAATTGGGTTTGTATGTATATATTACATCCTTTAATCAGTAGTCCAAAAATTATCCCTATTGGACAACTCTTAGTCATAGGCCCCATATAGAGCTGCTTCCCGATCTTCACTTAAATCTATCAAAAAACAGAAATATTGCACTGATTCTTCTCAAATTTTGTATGTATATATTTTTGCAAAATACAAGAGGCTTTACCAAACATGGTCAGGGTCGGTCCATTTTTGGCCCTAGCCCCCATATAGATATAGCATCCGATATGAACTTTTTCATATCTGCAGCCGAAAAAATTAATAACAATCCCACTCAAATTTGGTTTATGCTTATTTTCTACATCCAGTTAGTTGGACCTGAGAGATAGGGTCTCTAAACGCATGGTATAGGGTATCGTATGGTCGGTGTAGACCGACTATAATTTTCTTACTTGTTTGCTATTCGCGTATTTCTAGGGGGTGAGACCGAGAGTTTGAACACTTTTTTTATTAAGGGCCACCCTAATATACATACCTATATGTATGTTTGTATAAGTATGCAACATGATATTAATATTCAATAACCAGTCAGACTCCATCAAAATTAAGACAGCCTTTAAAAATTACTTTATTGTCTTTTAATATCAAAAATGATTTTGGATGTGTTAAAGTTATTTCTTCATAAAAGAAAAATAAATAGAGGCAATTAATGAAAATATAGCCGGTCATGTCGAATCAAATAATATTCTACTATTCCAATTCATTGTTGACTAGGCCCAAAGTGCCTAAATTAAATAATATATTATTGTTGACATTTTCATTGGCACTGATAAATAATTCTTAATTTAAAGTTCTTAGACTGATGAAGTTGAATACGGGGAGGGTGTTATAATGGCGACTTGGACAAAAATGGTTTAAATCTGTTCATAGTACAAACCATGATTCATTCTTGAATCAAATTTGTGCTTTTCAGGAATAACTTTGATTTTCTCGATTTTGATTTATTAATGCCAAAATTCGTATTTAAAAAAAAACATCGTAGATGTAATACAAATTTTTAAAATAATGTTTCTTGGCTTTCCTGAAATCTTTGAGTTTAATCCAGAAATCCACAGATTTCCTTTAAGTTTTGCCAGTAGTATAAAGACTAGCTCTGAACAAGAACCAGCACTGAAATGGATATGATAAATTCAGAGTCGATTGTTGTAATCAATGGAGATTCAATGGAGTTACAAACATAAGCTCAAACTCATAATACCCAGTAATCCTATAGTCATACGTCATACTGTCACATGGTATACGAATAAAGGAACATCATAATAATTCAGTCACAAAATAAGAAATAAGTATTAATCACTTATTTATTTGTAACTGAATATTCAATGTTATGAGTTTTTCTAGTTAAATTATATTCCCATTATAATATGAACAAATGTATTAACTGAATATGTGTCGCTGACTTTTGCTTTGGTATTCTGTTTACACGTGTTATCCAAGATACTAGAAGCGCTGTAGATGGAAAAAGGAAACATTTTTTTTTATATATATTTTCTATATAAGGAAAACTGAACAAAAATGCACGAGTATATCTCAGTTTTGAATTCTGAATAGAGTTTTTTTTTGTAAATTTTCGAAACCTCACCGGCCATGACCCCAAAAAGCAGCAACTATCTTCTTTACAAACTGAAATCATAACATTTCCATTCATAGGCTTAAGCATTAAACCTAATATTTTACATAAACTCATATTTCAATAGCACTGTACTGTACAAAATGATATTTTTACTAATAAAACAAAAATATACAAACGAACAACAAAAACAATAAAGTAACCTCCCACGTACGAACATATTGACAAAATCAATAAAATATATAAAATAATCTTTAACATAATAATGTTACCAATGACACTACTCGACATTAACAATTTGCTTCTTCAGGCTTTAATTTGTAATGCTCAGGAGAAACAAATTCTCAATTTTGCTAGAAAACCAAGGACAAGAAAAAAGTCATTTAATTTTTAATCATTATTTCCTAATTAAATTGCAAGGAGAAAGAAATTTTAAAATTAATACATGGACAAAATCTTTAAAAGAAATATTCCCTTTAGAGTAATGTAAAAAATTCTTATCAGAAAATAGACCATAAAAAGAGAAAAAAGAGGCAAGGAGACAATAAATTATCACTAATTATATGTAGGAGAAAATACTGTTTTATAAAATATAAGCTGGAATCATTTAAAGAAAATATTTCAATTCTGAGACGGAATTCTCTAATTTGTTAAACACAATGTTCGTTGCTGTGCTTTTTAGAATAACATTTATACCGGAACATATCACGAATACCTGAAATTATATGAATCAAGTTCGATTTTACTTCGTAAATACATGAAGAGTTGTGTTCGTTTGACGTTAATAGAATTTACTATTTTTAGCATTTTTACGATTTTTTCTACAAAATGAATTTCAGACAGAGCAACTTTCTCTGTTATTACATTTTTACTACAAAAGACTGGAATAATTTATTTTGCCAAATCAAATTTATTATAAAATACATCTTATATATAAAAATGGAGTTTTTTATGCTTGTTTAGTTGTGGTTTATAGGAGACTACACTGTTGTGTTCGGACTTCATGGCCGAACTTTAGAAAGGAAACAAAGGTGTTTTCGTGTTGGTTTCTTGTCATAGACTGCTTTTATTTAAATTCAAATTGTAGTTATATTAATTGGTTACAATACTAAATCTTAAAGCTAAGCAAAAAAAAAGGGTAAGAGAAAATACACAATTAGTATTAAACAATTGTTGGTAATTTGATTAGACCTTTTATATGAGGTGTTTAAACTTAAAGGTATGCCAATTTATATCACCTGATATTATGAATAATTATGTCGACTTGTACTTTAAGTAAGTCATCAAACTATTACTCATTCATTTGTTATGTTGGCAATTTATTGAACTTTAAATGAATTACAAAACTATTACTCATTCTCTTGGTATTTTACCATACCTCCCTTTTGAAATGAAAGGTCTTATAGAGATCATTGATCAAGTGATTTCGATAAGAGCTTTCTTTATAAATGTAACATGATTATATGTAACATTAATTATATGTAACATTAAATTTTGTTGTCTCTTAAGTTTAACGGAATAGTAGTAAGTGTAAAGTTTGTTCAACATATTTGTATATAATTTGTTTAATTTGGTATTATATAATTTTCCAGATTATATATGTATGTATATAAAATAATCAAAATTATTTGTTAAAGATCTTTATGTTTTGTTTATTAACTTTCAGAGTTTTCCCTTTTTTCTTTATAAATACATTGTTTTTGTCGTCAATATCAATAACAGTATATGGTCCTTTGTAAACTTGTTCTAGTTTGTGTGCTGTGTGATTTTTAATGAATATTTCTTGACCTACTGTAATTGTAGTATTATTTATGTTTTGATCATGTGAGTGTTTCTGGTTGTGTTTTGTTTTGTTAATTAAGTGTTGTGCTCTATTTAATGCTGTTTGCAAACGAAATTTTACTTCTTTTGTATAATTATCGAAATTATATACGGTATCTACTTTATCAGTTTGTTTTAGTGGAATATGATTTGGTACATTTGGAAAAATTAGTTCAAATGGACAATATCCATGCACAGTTGAGGACGTTGTGTTAAAAGTATACGTGAAATACTTTATCCATTCGTCCCAATCGTTTCTGGATGCGTGAATGTATGAGCGTATGTATTCATTAAATGTGCGATGTGATCTTTCAACTGTTCCTACTGTTTGATGGTGGTAGGGTGCTGATGTTGCCTTTTCTATTAAAAGTGTAAGAAGTTCCTCAAGAATTTGATTGTTATATTCAGTACCCATGTCACTGAGTATTTTATTCATGGGGCCATAAATTAATATGAAATGTTCCATTATTGCTTTAGCTATTGTTTTGGCGTTTTTATTAGCTACTGGAAATGCTACTAGATATTTAGTAAGATCGCATATAATAGTTACAATATATTGGTTTCCGTTTTCTGATACAGGCAGTGGTCCTACCGTATCTATTATAACAGTTTGAAAGGGTTTCTGTGGTGTTGGCGTGATAATCATATCTGGTCTTATGTGCTTTGTCGTCTTATTGGTTTGACATTGAACACAATTCTTTACGTATTGGTTTACATCTTTAGTGATATTTTTCCAATAATAAAATTGTCTAAGCTTTCTAAGTAGCCTAGTTGTTCCCGGATGTCCTCCGAAAAGGGGGTTGTCATGAAATTTCGCTAATAAATCTCTTTGTTCATCCTTGTTAGTTATTATGCATATTTTTGGTGTAAGCGCTATTTGTAACTTGTGTACGTATTGATTTGCTTTTTGTTTAAATTTTTCAATTGATACGAGGCTAAATAAATTATCATTTAAATTTATTTGTATTTTATCTAGATTTCTACTTATTGTTTCTTTTTCAAGAATTGGAAAAAATTGATTTAAGTCGATATTTCCATTAACAAAAGTATTTTGTATATTAATTCGTGGTGCTAGCACTTGTTTACCTCGTTTAAAATAGAGTGTGGGGATATTTTTGTTTATATTAACCTTAAGTTTAACCCACTTTTTTACGCAATCAAAGCCAATAGTTTCGAAGACTTTAGGCTTTTCATTAATTACGTTATTATTTTCCTTAATTTTCTCTTTAGTTATTCTTCCGGATTTTGCGCGTGTAGTTACCATGAAAGTATTGTTAATTAAAGGTATTGACTTTATATCATTGAAAGTAATTCGAGACAGCGCGTCCGCTCCTGAATTATCTTTACCTTTAATGTGTTCTATAATAAAGTCATACTCCTCCAGTTCCAGACGGATTCTCGTCAATCTGCTTGAAGGATTTTTTAAAGAATATAGATATGTCAGCGGTTTATGATCGCTGCGTACTATAAATTTTTTCCCATAAACGTATGGTCGAAAGTGATTAATTGCCCATTGGATCGCTATTAATTCCTGTTCTATTGGAGACTTGTTCGATTCTCCTTGTGTAAATGCACGTGATGCATACGCTATAGGTAACTGCATCCCATCTCTTTCTTGAGATAATATTGCACCACAAGCTATTTTACTTGCATCTGTGGTTATATAAAAAGTTTTTTCAAAATCTGGATATTGATTGGTTCGTGGAGATAATAGTGCTGTCTTGAGATGTTGATAAGCTCTCTCACAGTCAGCCGACCATATGAAAGGTTCTTTTTTTCTTGTCAGTTTAGTTAAATGGACCGAATAAAATGCAAAATTTTGTATGAAACGTCTGTAATAATTACAGAAAGCTATAAATCTACGAACCTTATCGCCATTAGTAGGCTTTGGGTAATTTTCAATTGACTCGTATTTGGTATTATCTGGTAAAATACCTTTATCAGTGCATTTATGACCCAAATATGTTACCTCGGATCTGAAAAAACTGCATTTGTCTGGATGTAATTTTAAATTACAGTCTCTGCATCTTCGAAAAACACTTTCTAAATTTCCAAGCATGTGTTTTATTGAACATCCAGTTACAATTACATCGTCCATATATACAAAAGTTCCAGAAGGTGTTAAACCTGTAAACGCAAGATTCATCATTCTCTGAAAAGAATTTGGAGCTACTTTCAAACCGTATGGTAATCGAGTAAAACGAAACGAACCATTTTCTGTTGAAAATGAAGTAATGTCCCTTGATTTTTCATCTAATCCGATTTGATGAAATCCAGAGGTTAAATCTAAACAACAAAAAAATTTTGCTCTTCCCAGTTGGTCTAAAATATCCTCAATTCTGGGTAATGGAAATTTGTCTGCTATTAACTTTTTATTTATTTGTCGGTAATCAATTACTAGACGCCATCGTTTGTCAGGATTATTCGGTAATGATTTTTTCGGTACGAGTAGAATAGGACTATTATAATTAGATGCTGATGGTTCAACTATACCATCTTGCCGTAGTTTTTCAACTTGCCTTGCTATCTCATCTTTTTGTTAGTGTGGCGTACGGTAATTTTTAATGTACACCGGATTATTATCAGAGACTCTTAATTTCTGTGTGTAAAAATTGTTCGTACTTATTTTATCACTTTCTAACGCAAAAATATCAATATATTTGGAACATAAATGAATCAATTCAGATTTTACAATTTCAGGAAAATTTTCCGTTAACCTTTCCAAAATTGTTTGTTCTCTTGTGTTATCCATATTGGATGTATTTAGGATTTCATAGTCCGACAATTTTTCATATTTTATTGATAATTTGTTTAAAAATTTATTTTCAGAATTTGTGTTAACGATTCTAACGTATGGAAAATCCTTTGATACTATGCAACCTGCTACATATACTCCATCGTGTATTGTCTGATGGGGAACTACAAAATCAGAAAGTTCATCGTCAATTGTTATAGCCCTAAAAACTTCAGCACGAGCTGGAAGTGTCATTACTCCCTCGCCCAGACTTTCAAGTATTGGGATATTTATAGGATCCTTTAAATTATATGGTCTTAACGAAAGTAAATTTGAATTTGTATCTTGACCATATTGAATTGTAGTATTATATGTTTTGAAAAAATCTAAGCCTAAAATACCTTGAAATGGTATTGGAAATGTATTCGAAATTACATGGAATTTATGAGGAATCAAGAAGTTTTTTACCTTTAAATCTATATTAATTACTCCCAAGGATCTAATAATTCCTTTTCCGATTCCAGATATTTGAATAATATTTTTCGTATTGAATTTTAATGAATTCAGAGCACAGATTTTAATTAGTGAGACATCTGCTCCAGTATCCACAAGAAATGTATTTAAATTATTACTATTTGATATTTGTATTTCAATAAAACTACTTAAATTGAGGTTTAAGTGGAATATTGATTTAATATTATTTTCATTTAATTTTGGTGATAGCCCCCCGCGTTTTGGGGGGAAATCTCGTTTTCCGAGATTTCCTGAGTTATTCTTACTCTTCCTCTATTTTGTTGTAGATTGGATTGGTTTCCGTGGTTGTGCCTTTGGTTACCTCGATGCCCATTAAAATTGTTATTGTAATTTCTTGAATTGGTCTCATTATAATTTCTTGAATTGTTATTTTGATGCCGGTTTTGACCACGTCCGCGATTATTAAATCTGTTATTTTTATAGTGCTGCTTAGCATAGCCACTGCTCTTAAAATGAAATACAGCAGAATTTGAATTGGAAGCTTCAGTGCTAGTTTCTATGAATCTAGATACAACTTCATTAAGTGAGGTGAAATTTCCTGCTTTAATGATGAGTTTTACCTCCTCATTTGTAGCGTTTCGTGAGATGGCTTTAGCTGCATTTTGCTTTGTTAGTTTCTCAGCAATGCTATGTGGGTAACCTTCCCGTATGTAGGCACTACTTAGTTTTTTAGCAATTTCTTGTATTTCTTCCGCATACGTAGTAGCTGATTTTGATTGCTGTCTTATGTTCATTAGTTTTGAACATAACAATTCGGATGATTCTCCCTGTATTGAAGATACTAGCTTAGACTTAATATCTTGTATTCTGTTTTCATTAGTAATCAAGTTCCTTGCTTGTCCCTTCAGTTTAGTTTTTATTACTTCTATTGCTATCCCTTCATGTGTTTCTTTTATCCGATCTATTAAGGTAAGAGCGTCAAGGAAACTTTGCAACTCATTTACATTCCCATCGAATACAGGAACGATTTTTGTTGTTTTGTCCATAACATCATCCTCCGTTCGTGGCATGATGATTGTTTTAATTTCCTCAACGGTTTCTGTTTGTGAGTCTTCCCTATCACTTTCGTCTGTCTCAGTAATTTCAATGTTAATTTCACAGTTTAGTGAAAGTGGTACTTTAATATTAATATGGTGTCTATGAAATACTCTTATTAATTGATCTCTATATGTGTGAAAGATCTTATTGGCCTCTTCCTTGTGAGGTGTAGAGTATCTATCGTATTGCCCGTGTAATGCTGCTCTAATAGCATTAAAAGTTTCTATTAAAATTTGTATGTGTTTGTCTAGTGTTTCAGTTTTTATAGGTCTATTCTGGTTAATGCATTTGTAAGATTGTTTAAATTTACTTTCAAAGGGTTCTAAATTATGTAATATGTTTTCCCATTGCATATTTTTTTTTTTATAAATTTTATTAAATCAAAAATTATTACGTTAAGATAATAGTCATAATAGAAAAATTTTCATTAAAGATAAAACTTAGTCTCTAACCTTACATATATTAATTTATTCTGGATCAGATGTACTTCAGCATGTTGAATATTATGTTGATGATGCTGCTTTAAGATGACCATGCTGCTGTTGATGATGCTGCTTTTTCTTTAAGATGACCATGCTGCTGTTGATGATTAGGCTTGATGATGATGTAGTTATAGCTGTTTTTTTTTTTCAATTTTGACATTTTTTTTTTTCAATTTTGAAACTTGTTTTTTTTTTTTTATATATTTTCCGTTTAATATTTTGTATGATAATTGTACAAATAAAATAAATGATCAGTTTTTCTTTAATTTGCAGTGCATACACGTTTGTTTTAAGTTTTAATTTTCAAATATATTTTCGTTTCGTTTAAAACATAAAAAGTTTGTTGTTAATGCACGAGTTAAATAATTTAGTTTAGTTAGTTTTTTTTTTTTTTTTTATCTGTTGCTCGCGTGCGATATATCTATTTCTGTTATTTAATGTTTTGCAGATTGATTTAATGGTATAAATCGCTGCTAGAGTAATCACTAATATTATAGTGAGGATTTCAATAAAGTTAATTTTTTCATTTTTGTCAATACTTGGTTCATTGTTCATTTTTACACTGCTGCGTATTATTTCGACTAATTCTTTGTTATCTTTGTCTTCTGTGGATTTGCCAACCTCGTAACCCGCAACGAGTAACGGAATTGTTTGCAAAATCTTTTTCCACCACGTCATTGTATCTTAAGTCTGTATATTGTTGAAACTCTTTTAGTGTTTTTTTTTTCACTGAGTTTTATGTTTGTTATATATTTTTTTTTTTAAACACCTGCACTTATTTTGAACACTTGCACTAATTTTTAAACATTTGTACTTATTTGATTCACTGTCCTGTCACGGTCGCCATGTTGTGTTCGGACTTCATGGCCGAACTTTAGAAAGGAAAAAAAGGTGTTTTCGTGTTGGTTTCTTGTCATAGACTGCTTTTATTTAAATTCAAATTGTAGTTATATTAATTGGTTACAATACTAAATCTTAAAGCTAAGCAAAAAAAAGGGTAAGAGAAAATACACAATTAGTATTAAACAATTGTTGGTAATTTGATTAGACCTTTTATATGAGGTGTTTAAACTTAAAGGTATGCCAATTTATATCACCTGATATTATGAATAATTATGTCGACTTGTACTTTAAGTAAGTCATCAAACTATTACTCATTCATTTGTTATGTTGGCAATTTATTGAACTTTAAATGAATTACAAAACTATTACAAAACTATTACTATTACCGATCGTCTTGAAATTTTTACAGTAGGTAACTGACTATCTGGAAGGATGAATAGGCTATATTTTTTTTGGATTTTTCAAGTGGGCGTAGTACCTCCCATATAAAGTGGATTTTTAATATATAATTTTAACTTATAATATCTGGAGTACTACGATAGCAAGAGTTCTGAAATTATGTACATGTACATATTAAACTAATTTGAAGAATTGCGAAAAAATGGGCGGGATCGGACCAATGGGCGTGGTACCCACCATACAAAGTAAATGTTTAATGTCATATATTTAGAGTACTGTAATAGATAATGCTTTGGGACTTTTCAGAATTCATGAGTTATTAATGTGAATAATTGCCCAAAAAATGAGCGGTGTCGCACCAATGGGCGTGGGACCTCCTATATAAAAAATATGAGGTACTAAGAAAATGACTGTCTTAAAACTTTTTACAAGTCCATTAATTACAAATGTGAGTAGTCGCGGAAAATATCGCCAAAATCAAAAATCGCAAAAAACAAAAACGTCAAAATCAAAAATCACAAAAACAAAAATCGTCAAAGTCAAAAATCACCAAAACTGAAAATCGCGAATAACAAAAAACGTCGGAAATAAAAATTGCCAGAACCGCAAATTGATTTAAAAAAAAAAAAAAAAAAAACGCAGAACACAAAAATCGCCAAGATCAAAAATTGCCAAAAATCGAAAATCAAAAATGACAAAAATCGCAAAAAACAAAAATCGCAAAAATGAGGAAACGCAAAAAACAAAATCGCTGAAGCCAAAAATCGCCAAATCAAAAATTGTCAATAGCCAAAATCGCAAAAAAACAAAAATCGCCTCAATTAAAAATAACAAAAAAACAAAATTTGCCAGAATCAAAAATTGCCAAAACCAAAATTCGCGAATAATAAAAATCGCAACAAAAAAACACGGTAAAGTCATAAATCGCCAAAACCGAAAATTGTGAATAACAAAAATCGCCAAAATCAAAAAACACCGAAAATCAAAAATCGCCAAAAAAAAAATCACCAAAATCAAAAAACACCGAAAATCAAAAATCGCCAAAAATCTAAAGTCGCCAAAAGTGACCAAAAGTTTCTACAAAATGTTTTCACAGTTTTTATTTCATTACGATAGGTGTAGCGAAGCGCATCGGATTATAGCTAATATTAATTAAAATTTCACAGTATCGAATTTACCCAACTTCCATTTTCTTTTATTTATTTCTTTTATTAGTAGATTTTTAATTACATCTCATTAACTACTTTTAATATACAAAAAATATTCGAACACGACAAATATTTGAGTTGCCAACTTTAAGTATATCGGAAAAAGTGGGACTAAAATTGAGCATGCCCAATGGAAACCCGACTTTTCCGGAGTAAGTGCATTATGTGTATCAAATTCCATTAAAATCCGTTAAAAAAAACAAACAACAAAGGATATCCAACAAACGAACAGACTTGTTTTTTATATTTATACTGTCTAAAATCTATAAAATTTTCGTAAAGGATCGGCCAATCCAATCGAAAGTTATAAGCAAAATGGAAAATTTAGAAATCCCCATTCCAAAGTAGACTAGGACTACGTAGCATTGCAATCTTTTTTTTTAGAATACTAAGTCTACTTAATATATTCATTATAGATTTTTGACTGTATTCTTATTCTTCGCTTTCTCTAAACTAAAGCATTCAATGTACGTATATTGAGACGACCAATGTACGTAAAAGGAAACCAACAAAAATATGCTAAATATACTTAGATGATTATTTGACATTTTCGTGTTCATGCTAAAATATGTTAAGTCATTTTTAGCTAAGATCTACTCAAAATTTTATAAATTCAAATTCACTAAATCCGTCTCCGATTAGAGATATATCAAAAAAAGTTTGACATTATCTTCTGAAAAATTCACTTTTTCGATTTATAGATCATATAGATCATAAATTATTATTATCGATTGCTTACATTGTGGAACATTTTCGGGGTCATTGTCTAGGAGGTGAGAAATCCCAGGTCATAGTGAAAATACTAGGTCAGTATAGTTAAAAACTTATTTTCCTTATCTTGCTATTTGTTTCCTTAGTTTTTCAGCTACAACTCAAGAACCATTGATGATTTCTCATATCATTCTGTGTCAAAATTCTAGCTAAGGCTTAAATGAATAATTTTTATTGATATATCCATGTAAAAAATAGAATAAAAAATACTGATATAACTTAATATTAAAAAATATCACTCATACGTGTACTCTACTAATAAATAATAATCATACGCCCTGAATAAATTATGTTATTCAAAAAGTAGATTAAAAAAAAGGGGGAAAATGACAATTTGTTTAAGATTTCATTCGATAAAATTAGTCCAAATTAATTTGATGAAGCTATTTACTGAAGAATGAAATGAGAAATCATTAATGGTTCTTGAGTTTAGCTGAAAAACTGAGCAAACAAACATAACAAGATAAGGAAAAAGTTTTCCCTGAGAACGCCAAACGTTTTGAAGGTTTTACTATACTGGGTTAGTATTTTCACCCTGACTTGGAATTTCTCAACCCCCCCCCCCCCCCTGAATGATTGTTGTACAGTGTTATTGTGTTTAATATTTTATCCAGTCTAATAAAGATAAAAACCTTGATTGATCCTTTTCATTTAATGGAGTCTCTCAATTTATTTGTCATATATTTTGTTTTTCATTTTCGTATCGTTTTCGTTTTCTCTACAGTCAAGTGCTAGACGCTTGTGTACATATTTAATCTAAAGTAAGTGTTGATTTGTTTGCATTTGTGTTTACAATTGTGTGTGTATGTGTGTGTTCCTAGACTTGTTGGTGTTTAAAGAAATGTTGATAATGCAGTTGTACATACCTGTCATCTGTCGGCTTATAGGTTACAATATACTTTTCAACAGGATGTGCATTCAAATCAATCATTGTTTGCCAGGAGACACGCACTGCGGAAGGAGTTAGAAATGTTACTGTTATATTTTCCGGTGTAGCTGGTATTGTACCTAAAAATAAACAAAAAAACACAAAACAAAACGTACATATCAATATTGACAGGAGAAAATAACAACAACAAAACCAATATGTTACAAAAATATCAACTTGAATGTTAAAATAGTACGAGTAACAGCCGCTACAAAAAGTAGGTCATTGAAAATAATGTCAACTTAAACATAAGAAGAAGAAGAAAAATAGAAAAAAAAAATAGAAAAAATGTATTGTCGATTTGGTGGTATTTGACTGCTAAGTATAACATTGCTTCAATACAACACAATATCGTACAGTACTGTGCTTGAGTTCCACTAACATTAATACAAAACGTATTTTATTTCAGTGGTAATTGTTCTGAAATCTAAAACATTTTTGTAGTCTCCATCAGAAATGATATGGGTATAACCAAAATTATTTCATGTACATTTCATTTGCAATCATCTATTTGTTATCGCATTGGGTACCTACATTGACTGCATCCTTATCTGTAAAAGATTATTATGGAAATTGTGAAAATTTGTTTATAAAAAATGTATCAATCTGATAATAGACATTTACGTACACTTGGTATCACAATATTGTTTCATGATAATAAAGTGACTGTTAATTAGGGTATACTATTGAGGGGCTCTGTTTCACTTTCTGAGTTAGGTTATCATTGTCCAATCAATCCTCCTGTCTTTTCCGCATAATACAGGTCAAAAATATTGAAAATTTTGAACATTTCATTTTGTTGAATTATAAATCTTATATGTATATTTATTAAAATCGCTGTATTCAAAAATTCCTAATATTATTATCCGACCACATGAATCATTCTGCCGCCAACAATATGCTGCGATCGCATCAACTACTTACATTATATTCACATAATCGTATCTGAGTACTGTTATAATAATATTTTTGTTAAGAAAGTAATCAAGAAAAGCCTAAATTCAAAAACATAACATTACACAAACAACATTTTTAGTACAGGCTACATGTCGCTAAGCAAACTTCCCTCACTGTACTCATATTAATAATTGAACACAAAAATAAATGTCTGGCAACATTAAATACAGCTGTGAGAAAAGTTAAACAATCAGAAATGAGCTAAAGAAATAATCTAATCCATAAAAACAAAGTTTTGATGTGTAAGCATCTATACGCGCAGGGGGGTAAATTTCTATTTGACAATACAATCAAAAAAACAGCGTAACATGTGAGCCGTAAGATAAAATCGGTGTGACTTATGATTGTATTGGTGAAAAAATTATGATATGTAATAACCTGTTTGAAAATGAAAAATGGAAAATAAAAAATAAAAACGAAAAAGAAAAATGTAAAATTAAAAACAAAAAATGAAAAATAAAAAATTAAAAATGAAAAATTAAAAATAAGAAATGAAAAATTAAAACTAAAAAAAAGTAAAAATAAAAAATTAAAAATAAAAAATGAAAAATAAAAAATAAAAATAGAAAAATAAAAAAAGAAAAATGAAAAATAAAAAACTAAAAAATTAAAAATAAAAAACTAAAAAATGAAAAATAAAAAATGAAAAATAAAAGATAAAAAAGAAAAATAAAAATAAAAATGAAAAACGAAAAATGAAAAATTAAAAAATATAAAATAAAAAATGAAAAATGAAAAAGAAAAATAAAAAATGATTAATAAAAAATGAAAAAAAAAAAAATAAAAAATGAGAAATAAAAAACGAAAAATGAAAAATGAAAAAATTAAAAATGAAAATTAAAAGATAAAAAAGAAAAATAAATAATGAAAAACGAAAAATGAAAAATGAAAAAATATAAAATGAAAAATGAAAAATAAAAAATTAAAAATGAAAAATTAAAAATAAAAAATGAAAAATAAAAAATAAAAAAGAAAAATAAAAAATTAAAAATAAAAAAAGAAAAATGAAAAATAAAAAACTAAAAAACTAAAAAATTAAAAATAAAAAATGAAAAATAAAAGATAAAAAAGAAAAATAAAAATGAAGAATAAATAATGAAAAACGAAAAATGAAAAATGAAAGTTGAAAAAATATAAAATGAAAAACGAAAACTTAAAAATTAACCGGTTGAAATAATAATAAATATTTTCATATTAGCAGAGCATAGATGAGGATTTCTGTTTGATTTTAAAAAAGTTCCATAAAAAAATATTTAATTACTAGATGTTTACACACTTCCCTTGTGATCGGATTCACATGATTTTTTTTTTATTAAACTCATTTCCTTATGCATAAAATTTTGAAGTCTTATGTTTTCAATGCATTGTATTGTTTTTTTATTTCTTTGTTTGTTGCTATTAAATATAAATGAATCACATTGGTAATATTTACATTTTTTACATTTTTTACAGGCAAAGTTAATCTGTTTTTCGCAACAAGTATACTGACCAAGTTTCAGATTGATTGAATGAGGGGAAATAGGTTCTGAATCTCTCCGTGTCTATACGTGACTGTGTGTGACTATTTTAAAATTAATCTTTGGTCACAATAAGTCCACGGTCCAAGTGTCAGATCGATCGGATTACGGGACGTGAGGTTTTAATCTCTCCGCGAATGTGCATGACTAAGTCAAAGTTAATCTTTTGTTCACAGCAAGTGTATGGATCAAGTTTCAGATCGATCGGTTGAGGGAAACTGACTTTTAAAAACTCTCCGTGACTGTGCGTGACTATTTTAAAATTTATCTTTGGTCACGACAAGTCCATGAACCAAGTTTCGTATCGATCGGATGAGGGAAAGTAAGTTTTTAGTCTTTCCGTGACTATGCGTGACTGTGCGTGACTAAATCAAAGTTAATCATTTTTGACAGCAAGTATATGCACCAAGTTTCAGATCGATCGGATGAGGGGAAATGACTTTAGATCACTCCGTGACTGTGCGTGACCATGTGTGACTACCCAAAAATTAATCTATAGTTACAACAAGACTATGGGCCAAGTTTTAGATGAATTGGAGGAGAGGGAAGCGGTTGCCCCGTTACAGAGAGTATGAGTTAAAATAAAGAGTTTAAAAAGTGAATATTGAACTGCATAACAAAAAGACCCTAAATAACGAAATGAACTAAAAGAGGAGAGAACTAAATTTAATTTACATAATAATTTTAATTCTAACTTCACAATGACTCGATCAAATACTGTTTGTATTCAATTTGTATCAAATACTCGTAGATATGAAGAAAAAGAAGGTGTATCTGTATACCACGTAGGGAGGTCTTCTTCATAAAGTTTTATTAGCGCACTGTGTTGTTTTATATCAAATGTTTTTTTGCTTTGGCTGTTTTTACTGTATTGTGTACTTTATTTGTTTATTTATTGCTGCCAGCCGAAAATAACATAAAATGAACTACAAAAAGTAAATATGTAAATGTGACTGCATAGAAAGTTCTTTTGACGGACAAAAATTTCATTCTAT
Organism: Cordilura impudica; assembly: GCA_963682025.1. NCBI lineage: Eukaryota > Metazoa > Arthropoda > Insecta > Diptera > Scathophagidae > Cordilura > Cordilura impudica. The sequence goes on from OY821521.1 coordinate 2,981,040, forward strand.
GAATATACAAGGCTTCTATGATTATTGTTTAATACATGTTTATATGCTTCTGTTGTTGTTTAACTCGACTCTAAAACAAATAAGCAAATATATATGTACGAGTATGTACACAAACATACACATTCACAAAAACATTTAACAATGACGCAGCAGATTGTTTATTTGAATTCGTAGCAAACTTTATATTTCTTAATATTTAAATAATTTAGCATACAAACTGCATTTGCATTGTTCGTTGGAAATTGACAAGGCTATAAAGTAGAGGCTGACCATGATATAGTTTTAATATTTTACTTTTCGTGAAATAAAAATAAAAAATAAACAAAGAATATTTTAAATTGTATCACACTTAAGGTGGGTAAATTGAGATACGAGTATGGTAAATGTTGTTTACAAAATTTAACTGCATTTACGAGTATTATTGTATTTATATAGATGAATGAGCATATGTTTTCGACTTTTGACTGGAACGTTTTGATCCCCCGTTTATCTCTGTGCAGATACTTGCCAACATGGAAATTTGTTTTTTTTTTTTGCACTTTATGATCATATTTTTTGAAATGTTCGTTAAACCTGTTTTTTTTTTTATAAAAAATACAAAGTCTGTTCATTTTAATAATGAGTTTTTTTCCCTTTTGCATTAAGTGGTCAAGAGGAATTTATAAGGGTTTTTTTTTTAGTTCATGGCTGACTTTGTACATTCAGTGTAAATGAGTTTCAATTATTTATAAATGAAAATTTTTGAAACAAAGTGTAGAGAAACATACAGACATATAACTGAAATGGCTTCGAATTAAGAATTTTTAACACAATATACATTAACGTTATGAGTTGTTAAATATACAGACCATAATGTTTCCTTTTAATTTTTGTCGTGGTGTTTATTAAATTATTATTAAACACAACTTATTCAGACGGTGACCAACGGATTTTTGAGGATTTTGTAAAACACATTTCAAGTATCATAAGTTCTTTTTTTTTTTTGAGGAATTTTTGCTAAAATGCTGTCATTAATTTTCGTGGTAAAACAATTATGTAACTTTTTATTAATTAAAATGATAAATATAACTTTGACTGCAAGATAATCTGCAAATTATTTTAGCGTTCTTTAATGTCAATTAAACCAGAGCTAGTCCATGGTGCTGTACTTTTCCATTACGTACTCTTGCTTAGTTGTATTTTACATGTTTTAGTTATTTGATTTGTAAATCCATTACATATTTTTTTATTGTTTATGTAAGTATGTAAATGTATGTAATATATATATTATTTGTACAGTTATACATACATATAATGTGAAAATATCCAACAAATATTGACTTTCGACGTGCTGAACAATGTTATATTTAAATACCCGTACTACACATGAAAATAGTATTGAAAATTATTTAATTTCGGTTTGAGAATCATATAAATTAAAAAAAAAAAAACGAATCCATAAGAACCAAGTTTTTATTATACTCCCTTTCTTTGTAAATTAAGTTTACCTTCATGTAATTAAATAATTGATTGACTGAAAATAAAAACTGCTAAATTTCGTAAAATCTGAAAGCATACTATAATTTAATATATTAAAATGAAAATTTGTTAGGTTATTTTTGCCGAGTCTGTCTGCAAAGTTTCAGCTCAATTGGATCACGGGAAAAGGGTTAAAAATCGATCTAAAGTTTTTTCGGTAGACAAGCAGATAAACAGACACTACGAGTTAAAATAAAGGGAGAGCCTAATTTTTGGCCTGAATATATACTGGTTCGTGAATATAAATACAGAGAAAATCCAAGATCTGCTAATATTGGTCGTCTTCCAAAAGCTGATTTGAATGCCCCAAAAAACTAGGAGCTTCTACTGTTGATTACATTTCATTAGTTTATAAAAATGCTCACGGCTTAAGAACTAAACTCACATCTTTATATATGGAAAGTTTTAACTTAAACTAACACATCATCGTACTTACTGAAGCGTGGCTTAATGATAGTTTTTTCAATACGGAAATACTCTCTTGCTATTACAATATTTTTAGACGCGATTGTGGGACCACAATAAATGGTGGTGGTGTTCTTATTGCGGTCTCTAGTATTTTATTCTCATTATTGATTGACACCTCACTCAACATCGAATTTATCGCAGTTTTAATTAAATTTAATGGCTTATTGCCTGCTCATATATTCCTCCATCGTGCCCCACATCGTACAGCTACTCAAGATGACTTTGTTATTATTCTTGGTGATTTTAATTTGCCTTCAATATCCTGGAAGTTCTTACCTGATGAAAAATATTTTGTTCCATTCAAATCAAATAACAAGTGTGAAGAGCTTTTCAATATTTAATTCGATCTGAATCTTTTTCAAATAAACAACAGTCATTATAAATTATTGGATTTAATATTTGTCAACGATACTTCGGATTGTTACATCAAGCGTTCAATCCCGATTTCTTCTCCTGAAGATACATATCACCCTACCATTGAAGTAAATTTATATATTCCCTCTCGACTTTTAAAAACACCTTGTAAAAATGATGATAAGGATTTTTGTTTCGCACAATCTAATTACTGTTTGTTGAACGAACTTCTATACAGTACGAACTGGCACAGTCTATTAACTTTTTCTATTGGATCCACAGCTGCTATTGATCATATGACTGAAACATTTTACAGTACGATTTCTTCTGCAATTGATTTATATATTCCGAAACAAATTTGTAATATACTTTTCGGTCCTCCTTGGAATACCAAGTAACCGACAAGACTTAAAAATAATAAAAAATAAATATTACAAAAAATACGAGCTATCCGGTTCTCTTGTAGATTATGGGAAATACTCCATTAGCCGAGCGGAATATACTGCACTGAATAAATCGTGTTACTCTAATTACTTAATCAAAATGAAAAATAGTTTTAAAAGTAATCCAAAGTCTTTTTACAATTTTGTCAACACTAAGAGAAAAACAACTGGTTATCCTGCTATTATGAAATTTCAACATACTGAATCTTATGACAATACTATTATAAGTAATTTGTTTGCTGATTTTTTTTCAACAACTTATTCCGATTCAACTTTTGATGATTCTGCCACTAACCCATCTATACTGACTGCTAATAGAACCATATCTATTCCATTCCTAGATGTCTCTATGGTTTCTAATGGTTTGAAAAAACTAAAATTTTCATATAATAGTGGACCTGATAAAATTCCTAGCATTATCTTAATCAAATATGCGGATGCTTTAGCTATTCCATTGACAATAATGTTTAACTCATCAATTAAATTCGGATACTTTCCAAATACGTGGAAGGACTCTTTTATTATTCCGTTATTTAAATTCGGAAACAAGTCTGATATTACAAATTATCGTGGTATTGCAAAATTAAGTACTATACCTAAATTCTTTGAAAAAAATTATAACTGATCAACTATGTCATCAAGTCAACACTTTAATTTCTCCATTCCAACATGGCTTTCAAAATCGGTGCTCAACTTCAACGAACCTTTTACATCTCACAACAATAGTCAATCGTGGTTTTCTTCAAAGAAAGCAAACTGACGCAATTTACACTGATTTCAGCAAGGCGTTTAATAAAGTCAACCATAAACTTCTTACAAAGAAATTACATCTAATAGGATTTTCTGATCTTAGCATAAAGTGGATATATTCATATTTAACAAACATAAAGCAAAATGTACGTTTTAATAATATATCTTCGAAAAATATTAACGTTTTATCTGGAGTTCCGCAAGGCAGCCATCTTGGACCGCTTTTATTTTCACTATTTATAAATGATTTACCGCAGGTTAATCAGTTTTCAAATATCCTGATGTATGCTGACGATGTAAAAGTCTTTATGAGTTTTAACCAATATTCCGACCATACTTATCTTCAAAATGATTTGGATTCATTTCATTCAAAATCTGTAAATTATGTGTTGGGCGACTTTCAACTGGAAAAAGTCGATAACTTCTTAGATCTTGGTGTTTTATTAGATTCAGAGCTTAGTTTCGTTCCTCATATTACAATTACAGTAAACAAAGCCAGAGGAGTACTTGGTTTTATAAAACGTTGTTCTAAAGAGTTCAATGATCCGTATGTAACAAAAACACTATACACGTCACTTGTGAGACCGATTTTGGAATATGCCTCTATTATATGGGACCCTATCTATCAAACTCATATTGATAGCGTCGAATCGGTGGAAAAACAATTCCTACTATTCTGTCTTCGTAGCTTAAATTTTAACCAATTAAATGTTCCGTCGTATAACAGTAGACTCACCCTTGTTAAGCTGCAAACCTTAAAAAGCCGCAGATCTATGCTAAACGTTTAGTTTCTTTTGAACATAATTAATGGCGATGTTTGTTCTGGTTTCCTGATCAATAATATTTCATTTAACATCCCCCAGCGGCCAACACGTTTCTTCTCAACTCTATCTGTCCAGTTTTATAGATCAAATTATGCGAACGGTGATCCTCTTAGACGAATGTGTATTGAATTTAATAAGCTTTATTATTGATTTATTGATTTTTCTTTAAATAAAAATGTCATAAAAAGTAAAATAATAATTTATCTGAACACTTTAAAAATTTTTAAATTTTTCATTCATTGTTAAATGTTTTTGTAAATAGTCTGTAAGGATTTATTCCATAGATTAATAAATAAATAAATAAATAAAATAAATAAATAAAGAATAACAACAAAAGATATATTCCTCAAATCTTATGATATTGAAATGCAAAAAGGCTAATAAAACATCCGGATCAGATAGGGTACCCTATTAATTCCTTAGGAACGCAACCTTAGGAACCTAAATAAAGCTTTTAATATAATATTTGAGAGTGGCTCAGTAGATACAACTTTTGTGCAGACAGTGATCTTTCCGATTTATAAGAAGGTAGACGCTAATTCACCAAATTGAATAGTGTAGCCAAAATATTGATGGGTTCTTTAAATGAAAGTCTTTCGAGGTGTTTTCAGGAGAAACTATTTTATGATTGATAGAATCTACAATATATCTGCTACTGTTCACTTAAAATTTGAAAAAAGTAAAAAGGTGTATGCTTTCTTTGTTGACTTCAAGGCTGCTTTGAATAGGGTGTTATAAATATAAGCTTCATATGCTGAGAACATCAATAAAAAGTAATTCAGAATATATATAGCCACACAAAGTCTGCTGTATGGACAGACAATAAATTATCCGAAAGTTTTGAAGCATATTCAGTTGTAAAGCAGATATGATTTATATGAACACCTAAGTGGTTGAATGAATATACAGATAGTATTATACTGCTTGCAGATTCCATCAATGTAATCTAACAAGTAATAAATAAATTGGAAACGTACTGCAATCAATAGGATATGGAGGTTAATTTTTACAAATAGGAAATGCTAGTATTTAAACAAGTACGTCGGAAGTACAAAGGTTTTGTCTAAAAACATTTTTTCGGCTAGTCAAATTAATCAACTTGGAGCCGAATATAACATAATGCTTGAAAATATGTATAAAATAGAATGGCTTAATAGAGGTGTTGGCTTATTACGAAACCTGAAGACAAAAGGCAAACAAGAAGCAAGGGTAAAGGCATTGAATACAGAATACAATCTGGGAGGACAAACTATCAAGTATCTTGAAGGTTTGCTGTGATACGAGTATATGGGGATTAAAATCTAATAATTTCGGGAGTCAAGTTAATAAAACATGTACATTGTGTAACAGATGAAACGTTGTAGAAGATAAAACATTGTGTCATTTGATGGCCAATTTGGAGAAATTCAAAATCAGATATTTAGGTTAACCCAATCTGAACCATGACGAGTTAGTAGACGTGTTAAAAGGAGAAATAGTTGATGTCTGGAACAGATGGTATAAATTTATTTGTAATGCAATGAATTACAGAAAGTATTTAATTGTACAATGTGATTATTTTATAAAAAAAAAAATTTAAGATGTAATTCTACTTAAATTTAAATTTAATTTTGTAAATGAGAAATAACATTTGTGTCATTGTCATTAAACCTCTTTATATTAAAATGCAAACTATGCATTTGCACTTTTTTTAAAATAAAAAAAAAAAATTTTTACACAAATCTTTTAAAAAAATTATTTGTTAAAAAATTAAATTTTCTATAATGTGAAATAAAATCTCTATGTTTAAAATTTAAATTCTTTTTAATATAATATAATTTTAACTAATGTTAATAATATGGGGCTTTCGTGTCAATTGAGACATCTTTTGCAAACTGATTTCTTCCGATCTGGATGAAATTTGTCCTATTGGATAGTAGTTTAGTAGTAGTTTTCAACAAGATCGGTTAAGGACTCTCTGAATTAGAGGGGGGTAAAAATTTGACATTTCAGCCAAACATGAGTTTTTTTCTCATCTATGTAACTTATTACTTATTGTTCTTAACAAAATTTTTCCCAAATAGTTTAGATAGCGATTTTTTCAGTCTTTCGAAAAAAAAAAATTTAAAAAACAAATTTAAAAAAAAATTTTTTTCTGACTTTTTTGCTAAATCAAAACTTTTTTTGATTTTTTTTTCAATAAAAGGGTCCTTTTTAGTCACTTAGTGGGACGCGAGTTTGATATCTATCAAAATATATGTTTTGTTACTCCAGACAACGGGTTTTCAATTTCTAGAATATGCACTATTTTGAATTCTTTTCTAATTGTACGTAAGTGTTTCTAAAACTTTCACTGTGATAGTTTTTGACCCAAAAAAAAAATTAACTTCGATGAATCCTTTTCGAATTATTAGGGGGGAGTTCCCTAAGTTCAAAAGTACATTTGGAAGTGTCAGATTGGCTCCAGTTTTTGAGAAATCGGTATATATCCATTTTTCATGCGCTATTTAAAAAATTTTTATTCGACTGTATTAGTTTTTTTGCCTTCTTAACTTTGTTTTACAGAATGTTTTGATTTTTTTTTTAAATTCACGTAATTTAAACCATTAATGTCGATCAAAAGTAACGATTTTTTACCATTTTTAGCCATTTTTTCAGGTTTTTTAGCCATCTTATATAGATTTTCCTAGCATAGGCCTCAAGTTAAGCTTCAAAATCAAAATATTGGACTTTTATTTATTTGTTTCGTTTTTTTCTTAAGTTAATTAATTAAAATTAAACAACTTTAATAAAATATCTTTGTATAAGAACGTTAATATTTATTTGTTTAAATTAAATCATGACACAAAATTGTTTAAGTGTATACTAAAGCCAAATACTCAAGCCACTTTGTGATCAAACGTTTTTACTGTTTCAACATTGTCGTTGTTTTCTCTCTTTCTCCTTTACTTTTTAGAAACAAGATAGAATTAGGAACAAAACAAAATAAAGCTACATATGAAGCTCGAAATGGCAAGTATTATGAAATGACATATATATACGCGAACTTACATATTGAAAGTTTTCTCCTTACAGCTTACACAAAAACTTCAGATTAAATGCTTATCATCTTATCAATGCAAAAACAATTTAAACATAGGTAACAGAGAAGAATTTGACAGCATTGAGTAAAGTTATAAAGCAGAAAAGTAAACAGCAAAAAGAAGTTTGTGATAAAATAACTTTTTTATTTAAAATTAACGATTGTTTTAAAAAATTAAATAATTTTTGCTACGTGTGCGGAAAGTTCACAGCTATGCCACAATAAAATAAAATAAGTGATCAATTGGCTGAAATCTATGAACAATATTTTAATTTGGCATTCATACAAAACGTGGATTGGATGCCTCAAATTGTTTGCGGATCTTGCCGCTCAATATTATAAGGGTGGATAAATGGTCGCAGAAAAGGCTTTAAATTCGGTGTTCCGATGATTTGGATCGAGCCAATAATCACGAGGCAATTGGTCACGTTTACCAAAGCGCTCCTTCAGCACAAACACCACTTTCGCACTCAGATGCAGTGCCTGTCATCGATGTCTTTGTATCAACCCTCCACTATTTCACAAAAATGTAATCATATTGAAATCACGCAGCAACGATTTGACAGAATGGTGCGTCAGCTCAAGTTGTCACAACGTCGAAGTATAGTACTCGGTCAACATTTAAGCGCAGTCATTATCATAGAAAAAGGTGTTAAAATTTATTCTTCACTAGGCCGCCAGCGGGAATTATTACAGTTTTTTAACGTAAATGAAAACAATTCATTGGCATACTGCAATGACGTTGGTGGATTGATGTTGGCGATGAATTACACCTATAAAGCGGAATATTGGCGACTTTTTATTGATGGGTCAAAAACAAGCCTCAAAGCGGTGCTCTTGTATAAAGACAATTCGAACAACCCTGTACCTGTTGCTATTGCCGTAAACACAAAGGAATCTTTTGATTCAATGAAAACGATCATAGAATCATTAAAGTACAAAGACCACATGTGGAAAATTTGTGCTGATTTAAAAGTTGTTGCCCTTTTATCTGGACTGCAAACAGGTTACACGAAAAATATGTGGAATTCGAGATACAAGGACACATCACAATACCAAAAGCGTTATTGGGCAATGAAAAAAGTGCATGCAGTTGGAGTCAACAACATTTTGCATGAAAACTTGGTGCCAATAGAAAAAATTTTGTTACCGCCACTGCATATAAAGCTAGGCATTGTTAAAAATATTATTAAGGCGTTAATTACACGGCAGAATGAGCAAGCGTTCAACCAACTTCAATATATTTTTCCTCGTTTGAGTAAAAATAAAATAAAAGTCGGTAATAATTTTTATGAGAGCTTAAAGTTTGTAAAATCTCAACTGAAATGTTCTATTGTTTATTTTTTTCAGGCATGTTGAATGGCCCAGACGTTCGCAAATTGATGAGAAAAGGAGCTTTTGATGATTGCCTTAGTGAAGATGAGCTTATTGCCTGGCAAAACATTGAAGCTGTTCTTGAAAACGTTATAGGAAATTATCGAGCACATAACTGGAAGTCATATGTTGACAACATGCTTCAATCCTTTGAAAAAATTAATGTCAGCATGTCATTAAAAATACATTTTCTTCATTATCACCAAGATTACTTCGACCGCCAATTGCCATCAGATGAGCATGGTGAACGATTTCATCAAGTTTCAGCCCAGTTAGAGTATTGGTTTAGTGGATAAAGATTAAATTCTCTTTTAGCAAACCTTTGCTGGAATTTGCAATCCGAGTTGGATGATGAAGATTAGCATTATGTTTATGTAACGGTTATTTTTAAAATTTTTAATTTCTTTGAATTTATCGTTAATAATATAATGAATTTATCTCAATTTTGCACCACTTTTTGAATAAAAATACTTTTAAATAGCAATTAAACTAGTAAAACTTTAAATTTTGAGTATTTCTTCTTAAAACAACTTATAAGAAGGACAAAAATAGACACCAGATTTGAAACTTTACTGCTAAAAAGGCTTAAAAATTCACGACGAAAGTAGAAAATAACAAGGATTTTGATGTTGAAGCTTAACTTGAGGCCTATGCTAGGAAAATCTTTATAAGATGGCAAAAAAAAAACCTGAAAAAATGGCTAAAATGGTCAATATCGAAGGTATGAAATTCTAGTTAGGTATGTTATATACCGTCGAAAAGGTTAATATGTCTAGTTTCTCAGTATAAGTTTTATTTGTAAGGTTTTAGAAACACAAAACATTTATTTTGATAGAAATCCAACTCGCATTCCACTAAGCGACCAAAAAGCTCTTAAAGGAAAAAGCGTAAGCTTTATTTTGAGCAAAAAAGAGCCTTTTTGGAAAAAAGCAAAAAAAAAAAATAAAAAAAAATATATTTTTTAAGTTTTTTTTCGAACAATTGAAGAAATAGCTACTTAAACTATTTGGAACAAATTTTGCTAAGAACAATAGATAATAAGTTACATGGATGAGAAAAAACACCTGTTTGGCCGAAATGTGTAATTTTGACCCCTATAAAAATATAAAAATTTCTCAAGGTTTTGAATTGAGATTTATTGGGTTAATATTTAAATATTTATAAAAGAAGGTTCATTAAATAAATAAATATACAATTAATTCACTTACAGGGTGATTGTGACGTATGACTGTTATTGATTAATAAAATATCACTAATACGTCATACGGTACGTCATAGAGGTGAATCTACGAGTAATTTCGTGTCAAACCGAAAACTATGATAAAGATGCCATCATGCTTACAATTAAATTCATGTAACTTACAAAGTAATAGTTAATTGTTCTTTTTAAAGCATTTGCCTTGTTAACTTTTTATATAATTTTATTTTATTTTATAATAACTTTTAAAAAAATGTTGTATTAATTTTTTTTTTTTAAACAAAGCCATTTTTAGTGTAAAATAATAAGCAACAATAATAATAACAAGCTTCAATATGACTTTTATTTACTTTCTAAAAAACGGGCTTTGACCAAACAAAGAAAAATGGGTGACAGGTAACAAGCTCAATGGAAATAACTTTAATTTGCGTTGATCTGATTACCTGTCAATAACCACAAAAGTTAATTATTTAATTTAAATACAATTTTTTATAAATGAAAAAGCTTAGGAAAATTAACATATTTTAAAGGTGATCGGAATTGAATTGAATAAATTTATTTGCGTGAAAACAAAATTAAAATTAATTAATTTTTAAAATTTACCACTGTATTTGCAATTTATTCATGCAAAAACATGTTTGCAGTTGTATTTTAAAAGTTTTAAATTTTTCTTTTTTTTTTTTGATCAGCTAAAATAATTTTAATAGGACGAAAAATAAATTTAAAAAATATTAAAAATCGCGTATTTCATTATAATTAATGCACACTAAAAACATTCAAGTAAATAATGTATTTTTTATTCGATTAAAAAAGCAAAATTTTGATATTTGTATAACTCTAAGATATATCCCAGAAAAAAAAAAAGGATTTTACAATAATAATTTTTTTTTATGGAAAAGAAGTTAAGTTAAAGCATGATTTCTATCTTGTGATTTGAGACGGTTTCCCTTATAAATCTACTTCCTCGTAAGTGCGAAATTTAAGTTCTAATAACACTGTGGAACATTTTCGAGGTCATTCTCTGAGGTGGTGAGAAATTCCAAATCAGGGTGAAAGTACTAGGCCAGTATAGTAAATCCTCCAAAGGGTTTGGCATTCTGAGCCCATGACCATTTAAATGTTTTCCATATCTTGGTATATGTTTGCTTAGTTTTTCAGCTATAATGATGATGATTTCTTATTTCATTTTTCTGGAAATAGCTTCAACAAATCAAGTTGGACTAGATTTATTGAATGAAACCTTCAAAACTTTGTTATTTTCCCCCCTTTTCTAATAAATTTTTTGAATAGCATATAATATATTCAGGACGTATGAGTATTATTTATTAGTAGAAAAGAAGTATACGTATGAGTGATATTTTTAATATTAAATCGAACTTACATCAGGGGCCTCATTTGCTACCGAAATTTTTCGATCGAAATTATTTTATTTTCCAAAATAAAATACTAAAAATAATTTTACTCTTACACAGGTACCGAATTGTGGCCCCTAGTTAAGAGTACAAGTGAAACGAGGGCTGATGTTTGCCCGTCTTCTCTAAATAATAAACCAAGATATGGAATTTCGTTTGATATTACTCGATATCGAATGCAGTGATTTGGTCCCCAATATATTTTATTGTATTTATTACATATATATATATATATATATTAAAAATTATTTATTTAATCCTTAGCCAGAATTTTGATAAAGGATGAAATGAGAAATCATCAATGGTTTTTGAATTATAGATGAAAAACTAAGTTTGGCCTGAGTACGCCAAACCCTTTGGAGGTTGTTCTATACTAAGCTAGTACTTTCACCCTGCGCTTTCGTTATCTGCTCCTTGGAAAATGCATATATTTTTTTAATGGGATGTTTTCATGATTATGTGAAGTGTATCATTACGCAATATAGAAATAAAATTGAATTCAAGACGATTATTTGAGGTGAAGGTCAGAATAGTAGTAATTGCCAAGTTTATTTGAACATAAAAATGCCTCTTAAATATAATATTTTTCCTAATTTTGTTTAAAGTTGTTATAAAAAATAATTTATATAAATTATATAATATAATTCATATAAATAAAAATGAATCATATTATGTTAGATTTTGGTTGCTTTGAAAATTATTATCAGCACTTGAAAAATCTTTTGTTTGAAGTTCTTTTTATATTTAAACACTTCATTGTACGTTTTTTTTTTCTTCTTCTACTACATAAATAAAAAGAAAAACTCATTTCCTGTGACCTTTTTACTTTTTTGTTTAACACAATCTTGATAATTATCTTTACAAAATTTCAAATAATCATGCTACTGCATTTCTACTGGGGTATTTAATAATTTAACTTAATGGTGGGAAGTAGACCCTGTTATTGCGATATAATTCAGTTTCATAAACTTTGAAAACATTTTGTAAAAGAAGAACAAGATGATTACTATTTAATATGAATACATAATTATCAACTTTTTATCTGTGGTGAGAGTATCGATAATTAGATAAAAAAGTTTATTAAAGTACGAGCATATTTTCCAATACCTTCCGCTTCACATGGGCTAAATGTATGGCAATGGTGACAGCAAAGTTTTTTTTTTCTTAATATAGGAGAAGATTTTTGAAATATTTCATGGAAGAATTTTAAAAGCAAATCTGCATATTTTAGTAATTTTATTATTGATCATATAAATTAATTCTTTAAGTTCACATTATAGATAATCCCATTATATGAAAAAAAAAAAAACAAATATTTTAAACTTTTGAATACTTAAATAATAATATTTAAATGGATTATACAATCGGCAAATGAAAATTATGAAATTAAATTACAGAACATCAATATCTTTTTTCAAATGTTACTCCAAAATTTCTGTTGGTACATTATTTCTCTTTGCGATGCTTGAATTTCTTTGCCTCAATGTTCATATTTTTGGTTTTGATTCTAAAATATTAACATATCAATTTCCCGATAAGTCGCCTGACGATCTTGCAATATCAGTCAGTGACACTAACCCTTTCCAAGCAAAAATCGCAAAACAGTACCCCAAAAATCGCTAAAAGGCGCTATATTAGAATGAAAGTAAAAGCATTTAAAAGTGCTAATTATATGTTTGTAAAAAAAAATAAAATTCTTTTTCTTAATTTTCAAAAAACTTGGATAATATTTGTACATTTAAAATCAATTAGAATTTAATAAAACATTTAAACTGTATATCAATAATTAAAAATGAACTATAGTTAAAACCTTTTCTTATACCTCTTCCATGTTCAAATAAAATCATGTCATTTCTTCAACTTCTTTAAAGACATGGAGTTGTTTTAATATAAAAATTTGTTTGATCTTTTATATGCTTGAAGAGAATTAACTCTATTAGAAACATTTAATGGAATTTTATAATTTATTTTAATCTCTAGTCGATATTTAATGTATATTAAAGAATTTAAGGTGTTTAAAGACATTCAATTGCTTATTTTGTTAAAAAATATTAGTTACACTGGACAGTGTTTCGCGTTTAAGAAAAGTCAAATAATTTTTCTGTTTAAAACTAAATAATAATTCAGCTCTTAGCTCGCATGTAAGAGGTTTTTTGAACTCACCTTTAGATTAGATTAATTGTTTGCCAGATTCTTCAATTTCATTTTCAAAATAGCCGTTTTCAAAACAATAACCGAAATAGCAAATTTCATTAATTATAGGATCGATCTCATCCTCAAAATAATTAAACGCGTAGTAGCTGCAATTATCCTATTTTTTTTTAACGTTTTAATAACAGATATAAACTTCCTAGTCTATAGATTTGTGGACAGAAGCGATAACCGCCTAAGTCGATTAAGAACGATTTGAGTTATGTAGGCTGTCATATTCTACTAACAATGCTTAATATTTACGGGAAATCTCCATTTCTCAAACAAGGTTTTTTAAAAAGATATTATTAATAAAGACATACTGACCTAAGTCGTAATGAAGCCTCATTACATTTATATAAAAAGTGATTTTTCTTGACAGCATGATTTTCGACTTAGGCGTTTAATGCTTGTGACCACAGATATATAAAAGCGAAAGTATGTATGCTTGTTTGTTTGTAGCTTATAGAAGGCTAAAGCATTAGACGATTTTCTTGAAATTTTTACACAGTCTTACTCTGTAGATATCTGGAAGGAACTATTTTTTTGATATTTTTAGTGGGCGTGGCACCTGCCATACAAAGTGAATTTTTAATATCATCTATATATTTATTCAATACTATGACAGAGAGATTTTGCAGATTTGTGTGGGGTCACCTATTTTTTAATTTTTTTAGTAGCCATGTCAAAAAGGGCGGGATCGGATAAGTGGACGTGACCCCTCCCATACCAAGTAATTATTCAATGTCATATACCTCTAGTACTATAACAAAGACAGCTTTGAAAATTTGTCAGAGGTCATCTATTATTAATGAGAGTAGTCGGACAAGAATTGGGCGGCATTAAACCAATGGGAGTGGCACCGTCCTTACAAAGTAAATATTAAATGTCATATATTTGGAATACTGTATTAGTAAGAAACTTGGGACTTTGCGTGAGCCTACATGATATTCATGTAATTATTCGAACAAAAATGGGCGAGATCGGAACAGTGGGCGTAGCACCACCCTTACAAAGTAAATACATATATAATATATATGATAACTGGAGTACTATAAAAGTGAAAGCCATAACACTTTGTCCGATAAAAATGTGAGTAGTTGGGCAAAAAATGGGCGGGATCGGACAATGGGTGGGGCACTCCTCATACAAAGTAAATATTAAATGTCATATACCTGCAGCACAGTAATAGTAAGACCCCTCGGACTTTGCTGGAGCCCATAAGTTATTCATGCGGTTACTCAAAAAAAAAAAATATGGCGGGATAGCATGAGTGGGCGTGGCACCTTCTATAAAAAATATGAAGTACTATGAAATCGACATTCTTGAAATTTTTCACCAATGTCAGTAGTCGTGGAAAATATGGGCGGAATTGCCAAATTCAAAAATCGAAAAAAAACGAAAATCGCGAAAAACGCGAAAAACAAAAATCGCGAAAACAAAAACAAAAATCTTCAAAATAAAAAATCGCCTAAATTAAAAATAGCCAAACCAAAACTCGCAAAAATCAAAAATCGCTAAAAGAAAAAATTGCCAAATGATATTCTAAATTCAAGGCCAATCGCTAAGTGCTGTCGGATCCATGTTTTTCTCATAAACAGCTATATGTTTATATATTAAAATAAAAAAAATAATATAAAATGAAATGCTTTTACTGTACTTAAACAATACTAACTTGATTATGAAAACAAAGATGTAAACAAGTCTCGGTAAGTCTACTAGAAACAGATATAAGTCATTATAAAGTTTTTTTGCACTTCTGATGAAATTGAGCCAAATGCGTTATACATATATCGTTTTTGGTATTATAAAATGAGTTTTCAACTCAAGCTCTACATAATTGCTCCAATGGTTCTTTCTATAGAAAGTTATCTGGTTGGTGCTACCACCAGAAGTTCTCTTGGCTTATAGGAATCTTTATTAATCCAATTATATACTGAAAATTAGAGAATCAATTATGAGTCTCTTTCACCAAAAAGTTTAAATTTGGAGAGAAGTTGTACAAATAAGTACCAAATTGTTTAACATGAAGTGTTGTATTTAAAAGCTCTAACAAATAAAAATGAAAAGCGCCAATTTAGAGCTTTTTTCAAACAGGCGCTAAATTATTAAAAATCTTTTTGTGAGTAATTAAAAGGCTGTAAATCTAGAGCGAAAAACGCTAAGTTGGCATCGTTGATATCAGTTCCCACATAGAATCGGCGTTTTTCTGAGACAACAACCGAGTTTCGACGAACTTGAAGAAATTCGTGTTGGAGGGAACATTGGCCCGCGATAGTGCTTCATCACTAAAAGTCGAAGCAAATTGATCAACACATTGTTGTTGAGTTAATGGCATGAATATGATCACGATTTCATATAATTTTTTAATCGAGATAAATTTTTCAAAACACAAATAGCACTCGCATGACAAAACTTTCTGTGCACATGTGCCGTTTAAACATCAAACTTTACTAAAAGCATTTGCTCTCGTTCGATTTGACGTTTTTACAACGGTGTTGCCATATTGCAAAAGTAAAAGTGGTTAGCTGCCAAATAGTTAATAAGTATTTTATTTAAAGAACACATCCAAACATGGAATATGAAAAATAACAATATCATAAAACATCGATTATTTTTTTGTCCTTAAAAAAGTCCGAAATGAATTTTCGAAACCTCCAGTTATTCACCGCAGTATACATCCCTCTAGGAAACTGTTAAACTTAAGAAAACTTTTTGCGTGTTTTATATAATTACTGTAGTTTTTTTTTATTTCTTCTGTTCTCAGATAGAGTGTTGTAAACAATATCTGCATGTAAATTTCTATTAAATTACAGTTACATCCGATACGAGAATTTCATTTAATTGGAAGACCTTTTAACCACTAAATATATAATTTTCGTTATTCATGATGTTCTTCAAACGGAAATACTAAATTTTAAGGTAATTCTATAACAAGTACTTCTTTTCATTTGTTTTTTTGTTTTTTAAGAATTACCAAACAAATATTAAGGGCTCTAAAGTGTATGGTATTTGAACACTTTATGCTAATATCAAAATGGGCCAAGCAAAGTCGAAAGGTCATTAAATATTATTAAGAAGACAGAATTATTTATGGAATAAATGGAACATATGAAAAATAAAAATAAAAATTTTCAACATAGAAAACTGATGTTAAAGCCGAAATTTGCTTAAAACCCAAGTGTACATTGGAGAGTGAAAAATGCCAAGGCGATATTATGTTTTTGTTGTTAACATCTCAAGAGATATTAAAATATTAAATAAAACTTACCAGCAATACAGGCATTAACAATTAATATGATGATAATAAAAACAAACATGTTGCTAAAAATGTTCGATACACTGACTAAGATGTCGTTACTGCTTCCTTGTCGAATGCTGGTGCGCTGATGAATTTATTTCTCCCTTCCAATTTATACTGCTACTTCTCTTGTTGTTGTTCTTTTTTTCTGACGTTAAATGATGCTATAAATTTAAAATGTTCGTACTCCATTTGAAATGTTTAAATTGGAATACAGGTAAAGTGAAAAGCTAAACTAAGCTAAAGTTAACTAAAAGAAAAAATTATGAAGGTTGTGTTGACTCTTAATCAAAAACAAAAATCAGTCTTTGTTGAAGAATTGTTGTGTTTTGTTGTTGAAAATTTGTTCAGTTGTTTCAATAGTTACTTCCTCAAATGTTTTGTTTTTCTCTCATAAAAAGAAAAACTATTTTTTAAAGCTAATTCTTGTTGTTTTTTCTTAATAATAGTAGTTTGTTAATGGGTTGGCTATTTATAGGTACATATTGAAGGTGTTGTCTGCGTTTTTTTTTTAAAATTTTTTTTTTATATATTTTATAACTTGTTGTTATTTGTATGTTGTTCTTTATTATTTTGTTGTTCTTATTAGATTTTATCTTTTAATAGTTTCCAATAGTAATTGACTGATTGGTTTGTTGGTTGGCATTGTTTAAGTTTCGAAAAGTCCATTATGGTCTTCCAGACAATAACGTGCCACTTTTACGTTTGTGTCTGTCTCTGTTGAATAATTTTCTATTTAGTTTTACTTTATTCGTTTCTTTTGGTTTTATCTTGTTACATTTTTTTTTTTTTTCGTTTATTTGTTTGTTTTTATATTGTTTATATTATACGATATTGATGTCTTCCTTTTTGTTTATCGTTTATATCAATATGCTAGTCTAATGTTTATATGGATATTTGTTTAAATGTGAACATTAGCAAAAAATTTTACTTATAAAGGAAAACAATAAAATTCTCATTAATTCTTCTACTTTCGCATTTTACACAATTGGCTTTGTAAGTTGTTGCTGATGTTTGTTTGCACTATGGATTGATTGTTGGTATATATTTTTTTTAATAACCAATGGTATCAAAAATAACTATTTTTTTAAACCGATATTTTTAATTGCGCCACAAAAAATTTAAAGAAAAAATTGCAAATTAAAAATGTATTTTAAAGAAGTGTTTTCGCCAATAAAGCCCACCTATTTGTAACTCAAATAATACTTATACAACTTACATACAACCTGCAGTAGTAAAAGTAGTTTTAAAATATAAATCCTATTTGATCACAAAAGACTTTCAGTATCAAAAACGGGGGAAGCTACCCTGTTCTAGAATTCACAGATTTATTTATTTTTCTTCTTTATTTCAAATACACTTTATATTAATAGTTTCCAGTACATTTGATTTCAAAAGTAAATTCAGTTGTTTGAGAGACCGAATATAACAGTTATTTTGGACTTTTTTTAAACAAAAAAATATATATAGAACAAATGGTCAGAGCACTGACTCAAGTATTCGATTTTGAACTAGTCTTTTAGGAAAAGCTTTCTTTTTATAAGTTTTATATTTGTCTATTTCATTTGGGGCCCTATGCTCCTTATAGGAGTTTCGGGAACATATATATATATATTTCATAGACAAAACAAGTAAGAATGTTTAATTTTGCTACCCTTCACCTGGGTTTTACATTTACATTAATATCTATACTCATTGAAAAAGGAAATAATTTGATAAACTTATTATTTAAAAAAAAAACTATGTGAGTCCGATCACAGGGAAGATGTGTAAACATCTATTTACAAATCAACTAAAATCAAGCAGAAAGCGTCATCTATGTATCACTTATAGCAAACAACTGCAGGGGCTCAGCTAATATAAAAAAATATTTATTTTTATTTATTTCAACTGGTTGTTATAGATGGGGTTGTTGGATTAGCTGAAATAATTTTATATCATAATCTTTGCACCAATGCACTTATACTTCACATCGTTTTTGTCTTACTTCTTACGCTATTTTTGTGATTGTATTGTGAAATAAATTTTTACCTCCACAGCGTATAGATGTTGACATATCATTGAATTTTTAAAAATTGCACAATGATGCCCGATTTACTCCATTTTAAATACCAATCTGCTGGAAATAATGACAAACAATATTGTTTTAACTTTATCCAAGTAAATGTTTTGTTTTGTGAATGAGCGTTATTTCAACAGACAGACAGATAGACTGACGAACGGACATCGCTATATCCGTTAGAGTTGTTATAGAGATCAAGAATATATATACTTTATAGAGGCAGAAATAATTTTTTCGTTGCGTTAAAAATAGAATGAAAAAACTAATATATACCCTCTGCACAGTGGTGTGGAGGGTATAAAAAAGTGAGAAATCCCTCACACAGAAGTGAAGTTCGTTGGCATTAATATTAAATGCCAACAAATTTTTTAATAAATTTATAGAAAACAAGTGACAAAAAGATTTTCTTAGTAAATAAAAACCGATTTGTTATTTTTTTTTTTACTACTTCGTCAGTTTTTTTCTGTTGTTTAAAAATACTTGTGATTTAACTGAAAATGTAAGACTTAGTCCAGTTTTAATATACATTTGCAATAAATTTAGAGATAAAATATTTTGAATGTAGAAAAGGCTTGGTGAAATCAAAACGAATGCTATTTTTCTACAAAAACAATTATTAAGGTTTATTTGAATTTACCTATCAAACATACATACATATATCACCCTGTGAAGTAGAACAAGAAATATCTAAATTGAATCTTAAATAATCTCCGGAATACAATAAATTTGATGCCAAAGACGTAAAAGCATTATAAAAAAAGCTATTATGTTACTTACGACTCAATGCAAATGGGTGGAGATAATGATGGTACAACAACGCAATAAGCCAGGAAATGAATTAATGTCTTATAAGCAGAGAGCGGAACTTCATGCAAATGCATGTTTTTTGTCGTTAGTCTAAGCACAGTATAAACAAAATATCTTTGCGAATCAAAGAATTTGCGTTAAAATGGCATCGATTCGTTAGTGCATATTTTTGCATATTTTGCTGAAAATTAATATTTTTGCATATTTTCCTATAAATGCATATTTTTGTGTCATATTTCGCATTATTTTATGTAAAATTCAAGTTTTGCCATATCTTTTTCTATTATTTCATTTTACGTTTTTACATAGTTGCATATTTTTTTTAAAACGCTTAAAACTATGTTATCCTCTCTTACATTTAATTTTCAACATGAAGAAAATTCAATTCAAGTACAAGGTAAAAAATAAGAAATATATTTCTGAAAGTTGCATATACAGTCGCTCACAGCTTATTTGATGCAAATAAATTTTATATGTTTATAAATACATATTTAAAAATTTTGTTCTGAAAATACAAAAACGACATATCTGGTTTAGTTAACAATTATGCGTTATTTATATATACAAAAAAAAATATATCTGCTTTAAGTTCTCTAGAAACTCAAAATACAAAATAAGGTACAAAATTCAGGTCACAGCTTAAATGATGCGATTTTAAAAACATTAAATAAAAAAGGATTTACTGTAATTTTAAAATTGTTTTCAATTGCTTAGTATTTAGTACGATATCTTTATTATCTATAACCGCATGAAGCATTTTCGGCATAGAGTCCACTAGCTTTTTTTTATAATCTGGATCTATTTTATCCCACTCTTTTTGCAATACCTATTTTAAGAGAGATTTGTTATGGATATCGTATTTTCGATTATTGTCTTCAGTATTGACCACAAATTTTCCATCACATTTGAGTCAAGTGATTGTGGCTGGAGTTTAAACTATATTCCATTTCCATCAACCAAATCTGTACTAATGGTGATTTGTGCTTATGATCATTATCTTGGTAGAAGCGAAAAGCATCCTCAATTTGCAATTTCGTCGCTCTTTGAATTCGATTTTCTTGGAAAAGTTTCAAATACATCATTTTATCCATATTCCCTACGATAAAGGCCAAGTTACCTACTCCATTTGAAGACATGCATCCCCAAACCATAGCATTTCCACCACAGTGTTTCATAGTGGCACGTAAATTGTGAGGTTTCAGCTCAGTATTAACCTTGCGCCAAATGTAGGGTCTTCCATCTGGTCCAAATATATTAACTTTCACTTCATCAACAAAAATTACAGTTCTCCAAAATGCTGGACTCTTATTTAAATGGTAACACGCAAACCGCAGCCATTTTACTCTATTGTTTTCATTTATAAATGGTTTGTTTCGAGGAATTCGGCCATTAAAATCAGCGTCCCTCAATATTCTGTGAATTGTTTCAGGATGACATGTCTTTCATAAACATTTTTCGGCCATAAGTCAGCTTCGGAGCGCTTGTTGCTGGATTTTTACGAATTTGTTGCACTAACCACTTAGAATCACTTTCAGTAAAAATTTTATTTAGAGCTTGTCTACCCTTGTTTTCAACACGATTCTCACCTATGTAAATAGCGTTTTATATGCTGAACTGTTGAAGAGCTTAAATTAACCATTTCAGCAATTTTCCGTGGAGTGTGCCCATTCTTATAGTGCTTTAATACTAACTCACGCATATCAATGGATGTACGCGGTGCCATGGTTGAAATATTTCACTTATTTTTATTTTTTTAATGCGTATCAGTCAACAACACAATTAGGAATGATTGCAGATAATAATTTTAAAATCTTAAGTTGAAAACAACAACAAGGATAACGATAAAATTAACTGCGTCATTTAGGCTGTGACATGAGTTTTGTACCTTATTTTGCATTTTTTAGTTTCTTGAGAGCACAAAGCACATTTTTGTTTTTGTTTTTTTGTTAAATAAAATTACAACACTATAATATACTAAACCACAATCTTTGTGTTTGTATTTTTAGAACAAAATTTATATATATATATAACGGTTTTTGAAAAAAACTTATCTGCATCAAATAAGCTGTGAGTGACTGTACGTTAGTTTTTCCAAAAAAAATAATCGGAAAAATCAAAATTTTTATAAGCTTGTTTTTAAATTCATTTTTAGTATAGAACTGCTTAATATCTCTTAATAATCAATTTTTTTTACTAAAAGTAACTTCAAATTACGAAAAAAAGTACATTAGTACGATTTTACTCCTCTTACAGCCTTTATAACAGCCATTATCCTTGATGGCAAGGAGGCAACAAGGACCTTCATGATTTTTTCGTTAATAACGCTGTACCATACGCATTGTAAGGCTGAAATCAATTTTTTGTTTTCGGGTTTTTGATCAGTAGCTTTGCGTTTTATTACGTACCATAAGTGAAGTGGTGCGGTTTTCATGACCGCCAGTGTATTTATCTTTAAGTGAACAAAGAGTCTGAATTTAAATATGATTTAAATAAAAGTATAAAAAAAATTTTAAGTGCATATTTTTTTAATTTTTAGTGCATACGTTTAACATACATTGTTGTATTGTTCATATCACAAGCCCAATTTAAAACCAGAGCAAAGCTTTTGTTGTTGTTACGCAAAATAAAGTGCACCCAAAAACCGGTTTGTATCAGATGGGCTACATGGCTGGTACATGGATGGGGTATATAGCATCGTTGTCAAAAAAGTGGGTCGTCGATCAATTTAAAATGTTTTTATTCCAGAATAAGAATCTCTTTTTTCCCCAAAAAAAAATCAAATTTCTATTTATATATGCATATTCATAGTGGGTTATCTACCTTTGACTTAATTTTCCAAACCATACATTTAAATAAATTTTTTCTGCCACATAATCTGGTGTAGGACTCACTTTTGGCTCTCTGCCAAAATAATGGAACATCTGATAACCCACTATTTTTATACAACGATGATATGCATTTACTTCAGGTTGCTAAAGAAAAAAAATTATAAATTTGCATTTTAGGTTCTTGAAATACTGAACCCAGATAATGCTGAATCTGTAAAGCTGGCAAAAGAGCAAATAAAAATTCCCAACTATATCGGGAATTTATATACACGAAATCGAATTTCAAAAAAGTTGCCGCAATCATAACTTCCTTGAAAGCGAATTTATTTAAGGAAGCTGAAAATATTGAAAATACCATTAAATATAAATTTGCTCCAATTACTTCCTGTGACGTTGAAAGAAGCTTTTCCGATAACAAAATGGTTTTTGGAGAGAAACGTCAAACCTTCTCAATTAATAATTTAGAGAAAATTATGGTTGTATATTGTAATACAAATTATCTTGAATAATCTTTAAAACTATAAAATATAATTTGTATGTATCATTTGCTCTACTTTAGTATCTGACAATAATAAATAAAAGTTCAATACGTATACCACCCTCTGAATCGATTTTATATTATTTTTTGATTTGTTTAACATAGGAAATTTTAGCATACTGTGCATATTTTGGCATATATTATGCATATTCATTTCATGCAAATATGCAAAAGAAATTTGAAATATGCATATCGTTTTCAATTCTATTTTCAATAGAACGAACCTTGGTGTCATCAGAATTTACCTATCTTAATCCTTTAAAAATATGCAAATATGCAACATCCAAAGTAAAAAACAACATAACAAATAAAAAATATAAAAACAGAACATTTTTTAGTAAAACTTGTTTTATTTTTAAATAAAAATGTATAATATTTGTCTCATCTTCAATCCAGTATATTGTTTCTTTATAAAATTATACATTTTTATTTGTTTGTAGTGAATAAATCTTAGTGTAGATACTTGATTGTATTTTATAATTAGTACAACATCAATAATTATTAAACTCTTTTTAAAAAAAATACTTCCAATATTTATATACTTCGAGTAAATAACTGCAATAAATAGTATGATCATCTGATCACATATGTAAAATATTATTTATCATAAACAAAAAGGCGCTGTTTGGGTTGATAAAAGGCGCAGGGCATAGTGTGAATAGCGCTAAGTTGACATCACTAAATATACTGGTTGCTAGCTCAAAAATCAAAATTATGTAAAGTTATGCTCTGCAAAATTATCCTTAAGACCGTATGGATATAAGCCATACAAATTTGGGGGACCGCAAGCTAACACTGAAATGATTCAATATTATCAGTATTCGGATGATTACAGACGCCCCTTAAAAATAATAATGTCCAAAATAACTTATACACAGCTAAAATCAATAGCTGAAATCAATAGATTAGCTCTAAATATTTAGAAAGATTTAGCAACCATTATAAGCTGCTTTTAATTAGTTTATTGGATGATTATGATGATGTTGAAAAACTGCAAGGACTCCATATCCTTTATTTTCCATTAATAAAATAAATAAACAAAAAAAAAAAACAGTAATATGTAAATAATACTTGTGTAAATATATCTTGGAATATAATTATTTGTATGTACATATGTATATATTTAAATTATTTGTAATATAGATTTTTTGTATGTATATGCATATGTATTGAAGTTTTAATCTCATTTGGGAATTATACTTATGTGATGATATAATTTTATGTAATTTAGTTATTTTCATAAAATATGTTTTGCATTTTAAGAAATACAATTACATAAAGAAATAGGTTTTTAAGAACATCTTCCATTTATTATGTAAAATCATCACTGTGAAGATTTCGTAAACTCTTTTGTATATTTTCATACTATGAATTGCATTTATTTTTTAGCATATACTGAACAAAAAGGAATTTACAATAATTTGTGAATTGAGACACCTGATTACAAATTTCATGTTATTCCACTATTTTATTCCATTTAATGGAAGAAAAAATAACTTCAAAAACTTCTATTAATAAATTCAAACTAGTTTTGTGTAACTGCTTTTTTCTTTGTACTTCCGGATTTTGAGATATTCTAACCTGAGAAAAACATTTAATTGATTTGTGATAAGGACAAATATTTACATATGTTGGATTTCTTATATCAAAAAATTTAATTTAAAACAAGCAAGAAAATAATAGAGGGTCTTGGATCCAATTTGGCTTAGCCAATAACTGGATATAGGTCACTTACTTTTCTCAAAACCATATATAAAAAACTGTGGTTTACTGATTTTTGTCAGTTTTGAGTTAACGATGCCAAATATATTAATTTTTAACGCTCTTTACATGTGTTCAATTTTTTTTTTTTTTAAATATTGACCATTTCTGAGTTTTTTTTCTTCAAATAACGACGTAACTTAAATGTTTATTAAATTAATTTGCAGCACTAACGACGTATGTCAACCTACGTTTGATCGCTGACAAATTATTTTCTCAGAAAACGACGCATAGCGACATACATTGTTATTAATGAAAAAATATGCAAAATAATTTTGGATTAGTTTTCAGTTTATAACCACTTATAAAAACTTGTGTGTTTATTTCTGTTATTTTATATCACCATTATTCTTGATATCTTATTTTTAATTAAAATTAAACAAACTTGATAAAAATTTAAAACAATGTGTAAGATTCTCACTTTTTCCTAATTTTACTTTTGCGTTTTAAACAAATATTTAAATTAATATTTTTATAAAATTTTACATGCACCTAGGCGCAGTATGCTGCAAGCCCCTGAGAGTATGTGAAAAAATTATGATTTTATTACTTTGTAATGAATTAGCATCTGGTAACAGAGGGTATTTTACATTGTTACAGCGTTAAATCTGGCAATAATTTGCATAAATTGGAATTATGATGAAGCCAAAAACAATAATAGTAGGCTTTGCCAAAAATATCAACTTATATTAGTTTTTCATAAAGTTGAATTGTGAGTGAAGTTGGAAGTGCGTCTAAAATTATTACAAAGTATTCAATAGTGCTAAAAATGAAAAGAATACAGAACAATACAATCGATAATTTCTTTATCAAAAAAGTGAAGGTAAGTCACAACAATATTTATATAGTTAAAAAAATTCTAATAGGACTTTGTTATTTGAAGTTAAATGTTATTTTTTTTTTGACGAAATTGGATTCAAAATTTTTTCAATGTTAAGTACATTTACGATTTATGTTGACAATTGTTTCGGGGATTTCCCAATTATTCCCCGTCATCAGAATTCTATAGAAAATAAGTTCACACTAGGTTGAAGTAACTGAGAATATGAATATTTTATTTTGGACAACAGTATTACCACAATTTTCTAAAGAATTCTGATGATGGGGAATAATTAGAAAATCCCCGAAACAATTGTCAAATCAATCCTGAAAATTACCGACTCTTTTGAAAGCAGAACTTTATGAGTATTTGTTGGAAGAATACCCGAATAAAGAAAGTAGAGTAAACATAAGTACTTGTTATGTTAATTCATAATGGGGAAAATAAACGACCTCGAACTAGAATAAATTATTTTTCATTGATTATAAATAATTTTAGAATCCAGAAAATAATGAAGAAATTATCTCGGAGATAACTGCCGAAGCTTCAGACCAACCACTCCCTATATTGCAACCACACCCTATAATTCAAGCAAGTCCGAAAACTACAATCACGTGTGATGAAATGGCGACATCGTCATCCTGTGTTCAAGAAGTGCCTTCACAATTTCATGCATATGATATTGGTCAGTACATTAACAAAAATATATCCGATGATGTAAAAGAAAAGTTGCTGCGCCATACATGGACTCCAAACCCCAAACATAATTTTGAGTCACAAATAGGAAAAAATGGCAAAAAACGTTTTTTTCGAATTCAATGGATTGAGAGATTTTCTTGGCTGGCTTATTCGGCTCATTCCAAAGGAGCTTTTTGCAAGATATGCCCTTTATTTTGTACTAAGAGCAAACAAACTCTATGTAAATCATTGGTTATCCAACCGTTTACGAACTGGAAGGACGTCATTGAAATATTCAATAAACACGATACCAACGTATACCATAAAGAGGCTACTATTAAGGCCCAACATTTTTTTAGAAACCTTTGATAATGTTCAAAAAAGCGTTGAATTTCAAATTAACAAACAATCAAACGAAGTCATGGATGATCAAAAATATAAAATAAAGTTAATAATTGAAACAATTCTGTTATGTGGACGCCAAGATTTGGCATTACGTGGCTCTAAAGATTATGGAAATTTGTCATTAGAAGAACCGTCAGAAAATGATGGTAATTTTAGAGCGTTATTGCGATACCGATCCGAAGGAGATGAAAGATTAAAAAAAACATAGCAAATGCTCCGAAAAACGCATCAAACTTAAATCCAATTATCCAAAATGAAATTATAGAAATAATAGGCTCACAAATTCAACAAAATATTGTCAATGACATAAATTTCTCTGGATTTTTCTCTTTACTGGCAGATGAAACCACAGACATTACTGGAAAAGAACAGCTTACAGTATGAATTCGGTTTTTCAATAAGAAAGCATGCCGAGTAGAGTAGTGTTTCCTTAGCTTCATTCAGCTAAATGAAACAACAGGAAGAGAAATTTCATCTTCCTTATTAGCAGAATTAACCAGACTTGGGCCAGACGTAAACAACCTTGGAGGACAAGGTTATAATGGAGCAGCCAACATGTCAGGAAAATACAATGGCGTACAAGCACATATAAAAAAAGTACAGCCTAATGCTGTATTTGTACACTGCGCTTCCCATGCGCTTAAGTTCGTAACACGTTGGCAACCTTGTCCGAAATATGCAATTATTTTCGATGTTCAGCAAATAGAACCGCAATTTTAACCAACATTTTTGATAAAAGTGGAAAAAATGTTAAACGTTTAAAGTCATATTGTGAGAGACGTTGGGTGGAACGCCACAATTGCGTAGAATTGTTTTACGAATCGCTCCCGAAATTATAGAAGCCTTGGAGGCTTCTAATATCTTATTGAAAATTATAAAATTTTTAATTCTAGGTTGTAGCAATGGAATTGGGTTTCATAATAGAATTTGCAAATTTGAATTCATTATTAGCGTAGGTATATGCAGCTTCATTTTGAATATCACACATAGCTTATCAAAATATTTACAAACTGTCAATATGGACGTTATTAAAGCTTATGATCAAATTAATATTGTAAAACAAAAATTGAATAATATGCGAACTAATGCAGATACAGATTTTGAAGCACTTTACGAAGAAAGTTCTGATCTTGGTCAACGTTTTGGAATTTTTCAGAACTTCCACGAAGAGTTGGCACTCAAAAATTCAGATCGAATATAGAAACTGCAGATCCTAAACTATATTATAGAGCAACAATTTTTATCCCCTTCTTGGATGAAATATTATGTAACTTATCAAACAGATTTTCTGAACACAAAGATATTATAAAGGATCTGTACAATTTGGTTCCGATTCGAATTGTTGACCTAAGCCCCAAACATTTCGAAAATATAGTTACGTTTTATCAAAACGATTTGAAATGTTCACCAAGAGCGGTGTTGGCAGAAGTTAGTATTTGGATAGAATACTGGAAGAATAAAATTGAGAAACCACTGAATCCATTAGAGACTATGTATTGCAATTTGCAACATCGAATTGTATCCCAATTTATACATCCTTCTTCAAATATTAATTACAATTCCTGTAACAACGTCTTCGGCAGAGCGAAGCTTTTCGACGCTTAAAAGAGTTAAATCATATTTAAGAAATCGAATGGAAGAAGAGAGACTATCTTCACTTGCTCTTATGTCCATTTATATAAATAAAGTCGATATAGAAGAAGTTATATCTAAGTTTTTTCAAAAACCAGAAGAAATACCATATGAGAATTTTTGTCTCTGTGTTTTAGTGTTCGCCAAAATTTTTTAAAAAAATTTGTTTTTTTTTAGTAAAATTCAAATTATTTACAAAATAACCAAATACAATTCTAAATGCATATTTAAATTCAGGAGAATATTTTACATTTACTTTTTAAGTAAATTGCATTTTTACCAAATATTCTTATCCATCCTAATGTGTATATATATATTTATTTTTTGCTATAAAATTATTAATTTATTAATAAAATGAACTGATCTCGTAATTTCAGCTTTAAAATGTAGTATTTTTATTAAATTTTCGAAAAGCATTTGTGTGCATATAAATTTGTTTTGTATATTATGAGTTATATACTTAAAAAAATTTTTGGGTCCCCCCTTTTCAAAATCCTGTGTACGTCGCTGACTCACACCGTATGACATGTAAGAAATGTTTAATGAAATTTATTGTTATAAAAGGTCCTGCAGTTGTGAATATTTAACCATAGCAGAAGTCGCGTGTGTATACAAAGAATCATGATGAATCTGAAACAGTTGATCACACTAACGAATATCATCGAAATTCGAAACTAAAATCATCTGAAAATTCTGAAAAAGTGCTTTGTTTGTTATAGAAAATTTTCAAGGATAGATTCGGATTCTTCATTGATATAGCACATCCCAGATACAAAATAGCTATTAACTACTATAATTTTTATTTTTTTTATTTATTATTTATTTACATAACATAAGAAAATATTTACAGAGTAATATTACAAAAAAGATGTAAGAGTTCAGGCATTTAATTGTTCTTTTCTACTTAGAAATTTTTACCAAATTTAATTTAGGCAAAAAGTAACAAAAACCTATTCAAAAAAGTAGGAAAAAAAAATGGTATATAAAAAAAATTGTATATAAAAAAATTTTTATATAAAAAAAAATTTATATAAAAAAAATATTTTATATATCTGTATTTACACCCTATACCACTATGTGGTTTGTTATACCCTATACGACTATGTGGTTTGGGTATAATGACTTTGTGCTGCTGTTTGTAACTACCAAAAATATTTGACCTAGACCCATCTTTTATTATACCGATCGAATCGGAATCACTATCTGATTCGATTTAACGATGTCCGTCCGTGTGTCCGTCCGTCCGTCTGTGTGTCCATGTAAACCTTGTAATCAAACTGCAGGTCGCAAATATGAGTATATTTTGATGAAATTTGGTATATAAGCTTTTATCGGCCATAGGATGAACGCTATTGAAATTGGTGAAAATAGGTCCATGTTCAGACCTAGTCCCCATACAAATGACCCCTATGAAATCGACATAAATTGCCATAAGATCCAAATTATCATATAGATCTTACTCAAATTGGGTTTATATGCATTTATTACATCCATTAATGAGTAGTCCAAAAATTATCCCTATGGGACAACCCTTACTCATAGGCCCCATGTAGAGTTGCTTCCCGATCTGCACTTAAATCTATCAAAAAACTAAAATATTGCACTGATTCTTTTCAAATTTTGTTTGCATATATTTTTGCAAAATACAAGAGACTTTACCAAACATGATCAGGATCGGTCCAATTTTAGGCCCATATAGATATAGCATCCGATATGAACTTTTTCATATCTCCAGCCAAAAAAATTAATAAAAATCCCACTCAAATTTGGTTTATCTTATATTCTATGTCCAGTTAGTTTGGCCTAAGAGATAGGGTCTCTAAACGCATGTTATAGAGTATCGTATAGTCGGTCTAGACCGACTATAATTTTCTTACTTGTTTTTTTCTTTTTTTTGAATAAGTAGGAACTAGTTTAGAACGCTTTAGTATTATTTTAGTTTTAAATTGTGTTTCACATAATCGAAGGTGTGAGATGCAGAAATTAATGCTGCAACTAAGAACATATACGATAAAAATAAATCGATGTCGAAATGTCAACAGGGGAGAATATAAAACATGCTTTAAAATACCAACGATAAACTTTATAATACCAAAATGCATTCACATGCCAAATTAAAAAATATCTTTCCTTTTTAAAAAAAAAAAAAAATTATACGAAATTAATCTTTACGTAAATTAATATACTGACATCCCGTTGATATCAATTAAAATGTTGCTGTGTGATGTTGAAAATGTATGACAAGCAAATGAATCACAAGAAACCTCTACTATTTACGAGTACATATTAGTCTATTTTTTAGTGTGTGTTGAGTTTTTTGTTCTGCAGTGTTTAAAGGTTAATCTTTCAATATGTCTTAGTTTGTAAGCAAACAATGATGTATCGTCTTCGTATTTAGAAACTGTATACAAAAGAAAAAGAAATTAAAAACTTTTAAAAAATGATTCTTTAAATGCAAAACAATCTTCCCAAAGAGTAAAATATTTGGTTACTCAAATTTTGCGATGTAATAATCATTTAAGCTTAACTTTACTTCAAATACAATAATTTGCAGACTTGATTGGACAAATATTGCTGATGCATAAAAAAATAAATAAATAATAAAAAATTCGCTCATTTGCGACTTTTGTTATTTAAACGCAATTAAAAAAATAAAATAAAAAAAAATAAAGTTTTAAAGTCTGAGTAAAAAACTACATTTACGAGTATGTACATCTATATTTAATATTTATGTATGTATGTGTGACATTTTCGAGTAAGACATTAAAATGTTTAATTTTCACACATACAGCCACACAATAATGCACCAATGCCTTATAGAATGTTCTATTTCGAATCGGTGTTTGTGAGTGTGTGTGTTTTGAAACGCAAAAGTGAAATATTTTTTCGTGCAATATTTATTTCGTTTATGTGGTTGTTGTTGATTAGCACGTTAACAACAATATTGACTGTACGTTTAATTACGTTTTCGTTGTTTATGTGTTTAATTTAAAATTGTTTTCGTTTTTTTTTTATTTTGTTTATATTTTTTGCAATATAAATTTAACATTACGTTTCACACGACAATGTTAATATGTTCAAAATTATTTTACTTTTATTTTAATGAAATTATTTTTTTATTTTCATTGACGGGGTTCATCTTTCCCGTTTTTATCTTTTTAAATGTAAATATAATTTTATTTATATTTTTTTATTACTGCATTTTGTGGTATTTTACAAATACGGTTTTTGTAGTCCGATTTTAAAAAGGTTTTAAATGCAGGAAGTATAAATTATATAGTAAAAAAAGTGTTAAATAAACTTTAAATGAAAAGAAAAAAACAAAAAATGAGGCTTGTACAAACCGTAAAGATTAATTATAACACAATTTTTAATAAACACAATATATTAATAGATGTTTACATACTGAACTGCAATTGAATTTTTCAGAATTTTTCATTAATTTTTTAATTATAAAAAATTGTCGTGAAGTTGAACATATGACATACATATAAAAAAAACTCACTCAGACGTATACGTAAAATGTTGTATGGATAGGGGGGCCTAAATGTTATCCAATATTAAGGATATCTCCTAATAAAAGGATTGCATATAAAACAATTCAAGAAGGTACTCATATTCATTATGTTAATATTTTCTAACCCCTGTTTAGTTAACATTTTACTTACATTATAAGTAAAATAAAAATGTACAATATTTTAAAATATTAAGCAAAACTTTTTTTTAAATTTTGTTCAAAAGGTCAAATGTTTTAACTTAAAAACCTTGACAAAAAATGACAAAGTACGAATATATTTATATTTACATAGTTACGGTCGCTGACATTGTAACGTCGTATGATTAATATAAAATTACATAAACCATAACTTTTTTTTAAAAACGCCTTTTCGAAAAAAATACATTTGTTAAAACATAAATAATCTTAGCCTATATAAACAAAATTTTTATTAAAATTCTTTCTTTCCTTATACATATGAGTTTCGAATATTTCCGTATCTGTGCGTGACTATTTTAAAATTAATCCATGGTCACAAAAAGTCTATGGACCATCTTTCAGATTGATTGGATGAGGGAAATAGGGTTTAAATCACTCAATGACTGTGCGTGACTATCTTAAAACTAATCTTTGGCCACAACAAGTCTATAGACAAAGTTTCAGATCGATCGGATGAGGGTAAGTGAGGTTTTAATCCCTCCGTGACTGTACGTGACTGTGCGTGTCTGCCCAAAAATTAATCTATAGTCACAACAAGACTATGGGCCAAGTTTCAGATCAGTTGGATGAGGGGGAATGGGGTTACACCATAGCAAACAGAGAGACAGAGATTATGAGTTAAAAGAAAGGTTTAAAAAAAACATTTTCTTTAAAAAGTACATTTTCTTAAAAATTTATACTTTTATTAAAAACCTTTCTCAAAAATTACATATTCTTAAAAACTACATTTTTGTTAAAAAAAAGTACCTTAAAAACAACTTTTTTTTAAAAAGCACCATTTTTAACAATGTACCTTCTCTTAAAAAAGTACTTGTTTTAAAACAAAACACATTTTCATAAAAAAAGTACCTTTCCTAAAAAATAAGCTTTTTTTAAAGTACCTTTTGTTATTAAAGAAGTACCATTTTTAAAATGGTATATTTTTTAAAAAGTGCCTGTTTTAAAAAAGCATTATTTCTAAAAAGAGCACCCCTTCTTCGACAAGTAAATTTTCGTAAAAAATTACTTTTTTCAAAAAGTACCTTTTTTAAAAAGTACCTTTTTAAAAAGTACCTTTTTAAAAAAGTACCTTTTTAGAAAAGTACATTTTCTTTTCTTAAAAAAGTACCCTTTCTTAAAAAAGTACATTTTCTTTGAAAAGTAAATCTTTCTTAAAAATTTACATTTTTGAAAGTACCTTTTTTTAAAAAGGGTACCTTTTCTTCAAAAGGGTGCCTTTTCTTAAAAAGGAACCTTTTTCAAAAAATATAATTTCCTAAAAAAGTACATTGTCCAAATGTTCTCTTTCTTTAAAAAGTAAATTTTCTGTAAAAAATACCTTTTCTTAAAAAATTTACCTTTTTAAAAAAATTCCTTTCCTTAATAAAGTACATTTTATTAAAAAAGAATATTTTCTTAACAAAGTAAATTTTCTTAAAAAAGTACCTTTTTCAAAAAGTTAATTTTCTTAAAAATCTGCACTTTCTTTTAAAAATGTACCTTTTCTTAAAAATGTATCCTTTTCAAAGAGCATAGTATTTTTTAAAAAAAGTACCTTTATATATAATATAATTTCATAAAAAAATACATTGTCCAAATGTTCTTTTTCTTTAAAAAGTAAATTTTCTGTAAAAAATACCTTTTCTTAAAAAATTTACCTTTTTAAAAAAATTCATTTTCTTAAAAAAGTAAATTTTATTAAAAAAGAATATTTTCTTAACAAAGTAAATTTTCTTAAAAAAGTACCTTTTTCAAAAAGTTAATTTTCTTAAAAATCTGCACTTTCTTTTAAAAATGTACCTTTTCTTAAAAATGTACCCTTTTCAAAGAGCATAGTATTTTTTAAAAAAAGTACCTTTTCCAAAATTACTTTTTCGTTAAATTGTGCAATTTCTTATAAAAGTATATTTTCTTTAAAAATTACCTTTTCTTAAAAAATTTACCTTTTAAAAAATGCTTAATTTCTTTAAAAAAAATATATTTTCTTCAAAAAGTACTTTTTATTAAAAGAGGACATTTTCTTTAAAAAGTACATTTTCTTTCTCAAAAAATTACATATTCTTAAAAATTCAAATTTTGTTAAAAAAAAAGTACTTGTTTAAAAAAAAACACATTTTCTTAAAAAAAATACCTTTCCTAAAAAATAACTTTTTTGGAAGAAGTACCATTCTTAAAATGGTATATATTTTAAAAAAGTACCTGTTTTAGAAAAGTATATCTTAAAAAAGCACCTCTTCCTAGAAAAGTAAATTTTTAAAAAAAAGTCTCTTTTTTTAAAAAATTTTCCTTTTTAAAAAGTACATTTTCTTAAAAAAGGTTCCTTTTTAAAAAGTACATTTTCATTAAAAAGTAAAGAAAAGTAAATTTTAAAAAAAACTAAATTTTCTTAAAAAAGTACCTTTTTAAAAAAGTATCCTTTCTTAAAAAAAAGTACCTTTTTTAAAAAAATATCTTTTCTTAAAAAAAGTACCTTTTTAAAAAGTACATTTTCTTAAAAAAGGTACTTTTTTAAAAAGTGCATTTTCTTTAAAAAGTGCCCTTTCTTAAAAAGCACCTTTTCTGAAAAAGGTACCCTTTTCAAAAAGCATAATTTTTTTTAAAGTATCTTCTTCAAAAATACTTTTTCGTTAAAGAGTACGATTTCTTAAAAAAGTATATTTTCTTTAAAAAGATATTTTCTTAAAAAAAATTACCTTTTTAAAAAAGAAAATTTCTTCAAAAAATACATTTTCTTCAAAATGTACATTTTATTAAAAGAGGGCATTTTCTTAAAAAAGTAATTTTTTTTTAAAAAGTGCCTTTTCTTCAAAAATTACGGGTACATTTTCTTTAAAATGTAGATTTTCTTAAAAAAGTATTTTTTTAAAAAAGGCACCATTTTTAAAGAGGTACCATTTTTTAGAAGTACGTGTTTTTAAAAAAGCATAATTTAAAAAAAGTACATTTTCTTTAAACTTTACATTTTCTAAAAAATTACCTTTTCTTAAAAATACCTTTTCTTTAAAAAATTTACTATTTTTTTTCTTTAAAATGTAGCTTTTCTTAAAAAAGTGTCTACTCTTAAAAAGTATCTTTTCTTTCCTTTAAAAATTTCCTTTTCTTAACAAGTACTATTTCTTAAAAAAGTACTGTTTCTGAAAAAAAACATATTCACAATTTTTGACCGGGCGATA
Source organism: Cordilura impudica (assembly GCA_963682025.1). Classification (NCBI taxonomy): domain Eukaryota; kingdom Metazoa; phylum Arthropoda; class Insecta; order Diptera; family Scathophagidae; genus Cordilura; species Cordilura impudica. Next base: position 3,016,331 of record OY821521.1, read on the forward strand.
GACGCCTTACAACTAAGTAGTTTAAATTTAAATATATGAGAGAGAGAAACTAAAGATAATTTTAATGATTTAGAAGTTAATAAAGCAAAAACTTTAGCACAATTGTTTTTGAGCTATGGATGACGGATGAACAGTGCATTGTCCCGAAACGTGTTACTTGTTTTTCTGCAAGCTTTTGTATATACAAGAAATGTTCATTGCAAAATGTTCTTTTGATCAAGTACAATAGATTTAGTTAAATTTCGCGAACCTTCAATCCGCGATCCTCCATAACCAGGTCTTGATTTCTGTTAACCATTATTTTTGTAGTGACCTTAAGAGGACGTGCCGAAGTCTCACCATCTTTTGTGGTCATTCGTCCACAGCAACTCCAAAATACCATTTTTAAATTATTCTGAAGGAATGAGTGTTTTGTTAACATTTTTATTTAACATGTTTATGTTGTTATGTCCATTTAATACAAAAGTAGTTGCCAGATTTGAATGACATTTTGGGCATAGTGCCAGATTTTTTTATTATTATTTTTTAAATTACATTAAAAATTATAAAAAAAAAAAAATATGAAATAATTTGTTCGCGATCGTAACAAAATGCAATGCAGTTTTCATTATTTGTTTTTTTTTTTTGTTAATTAAAGTAAAACAAGACTTTTTAGTCAAACGGCAGCACGGAACTGAATGAACATTTTTGTCTGAGAAAGAATCCCTTAACAAAAATTTTCAATTTTAAAATGTAATGTATATTTAATAGTTTGGCCTCCATAAATATAAGAATTTATTGGTGCAGCTTATTTTACATCTATTATATCAATTTAACAACGAATCGAGTCATTAAAGCAGTCCAGGAAATTTATATTTTCTTAAAAAAACACCTCGCATATTAAATTTGAAATAAATTTCGCTTACCAAATAAACATGTTTTTTTACATTGTTTTCTATTAACAAATTTATAAAATATAAATTAAAAAGTATCGGGGAAATTTTGAAATATATAGCGGAAGGTATCTTAAAATGACTCAAAAAGACTAATTTTAATAAAAATATTGTTTAAAATTGCTTTTCACATAACACCCCTAGTGTAAACACTTAAATATTTAATGATTTAATAATTAGTATTTTGGCTTTAATCCCAACAAAATGCATTTCACAAATGAATCAAGAGAATTGCACCTTTCGGTAAACACAATCACTAATTGAACAAATACAAAAACCAAATAGGAAATTAAGAATACGTTTATTAGCTGTAAAATAAAGCATAGAATATATAAACACATATTAAAAAATACATCACCCACTTAAAGCATTTATACGTTTAAAAGGCAGGCATCCATTTATTTTCGAAGAAAAACTGATCAACATTTTCTGAGTTTCTATTTTGAATTAGTAAAGTTCGATTCATAGGTAATAAATATGGTTTGGGATATCATTAGATTCACATATATTATGTAAAGAAGAATATACTCGGCTTAATCGAATTATTTACACCACTCTTTTGCTTTTCTGACTTTTGTTATATAGACTAGTACTTACTTCTTTTTGTAAAAGAAAAATCTAAAACATTTTCCCATTCAAATAATTGCCACCCCACTGAATAATCTATGGTGCACATTTGATTCATTTCAATAGAAATATCAATTGAAATTACCACATAAATTACAAATAATTTTTGTGTTTTTCTTTTTGTACAGCGATTCATTAGAAAACACCTGTGAAAATAATTCGTTTATTTGATTCGATATTTCGGTAAACGTTTGTGTACTAAACCGCTGTTCAAGTGTATCGTAAAATTCCTCCATAATGTATTTATGGTGTTTATTTCAAGTTTTATTTTTGTTTAGTTAAAAACTTAAATACAAAACAGAAGTTTAAAGTGCACATGGTGTTGGTGATTGTTCTGTAATTATTTTAAGTAAAAACAATTCTATATTTTATGTTGTTTACGAGTGAAATTAAGTGTATATGAAGGAGAGTGAATGTCTGTGTATGTGGTGGGTATTGCTACAACTCCCTCAGTCAATAAATTCATATAGAGTAGATGTACGTAAATGTATATTTGTTTTCACAAATGTTGCCTATTCTGTTAATATTCTTCTGTCGAGCTGCCTTTTCAGTTAATTTTTTTTTATGTAGCTTCTCACAAGAGCTTTTAAGGAATTAAATTCATATAATTACGAATCCGTTTTGAATAAACATTGATCGAATAAATTCCCTGAATTGTATAAATTAATTTTTTTTATAATTGTGCTATTCTACGAATTCATGATTCTTTGCTAAATATTTAAGAATTCATTTAAAAATTTAAAGGTTTCATTACATTATTTAAATTATTTTTTTGTTCACTAAACACTTAAGGACTAACCTACAAATTAAATGAGCGTTTAACGAATTTAATAGATGAATAATGAATTCCCTACAGAATTAATTAAGTTTGTTAATTTCTTTTTGTAATAAATCCAAAATTATTTTTTTATAAAAAAAATAAAGAATTCTGTTAATTAACCAATGCATTCTATTTAATGTCTGTATTCAAAATATAATTCTACTTGTAAAATGTTAAAAATCATTGTTAGATCCTTGAAAATGTTTGCGCTGTGATATTTGATATAAAGTTAAACCCTACAGGGTTTTATTGTACTTGGCACATTCTCGTGTAGTTACATATTTCTGGAATTTAAAACATTTAGCCCTGAAAAAGTGTTTGAATGGAATCAAGTAAATTGTTAAATTAGGCTGAGTCGTATCTTGGATACCCTCCAGCTGCGTGATACTACACTTTTAAGTGGTAAAAGTTAGTGAAGTTAAAAAATATTATATTTTATTCCACTTAATATTAAATCTCATTTTCATGTTTACTTAAAACATCTGCCCGATTTTGGTTTTTTTTTTATTACCAAATTGCTCCCAACTTCTTGACAGATGGGTCGGCGTACATCAGTAGATTAACTTTTCTTCTAAGAAAATGAAAAAAGAACGGAATGAAAAACTACGTAGCAAAAAATGTTAAGGCATAATAAAAGAAAGATCTTCCTTGGATGTGGTTTTGAGCAACTTCCAAAGTGTCAATATACAATCTTCAGAATACCAAGAAACAAATGGAGATTATCCAAATTAATTTTTGAAATAAAAAATTTATATCGCAAGTGATTTTAAAGTAAATTGATATTAAAAATTTTCTTCTTCCGGCTGGAGGTCATATATTTCAATTCAATTTACTTAACAATAAAAAGGTCAACTACACACGACGTCAATTTAAAATTTTCTATAAAAAATTGATATTGATAAAATAGGAAGAACTATATATATAAACACAACCTGGCCGGTACGGAATATTTTTCGGTGGTCGATAAGACGTTGACGACAAAAATTCTCCATTTTATTGCTTAAATATTACACACATATATATATATATATATATATATATATATATATATATATATATATATATATATATATATATATATATACAAAACAACACGTCCTAACGTAGAAAACACAGCAAGTTTGCTCGATACACTTTTCCTAGCGATATTTAATATGTAGCTTTAATGCCCTGTTTATAGTAAGAACTGTCTAGATCCATAAAATAGCCATCAACCGCAGACTCTACCTCTTCATTGTTGGCAAATCTTATACCACCGAGCCATTTTTTAAAGTTTGGAAATAGAAAATATTCGGAGGAAGCTAAATATGGCAAATAAGGTGTGTCATGAAGTAATACGAACTTTAATTCATGCATTTTGGCCATTGCAATAGTGAATGTGTGAACCGGTGCATTGTCTTGATGAAACAAAATTTTTTTCGCCAAATGCGGCCTTTTTTCCTTAATTTCAACACTTAAGCTCTGCAATAAGTTATCATAAATCTCACCGTTGATTTTATTTCCACGCATCCCAAAACCCTGCCTGCAGATGAAACTGTCTTCGCCTTCTTTGCATAACGTATCGATGAAAAATCAGCTTTATTGTGGTTAAACATCATCAAACACTAATGAAACATCGTCAGCACCCTGTTTTTGTTCTATTGTGAGCAAATGCGGCATCCATCTTGCGGACAGCTTTCTCATCTCCAAATTTTTGGTCACTTTTTGAAATTCCTATCATTTCAGCTAGCTCACGCATCTTTAGCTACGATCATCCCATACCACTTTGATTTTCTTAACCGTTTCTGGCGTGGCCACATCAATTGGTCGACCATCTTGGAGTTCATCTTGGTAGCTCGTATGGCCACGTTTAAGCTATGCCATCCAACAGTTAATAGTCGTAATTGAAGGAGCAGACTCCCCCAGAGTAGAATCTAGTAGACTTTAATAATGGTTGGACTAAGACCTTTCAAATGATAGTACTGAATTAAATAACGGCGACCAATTTTTTCCACGTTTACTGAGATTTTTTACTTTTGATGGCTCCAAAAATAAAGGCCTAGTTAGCCACACGTAACCATAACCAAACGTGTCAGCTGTTTTTTCTGTTATGTGAAAAGCATTTAGAGCAGTTACCGAACTCAACTGTCACGTAACCGGAATGTCCTAATCTTTTGAAAATAGATTTTTGCTTCGTTTGTACGTGACATTTTTGAACAGTTTGGTTAATTTCTCACAGCTACATGCTGGTTCGTTTATTTACTGTACGGATACATTTTAACAACGTGTGGCTAACTAGGCCTTAAGTTCTAAACAACGTGGCATCTTGGAATATAAACGTATGTTTTATAAGGTTGTCACTTTTTTGCAGACTACTGCCGTCATCTATTCGTCAGGTAGCGTTGTTCTGGGACCGCCGTCGTATATATATATATATATATATTTTAGTTTCTACTTTAAATTGATTAAGAAATAACATTTGTTTCATTAACTTCGTTTACGGTTGTTTTATTTTCGAAAAAATTTATTTTTGCAATAATTTCTATAAACATTAAAAACATATGTTTTTTGTTTTTTTTTAAATTTTATTATTTTTTATAAAAATAAATATAGAATATTTAGAATATAGATCAATTTTTTGAAACTAATGTACCAATGTTTTTGCTTTATTTAAAGTAAAAACATGTGTTTTTTGTTTACGAAATTGGTATTCAACACAGCAATTATTTAAAAATATGGCAACATTGGAGGGACAATGAGAGTTTAAAAATGAGAATATGTGAATATGAGAAACTCTGAGGCAATAAAATTTGATATTGCTAATATAAAAAAAAATTTTTTATTTAAAATGAAAAATTGAAATTAACAAAAAGTGACAAAAAGTAATTATAAAAATTGTGCTAAAGGAACCTATTAAAAAAAAATGTATATATCATTGCATTCTAAGCCCTAGATACTTTTCCAACTTTTTATCACATGTGGTTTCCAAGAACAGCATCTATTTCACTTCTTTGGAGGCCCTTTTTACGTTGGGTAATAATTACCCTCTTGTATTTTAGTGGGGACTGTATAAATATTGGATTGGATTATTTGGATTATAAACATAAAATACGTATGTAACTTTTGTGTTAACATCTTTTTATTCTAATATGTATTATTTTCCCCAACATTGAATATTTTTACTTGAAAAAAAAAACAGGATTATGAAAACCATAAATTTTGTAGAGACCACAAGGTTTTCGCTTTGCTTTAAATTCTCATTTCAAATTATATGGTTAATTATTTCCATAAGAATGCTCCTTAAAATAAATTGTTATTTACATTTTAAACGAATGAATGAACCATTTGTTATGCAGAAACCAAAAGACACGTTTATTTAATTTTTGATCCTTCTTTCAGAATATTTTGGATGTTATTATGTATGTAGTTAAATGTTGTGGGAGAGCGCAAATTCTCTAGAAATATGTATTTTTAATTGACCATAACAACTTTTATCGTAGAGCATGAGTTATTATATAAAACAACATACATAAATAACCAAAACTTTTAATATAGTTCTGTTTTTTTTTTTTTTTTTTTTGTTCATTAATAACATATCGATTTGTGATGCAAACGTTTCTCTCAATGACAAATTAAACTCGAAATTGCAATAAATCCTTTAATAACAAAGTATAATACCCAATGAAAATCACCATAAAATCCCATTTCAACATTCACTCACACAAACACACTCTGTCAATGCGAAAATTTGGTTAAAAGATTTTCGAATAAAAAAGTAAACATTGTAAGCACAACTGTTCTTAATTCTATTGCTTTATGTACCGTCGTTGTATGGCGTTCCCCTACAGCTAAAGTGGATGAAATAAAATTGAAAAATAATAAGGTTCTAATTCGAATTTGAGTATTTGTATAGATTAAAAGCCTTCCCTCAAAATAAGAAATATACAACCACACGCATATAATAACGTTGGACGTTGGTTTTTTTTCTTTTGAATTTAACTTCTGCTCTAAGCGTGATTTGTTCAAATAGATGTAAAACTACAATACTCGCAGCCCCTGAGTATTATATAAAATCAAATATTTTTTAACTGATTCCATGCTACGAGTACTGAAATATTTATTTGCTAGGATATCGCTTGCACCAATTAACTTGAGGACGAGGAAGACCCATATCATTGTATATTATCAAATTTTATTGAAGAAAATTACAAATCATGCTATTTTTTCATTAATTTAAAAACTATGGGCTAAAGATTAAAATAAAAAGTAAAAATAATTTATAAAACCAATATTTACAAAAATTTCTTAAAATAAATTTAGCGAAAATTAAAAATATTTTGTTTTTTTTCTAATCCTTGAACTAGACTTTGTCAATATCTATAAAAAATAATGTGTATTTTGCAGTTTTCAAATATTGTAATATTAACAATACACAGAAATATTTACATTAGAATAAAAAAAAAATATTTCATGTCCAAATATCATAAATGTCATCAAGTCGAATTAGAACAATAAAAACAAGTAAGAAAATTATAGTCGGTCTAGACCAGTGAAGGCCGTACCAAACACGCTGGTGCTCGGCTTCTTATATGTATACAGCCGAACGAAAACAAAAATACTCATCAAAGAGTAAAACTAAACAACAATTTCATTCAGTCTTATAAAAGCTTTTGAACAAAGCAGGTCTATGTCGCATTGCCTTTTGAAATTCATATATATATATTTTTAATAGGTACACAGAGAATATTTGTTTAAAAGAAACCAAAAATGTTGAGAAAATTTCGAAGACTTGATAAACTAAATTACGCAAAGCAGTTGAATCTGCTATAAATTAAACATTTTCTATAAATTTCATATCCAGTTACTGCAGGCTGTTAAGTTTTTTTAGTTTTTGGTAACATATCACTTATTAACCTTTGAAATTTCTTATCTTTTTAAGTTTTGCTATTTTTTTCTTGTTTTTTAAAGAAATTAATAATTTATTATTACTTATTTGATTTAATAAACTTCAAACTTATGGATAAAAGAGAATGTTCTTCACATTTTTTTTTACGTTTTCAGAATGTAAGATTTAAAATTTTAAAGCAACAAAATATATTTAAAATTTTACCATATTCTTCGTGAACTCAACTATTTTCCCTTTTAGTCATTCATAAACACATTCATACAAAATCTACACAAACCAATTTAATATCGGCATTGTGTTACGTCCATGGATTTCGATCAGTGTAGTACAACTAACACATGCTCATAAACACTATTACTAACTCAATTCTTTCGATGGCCACCACTGGTCTAGACCGACTACGAGATATCCTATACCATGCGTTTAGAGAAAGGGTCTTAGGTCCAACTAATTGATTATAGAAACTCAGCATAAACCAAATTTGAGTTGTATTGCTATTATTTTTTTTTGACTGCAGATATGAAAAAGTTCATATCGGATGCTATATTTATATGGGAACTAGGTCGAAAAACTGACCGATCCTGACCTTTTTTGTCAAGACACATATTTTTGAAAAAACCTATACAAAACAAATTTGAGAAAAATCTGTGCAATATTTTTGTTATTTTTAAAGATCGGGAAGGAGCTTTGTATGGGGCCTATGGCTAAGAATTGTCATGCAGAGTTTATTTTTGGACTCCTAATTAATGGATGTATTAAACACACACAAATCAAATTTGACCGGGATATATACGATAATTTGGATCTTATGGCAATTTAAGTCGATCTCATAGGGAACATTTTTATGGGGACGACGTCAGAAAATGTAGCGATTTTCACCGATTTCAATAAACTTAGTCAAAATATATTCACATTTGGGAACTGCAGTTTGAGTACAAGGTTTACGTGGCACACAGAAGGACGGACCGATAAACAGACAGCCAGACGGACGGACATCGCTAAATCGGCACAGAAAATGTTTCTGAGTCGATCGATATAATAAAAGATGGTAGTTACAATCATAAAGAAAATATACCACATAGTGGTATAGGGTATAAAAATCTTACCGAAATTGGTCAAAACAGAAATTCTCCACATACGTTGAAAAAAAACTTTTTTTTGCCATTTCAATACTTGAATATATATAAAAAAAATCATATTTTGCATATTTCAATTATTACAATAGTTAAAATACACTGTAAGAATGGCAATTGCCTAAAAAATAATAAACATCTAGTTATTAAAGATTGTTTTATGGCCCTTTTTTAAAATCAAACAGAAAGCGTCATCTATGTATCACTTATAGCAATCAACTGCAGGGGCTCTGCTAACATAAAAATTTTTATTATTATTTACTAACCGGTTGAAATAGTAACCGGTTGAAATAGTAACCGGTTGAAACAGTAAATAATAATAAATATTTTAATATTAGCAGAGCCCCTGCAGTTGATTGCTATAAGTGATGCATATATGACGCTTTCTTTTAATTTTTAATTTTTCGTCTTTTATTTTTCATTTTGTTATTTTTCGTTTTTCATGTTTCATTTTTTATTTTTCATTTTTTATTTTTCTTTTGTAAATTTTTATTTTTCATTTTATATTTATCATTTTTTATATTTTATTTTTATTTTTCATTTTTCATGTTTAATTTTTTATTTTTCATTTTTTATTTTTCAATTTTAATATTTTACTTTTCATTTTTCGTTTTTCATTTTTAATTTTTAATTTTTTATTTGTCATTTTTTATTTTTAATTTTTATTTTTTATTTTTAATTTTTTATTATTAATTTTTTATTTTTCATTTTTTATTTTTCATTTTTTATTTTTTATTTTTCATGTTTAATTTTTATTTTTCAATTTTAATATTTCACTTTTCATTTTTCGTTTTTCATTTTAAATTTTTAGTTTTTTATTTGTCATTTTTTATTTTTCATTTTTTATTTTTATTTTTCATTTTTAATTTTTTATTATTAATTTTTTATTTTTCATTATTTATTTTTCATTTTTCATTTTTTATTAACTTTTTAATTTTTTTTTTAATTTTTAATTTTTTTTTCATTTTTCTTTTTTCGTTATTTATTTTTCATTTTTCATTTTTCCTTTTTTATTTTTCATTTCGTTTTTTATTTTTCATTTTTTATTTTTCATTTTTATTTTGCATTTTTTGTTTTTCATTTTTAATTTTTTATTTTTCTTTTTGTATTTTTCATTTTTTATTTTTTATTTTTCATTTTCCACTTTTTAGTTTTTATTTTTCATTTTTTATTTTTCATTTTTTTTTTTTCATTATTTATTTTTCATTTTTCATATTTTATTTTTCATTTTCAAAAAGGTTATTACATATCATAATTTTTTAAAGAATACAATCATAAGTCACTCCGATTTTGTTACATGATACACTATTTTTGTGATTGTATTGTGAAATAGAAATTTACCCCCCCCCCTCCCCACGTATAAATGTTTACACATCAAAAACAGAAAAATGTATTCTACAGGTGAGCTCTTATAACTGTCGCATCTAATTTATTGAATTAAAAAAAAAAACTAGAAGGCATTTCGCGTTGTAAATATATTTTACATTGTTATGTTAGGTAAAGCTCAAGTTTTTCTTGTTTAATTTTTTTTCACAAGGTTCAAGCTAGCGATGCCAAATTGGATCGGCAATTGTAATTCCCGGGATACGGTATACGGAATTTTGTCAATTAAGATTTTCGAAATTTAGGGATTTGCTTTTTAATATTTTCTTTTTTTTTTTTTTATTAATTTTCTGTTATTTGGCCAATTTACATATATGAATTTTTTGTGTTTTTCATAAGCTGTACAGCCTAAAATTTTCCGTGTAATGAATACAATATTTTTTACAGTATTATCCTGACGTTTCGTCGATTATTTGTCGACATGTACTGTTATAAATATTGTATTCATAACATGGAAAATTTTGGGTCGTACAACTTATAACAAGCACAAAAAATTCATATATGTAAATTGGGCAAACAACAAAAAATTAATAAATAAAATATAATATATAATTATTAATTTTCAATATAAAAACCTTTTAACTTTTAATTTATTTAATCGTTATTATAACAAGAACATAATAAAAGCCAATAAATAAATTCACATTTCATTCTCACCTTCCCCCTGATTAAAACAAGTACATTTTATTGGATTTTAACACTTGTCGATAGTATCGTTTAATTTTTTACAATGTTCCCAAAAATTGTGGTAGTTATTAAGGGTCACGTTGCATAAAATTTTATCTGCATAGATTCCGTTTAGAGCCGAATTGAAATTCGAGCTATAGCTATGTATATCGCTCCACCATAATGTAAATACACGCTAGCACTATAATTCCTATTGGCAGATTTTATTAGAATTACTATTAAAAATCAAGGCATAGTCATCCAAATAACCGACCACCTAAATCACATTTCCAAGGCTTTTTTTTAGAAAAAAGTAAACTCAATATTGAAAACCAAGCAAACGAGAAAATCCTTGTAGCCATTAAGTATTTTACGAGTTTTTCGCACTTATCAAATTTTGTTTAAATAAGGTTATACATACATATAATAATATGCTGCTGCTTCAATGTGTGTATCTGCTACGAGTACGTATTACGACGTTGTAGTTTGTAAAGACATTAACAGTAGCAATAAATACGCATCCATACATACGAATACATATGTATGTATGTATGAGTAAAAATATTTTATGTATGGCTGTTACTACAGTGTAGTTCTGTTAAAACGACCACAAAGAATCTGGATAATTATGTTTTATAAAGGTGATCATCTCAATGAAGTTAAAATTCATCATAACTGACCCAGAGGTGAATATTTGTTGACTGAATTTTAAACTCTGACATGGTTAATACGGTTTGTTATTATAAAATTCGTATTAAATAATCAAACCGTTAGCAAATTTCATAAGATTATTTTCTGTAGACGGTATTTTCCATACTAGAAACTTCTAAGAGTTTATAAAGAGTTGGACACGTGATACAAATTTAGATGGACTTACATTTAGCACGATTTTTATTTTTTAGAAAAAATTCATTAACTTTCGCGAGTATGTTTGAGTCTAAAAGTTTTTTTTTTTAAGTTTCGTTAAAAATTCCAAAGATTAATAAAACACGTGCGTCGTAATGTGAATGAAAATTGATTCGCACGCCCATCTCTACCACTCTATACGAAGTATGTATGTATGTATATGTATATGTGTATAAATTTATAATTTTTATTATCTTCCTTTATTACGCACTTCCCAATAACTTAAAACATTATTGAAATTTAAGTACCTTAATGGTTGCCACAGTGATTTAATAATACAATTACGCTTAAATAAAAACGCATGGTGCTGATGTGTTTAGACAGTATTTGCTAAAAAAAACAATTTTTAATGAAATAATAAATACTAATAAATAACTGGCAGATCCCCGCCCTTGAAATTCGAAAACAAATTCTGGGAATTTTTTTTTTTTTTTTCATTCAATAAATTATTTTATAAGACCCTAAAGGTATACTAATTAATTTTAGCCAATTCACAATTCAACACTTTTTATACCCCATACCACTATGTTGTTGGGTACAATGTATTTGTGATGACGATTTAGCGATGTCCGTCCGTCCGTCTGTCCGTCTGTGTGTCCATGTAAACCTTGTAATTAAACTACAGGTCGCAAATGTGAACATATTTTGATGAAATTTGGTACATCAGCCATAGCATGAACGCTATTGAAATTGGAGAAAATTGGTGCATGTTCAGACATAGTCCCCATATAAATGACACATATGAAATCGACTTAAATTGCCATTTGATCCAAATTATCATATAGATCTCGGTCCAATTGGGTTTGTGTGTGCTTATTACACCCATTAATCAGTAGTTCAAAAATAAACCCTATACGGCAATTCTTAGTCATAGCCCCCATATAAAGTTGCTTCCCGATCTTCACTTAAATATATAAAAAATAAAAACAGAATTTTCTCAAATTTGATTTGATGTTTTTGCAAAAAATAAGTGACCTTACCAAATATGGTCATGATCGGTTATTTTTTCGACCTAGTCCCCATATAAATATACCATCTAATATGAACTTTTTCTATTCAAAGGAAACAAATTAAAAAACAATGCCACTCAACGTTGGTTCATGCTTATTTTCTATATCCAATTACTTGGGCCGAAGAGATAGGGTCTCTAAACGCAAGGTATAAGGTATAGTAAAGTCGATCTAGACCGACTATAATTTTCTTACTTGTTATTGTCGTATTTGCCCCAAAATTATTTTCATCGTTATTGTCGTTATTGGTTTATGTCCAAAATTATTTTTCAATTCAACACAGGGCTTTTTGCAAACACATTTACAAAATTAGTAAGCACACACATAGCATTGTATAATCTTATATATATGTTAGTAGCAACTTTGAATACATTTTGCTCCAGAAAAAATTTAAAAATGTAAAAATCTTTAAATCTGGCGGACAGCTAAAACGAAATACCTTTCAAAATAGGATTAAAACTGACAAGATTATATCGGCCACAAGAAATCGTCTTGCCTATTAATATTATAAATTTAAAGCAATCAATGATATAAAATCAAATTACCAAATTATATGAAATAGAAATGAAGTGATCACAGTTCAGAGACAGAAGATGTTGAAAATGCACTGAATTTTAAATTCCTAAAATTCTTTATAAACACATATTTACATATTGAAACGAATTGCACAAATAAATTAACAAGAGTTAAGTAAACAAAACTGCACGTAAAATATTTTCATTTAATAAATTTTATGAATTTACAAAGTTAATTTGCTGCACACAGAAAAAAAACATACGCCAACCGAATTTTTCTAAAATTTAACAACTGTATTTTCGATAATATCAACAAAAATTTAATAGCACTGAGCATTTTCTATTGTAATCAAATATTTACTTTTAATCGTGTTCAACTCAAAATTCTGTTATTAACACTGTCACAATTCGGTTGGCATAAATTCGGTTGTCACAAGGCATCTGTGTTCTGTGTGTAGACTTGTATTTCTTCAATATCTAATGCTGAGTTCTTAAATTCTGCAACTAGAAGTTCTCTTTTCGTTAAATTGAATGTTTCGATTGATAATAGCAAAGCTTTAAAATTCTCGTCCTAAAACTGTAGATCTCCTTAAAAACTTATTCTAAAAGCTATAACTGAGTATAAACGTCAAACGACAAACTGTTTTATTAAAGGTAATCCTACAGTAAAATTCTGTGGCGTAGTCTCTTTTATCACAAAATAACATTGTTTGTATTTAACTTTCGCTTTTCTTACATATTTTCAGCAATATTATCACATTTAATAATATTTTTTAATTTATGTGTGTATGTGTATGTGTGTGTGTTTGAGGACAATAGTTGTTGTGTTAGCACATGTTTAAGTACTTATGTTGGTATGCACTCGTAGTTCTCTAGAGTATACAAAAATGTTTGTAGTTGAAAGAGAACTCTTGAAAGTTTTTCAAATGTATAAAACAAATCAACATAACTGTTATCAAAAAAAAAAAAAAAAAACAAGAAAACAAAGAAAATATATGTGGACATAAAAATTAAATACATAAAATGATACATTAACACATTGCATACATTCGAAGTCTAGAAAAGTATGATATTAATAACAAAATTTTATATTTACTATACGAATATTTGAGATTCTCATGGAATCAATATTATAGTGAATTATAGGGATTAAGTTTTAATGTCAAAAAATAAAAATAATCACAGAGTGCCTATGTTAAAAAAAATGTTCTCCTCTACCACAAAAAAATATAGTTGGCTCCCATTTACCAAAATAAATATAAGTTTGTAGGTCTCTTCAGTATAAGCTAAGAAACAGTTTAACTCAATCAGACCAGTGCGAAAAGTTTTTCCGTTGCGAATAAGATACCCAAAATAATTTAATTAATTCTAATTTTTTTTTGTAAATTTAAATTTTCTTTTTATATTCGGAATATATTTTTTTTTCTTTTCAATAATTTCCAAATACTTAAAAACATATTTTTTTTGTTTACAATATTCGTACTCACCACAGCAATATTGTAAAAATATGACAGTTGAAAAAACGAGAATATGAGAATCTCTGCAATGAAAATAGAATATTATTTCAAGGTGGTGATGCCCCACGATTTGTTATGTAAATTTTATTTGGAAAACACTGCAAAGGTCTGATTGTGTTTATTCTCTCTAAGCAAATTTTTATATGAAAAATTTCAACGCTTTCAAGTAATGGCAGTAAATGCTGGCTTGAGATCATAACAAATAATTGTTTAAAAACGTCCAACAAGACCGCACGCGATAGCAATTTTAATAGGCAACCTGATGAACTCTGTATGTTAAAAGCAGGCCTGGAAAGCTAAACATATTTTATAAGCTTTCAATTTTTTTTTATCAGTTTATTAATTTATTTCATAATTTTGCTTTACAATTTATGTTGCCTCAGCGTCATATGACATTTTTGAGGCGAGTTGGCATAAAGATTAGTTCACATAATAAATTAATTAACTAAGTTTACAATATAAGATCAGTATAAAATTAATAATTTCTTTTTTTTTTAATATATATTATTTAATATTTACATAAGAAGCATTTCAAGATTTTGTAATAAGTATTTTTTTAAATTTGTCTTAAAAATTGAAATTCTTTGCATATTTTTTAATGTTTCAGGTAAGTTGTTATATTCAGAAACACCAATATATTCGATTCTCTGTTTCGTGGTTTCTAACCTACATCTAGATACTCTTAAGTTAGAACCATTTCTGGTATTGAATCTAGTTTGGTTTCTCATAAAAGTAATTGTATTATGTCCAATGTTCTGCAATGACTTAAAGACAAAGGTTAATACTTGCATTTTGTATAATTCATTAATTGACAAAATGTTCTTGCTTATATCTTTGTATAATGATAATGTCGGGTACAAAATTGGTAAATTGTATACTGTTTTCAGCGCCTTATTTTGTGTTCTTTGCAACGACTTTAGTTCAGTACTATCTTTATAGCCATATATTAATACCATGTAGTTCAAATGACTTTGAGTTAAAGCTTGATAAAGAAGAAGTTTAGTTTCCTTATTAAATTTATTTTTAAACTTATATAGCAAACCAATAACTGGGGATATTTTTGACTTCAATTCCAGTATATGCACTTTCCACGATAAATTCAATTGCAGGTTACCTCCCAAATATTTAATTGACTCACTTTCCAATATTTCTTCGCCATCCACAAAGACACTGAACCTTGCAGCATTATTACGCCAGTAAGGTCTAAATCTAAGAAGTTTAGTTTTCTTCGTGTTTATTACCAATTTGTTAAGCCTTGAATATTCAAAAATTAATGCAGCATCTCTTTTCATATATGCTTTTAAAGCAGCGTCATGTTTATATGGATAATATAACGAAATATCATCAGCATACAACATAATTTTACCGTAGAGCCCAAGATTAATAATATCGTTGGAATATATTATAAACAAAAGTGGTCCCAAGACACTACCCTGAGGTACGCCATGTTCAACACTACCAAAGAGACTTTGAGAATTGTTTATCTCAACAAACTGCCTTCTATTAGACAGATAGCTTTTAAAAAGTTCAAGTTCTCTGCCTTGTATTCCATAATACTGAAGTTTCTGAACCATGATTTCATCGAGATCAAAAGCATTAGAAAAGTCAAAGAAAATACCAGCTACGCCACTAAAACCATCATCTAATGCTTGACATATATAATGCACCACATTTACAACAGCATTTTCCGTTCCGCTTCCCTTTCTAAAGCCATATTGGCAATTGTAAAGAAGATTATTATTTTCCAAATATGTTAATAACTGCCTATGAATTATTTTTTTCAAAAATTTTATCAATTACTGGTAAAAGACAAATAGATCCATAGATGTCTTCTCTGTTAGCATTCAACTCTTTCGGTATTGGCACAACTTTAGAAATTTTCAAAATACTTGGATATTCAGACGTTTGAATAACACTATTAAAAACATTCACCAAATGCGGTGAGATTTCGTGAATACATTCAGTAAATATTCTCGGCGACAAATTGTCATGGCCAGGACTCTTTGTAACGGAGAGATCTGAAATAATCTGTAAAATTGCATCTAATGTCGTGCTAACAAAATTAAAAGTATTGTTATAATATCTTAGAGTTCTAAGACTATTGCACGTGTCCACAGAGGAATAGTATATTTGCTGCCTGATGTTATTAGGAACTTGTAAAAAAATATTAATTCAACCTTTCACATTTTGCTACATCATCAGTAATTAAAATATCATTTGAATCTTTTAAATTGATTTGCTTTTTAGCATTTATTCCCAAAGTCTATTTCAAAAACCTCCAACACTTTTTAGGATCTTGATGAAAATTGCTGATGTTATCATAATAGTAGTTATTCATAGAATCTTTACAAGCCACTTTTATTATTTTGCTTATCCTCTTTAATCTGTTTTGTACATCCGTGTTGTTGGTTTTTCTTCTTCTTTGTTTAAGCAGATTTCTTTTAAAACGTATTAGATTTTGCAAATTTTGATTCAACCATGGAGCTATTTCATTTCAATCAGTTTTTCTTAATTTGAAGAACAATGAAAAATATTCTTTTAGAAAAATTCACCAGTATTAGAGAGTACAGCTGATTTATGAAAACTCCCATATCGTCAAAATATACTTACAGTGACTCCATAACCTATTCGCTCACTGGTAATTTTTTATGGGAAAACGTTATTTATGTTTAATTATTATTTTTAATTCAATTTATTAATAACTATATCTGCGGTCACGAGTGATAACCGACTAAGTCGACTTAAGTACGATTTGAGTTATGTATACTATCATATTCTACTAACAACGCTTTATATTTACGTGAAATCCCCGTTTATCGAGCAATGTTTTTAAAAAGTTATTAATGAAAATATACTGACCTAAGTCGTAATGAAACCCCATTACATTTATGTAAAAATTGATTTTTCTTGAAAGCATGATTTTCGACTTAGGCGGTTAATGCCTGTGACCACAGATATTAGTCCTATTTAACGATAAATATAAAAAAAAATATTTATTATGCAACTCCATTATATGAAAAAATTATGAAAAATGATTGATGTTATGTTTTCAACTCCAAAAAGTATTCGCTCATTATGATATTTATAATTTTTATTATTACAAAAACAAAACCAACTGTAAATAGTTGTTGTAAAACTAATAGTGGATTTTAAATTTTTTTAAAGTACAGCTTCAAGTAAACAAGAACATTTAGTTGATTTTTTGTATTCATGACAATTGAAAGGTCGCCATGGGTCGGAAGCAACGCGAAACAACTTAAGAAGAAGAACGAAAAATAATAATTAATTCACGAAATTAAGAAAAATATATTCGGGAAATATGTAAACGTGTAAAGAGGTCGTATTGCACCAAAAAAATTATTATATACAGGCAAAAACAAAAAGGGACCTGGCAGACCACAAAAGTTAACGGGGAGAGAAAAGCGTCAAACTATTAACAAAATCCGTAGAGATCCTGGTAAAAGTGCTGTCAACTTAACGGGTGAATTTGTAAGTGAATTGGGAAAAAACATCTCAGTCAATATCGTGCGTAATGCACTAATGAGGCTGGGCTCCACGGCAGAGTGGCAAGAAAAAACACTTCATAAATAAGGTCAGCAAACAAAAACGAAAATTGTTTTCTAAAATTTATATAAACAGTAGTGCTGAGTTCTGGGATAAAGTCATCTTCTCCGATGGTATGACGTCAGAAAAACAAAGAGATGGATGAACATAACCTAAGATCAACCGTCAAACATGGAGGTGGTCCCTGGTTGTATGGGGATGTATGAGTGCCAAAGGTGTAGGAAAACTGCATTTTATTAGACAGATAATGGATTACAAGCAGCATCAATATATTAATACATGAAGGTAAATTTTTTTACCTCTTTTTAAGCAAAAATGCTGACAACAGGAGTGTGAAATTTGGCATAGATATAGTTCATATGGTTCATATAGTTCAAAAGTACAGAACAATAAAATTTATGTATAATAGTGTTAAAAATATATTAAATTAAATAAATAAAATATTAATAATATATAATTTTTTAAATAAAATTCTTTAAATTTCTTTATAAATATATGTTGAACACACAGAAGATAAATAAATGTGTTTGTTAATAAATAGTTTTATAACAACCTAAAGGTATGCTAATCAGTTTTAGCCAATTCACAATTCACCGAATTTCATTTATAATAATTTATATCACACACCATGTGCTGAATTGTGAATTGCTAAAATTGATTAGCATACCTTTAGGTTGTTATAAAACTATTTATTCAACATATTTATAATGAAATTTAAAGAATTTTATTTAAATATTCAAACAGCATTTGCGCTCGAATTTCGAGTGCTGGGCTATGCCAGTATTTCAAAGAAAATGTACGGAACAGCGCTGAAAAAATGGGTTTGAATATTTTTACCCAAGAAGCATACTGCTTGAAATACTAAGATGCGTAATGTTCCGAAATGGATTAAAACGCCGCCGCAATCACCAGATATCAATCCCATTGAAAATTTTTGGTGTTTATTGGAGACAAATATAAGAACTTAGAGCGTAAGTAGCAAGTCAGACCTCAACAGCCTTGGTCACAGAATGGTACAAAATTTCAGCTGATGTTACTCAAAAACTGGTGGATTTAGGCCCACTCGCTTAAATTAAGTCCTTAAACGAAAAGCAGGTCCTACAAAATATAAATTTACAACATAAATTGTTTGTTTTTTTAAAGTAAGTGAAGTGAGCGAATATTTTTTTTTAGTTAAAAATATTGTATTGAATTACTTTTTATTTTTGAGTTACTTTTTTATTTTTGAGTTATTATTTATGAAGTTTCATAATTTTATTTTACTTACATTTTTGAAGAAGACTGGCGTTAATTAACGCCAATAAACAAATTTTGGATAATAGGAATACTTAGTATATAAGTAGTCTTTATTTTAATTAAATTTCACGTAAGCGAATAGTTTATAGAGCCACTGTATGTGTTCGCAATGAATAAGATGCACCTGTCACAAAAATATAAAAGTTTTCTGCTTAAAATTGGCATTTCCATTTAAACATTTGCGTTTTTACATATTTTTTTTTTTTTTTTTTTTTTTTTTGTCAAAGCAATAATGTTTTTTATAAAATTTTATATTCTGAAACAAAAACAAACATGTTTGTTAACATTTTCTTTTTCTTGTTTTCACATTTGTTGTTTCATTCAATCAATTAAAGAAAAATCCAATCAAAAAACAAGCATGTGTCATTAGAGTATATGTGTGAAATGGTTTTATTTAACATAATATTATCACATACGTATGCTTAAATTGTCTTTCTTAATTTGGTACAAATATATAGGACCCATAGATAGGACCCATAGATTTCATTCAAAAAAATTAGCTCTGGTCTGAGCTGAAGCTAAAATAATTTTGCTCGGCTCCCCAGTGCTGGCAATATGGATCAATAATATATGTAATGTATGTATTCAAAAATTAAAGTTCGCACTTAAAAATTTAATATACGGATTAGGAAAATCTAAAAATACAAATATTATGCCGTCATTTAAATTCAAGTATTAAACTTGACCTAGCTCTGACGCCGAAGAGCTCTGGAATATTAGAAGTTTTGTGCTCTGTGTATAAACAAAGGATATTATAAACATAAGGATATTTTTGCAAGTAGTCTTATGAAAAATATACAGCACATACTGTGTGTAGTAAGTAACAAAAAGGAAACAAGTATTTTACTATACAAACTCTTTTGAAGCATACGTAAAGACTTAAAGTACACTTAGCAAAAAAAAAAAAAGAGATTTAAATTTAAATTGAATTTTGTTAATACAGTGCACATTTAGGTAGCCTAAACAGTTATGCGGCAGAAAGTCCAAAATTCAAATATTTTATAAAGGAGAAATGCATTTAATAGCCTATACTTTGCTGAGTTTAACTCTATTTTTAAATTTTTTCTCTATGCTTCTTTTTTAAAATACTAGCAGATCCCAGCCCTCGAAACTCGAGTGAAAGTTCCAGAAAATTTAATTTTTCCATTTAATCAATTTTAGCCAATTCGCAATTCAACACTTTAATATCGATTGCGTTTATTGGTTTATGTCCAAAATTATTTTCCAATCCAACAATTATTCAATTATTATTGTGAATGAAGAAAACAAGCTCATTTTTTGCAAACACATTAACAAATTTAATACACACACACACATACAGCATTATATAATCTTATGTATGTGTTAGTAGCAACTTTAAATGCATTTTACTCCAAAAAAAATTTAAAAATGTAAAAATCTGTAAATCTGTAAATCTGACGGACAGCTAAAAAGAAATATCTTTCAAAAGAGATACGTTAGATCAAAATCGGGAAAAAATTGTGGAACAAAAAATCGGTCACAAGAAATCGCCTTACATATTAATATTATAGATAAGCAGAAAATGTTGATTAAAACCAACAACTTTCGTTGATATTTTTTTTTTTACATTAGGTAACATGGACATCAGGCATATAATTAATTTTTATGAAAAATTTGGCATACCAAATATTGTAGAAGTAATGAACATCACTTTTTTAGGTAATTTCGGTTCAAAAATGTTCTGCACTAAACGTGAATTCTTAAAAAAGTCAGATTTTATATTAATATTTTAATTTTAAAATTTTTTCAATTGTTTTATGAAATAAATTTTAAGTTTAAAGTATGTGAGGATTTACACAATGGCAAAATGTCTTGCACCCTTTGCGCAGATGTTACTCCGCTGAACTACCTAATAGCTGAATGTCCAATTTTTTATACATTTAACACTTCTCTTCAACATTTTTACACAAGCATTATTTATTTCAGTTTCTAAATTGAGTGACAAAACAAATGGCTATAAGATCTTATTATTGTTTCACTGTTTTCTTGAATAACTTGCTATTTCTTTTTTAAATTTTTTTATTATTGAAGGAACATTTTCGGAAGGAAATTTGTTTATGGGGTAAGCAGGGTACTTCCCTTAGCTCCATCAAAAGAGTTTTGGAACATTAGGATGATTATAGTTAGATAAATATCTGGTTATATGAAGAAAAACGTGTACAAAACTGCGTTTTTAAGCAGTTCTGATAAAAAAAAGTTATTGCGTTTGGTGCGGAAACTTTTTGCAATTTCGCAAAAAAAGACTTATTATATCTTCATACTTTTTTAATGCTCTATTCGCCTGTGCTATGCCATTTTACCTATTTGCAAAAATTCTTAGAAGTTAATGCCTAATGGCATATTTAATTTAAAATAACATATAAAAGATAATTTTAAAAATCATTACTATTTTTCTTTAAATAGTTGTAAATTCTTTTAACAATTTTTTTTTTTTGTAGAGTTCTAAAATCAATTCTAAAAATATCTACTTTTGTTTGGAATAAAAACTTGGTAGCCGTTGTTTTCTCCAACAAAATTGTTTGAGTGTACGAGTTTGTATGTATGTGTTACTGAACATACTATAAAATATTATAGCGTCGCAATTATAATTATTTTATATTTTCTATTGTCTCATATTTTTCCATGTTTTTATTCCTTTAGGGACTCTTGACTCATACAAACATTGTATTAGTATTGATTAAAAGTTGATACAACTAAATTTATAACGATGCAGCGTGTTTGTTGTTTTACAACTTAAAAAAAAAAAAAAAAAAAAAATAAAAATAAGACAAAATATACAAACTACACTCATATGTACATCTGAAAAAAGAGTGTAATAAAAGCCAACTAAAAAACTTTTATCTTTGAGAATTAGATTTTTTTAATTTCTAAACTGACCATCCGACGTAACAACTGCCGCTCTAACCAATCCAAATTATCTTAATATACATGGAGCTACTATTATTTTTGTAATTATACAATAAAAATAACCAACAACAACAACAATATTTATAGGTGCTGACAAATGACTTTAAAACCAAAATAGAAAAAGAAAGAGAAACTAAAACGGACATACGATATAAAGGCCAATTTATCATACGGTAAATTTATGTCTTATGACAGACCAAAAAGTAAAATTATATGAAAGACCTTTTCGTAAAATGTTGACAAAGTGTTTTTTCTTTCTTTTATATTTCACCATTACTTCGGTGGTAAAATATAATGTCAAACAAGTTATTTATATATTTTTGTTTATGACATGCATAGACATATATATACATACATACGTATATACCTATGCATATGTATTGAAGTGTGTTCACTGAGGGATATTAAAAATTTGTATAGGTCTATATATGCCTTTAAGGTCTTACGAGGAACTTGAACTGATTGGATTAAGTGATAACTTATTTTGTAAGTGTTCTTGGGTGCTTTTTCTTATTTCCAATTCAACTTTAAACATGAAGTTTATTTATGCGTATGTGTTTAAAGAAATGAATTTTGTTTGCAACAACTATTTGAGATCAATCTCATTTTCGGATACAAACATATTTCTTTGGAATTTAAAAATTCGAAAATTTAAGCATATTTTTTTTTTTTTTTTAAATTGTTTTTAAATAATATTTTACCTTTTTTATGTATTTAGAATTTTAGCTTTATCAAGTTTGGGGAACAGTGATTATTTCTATCAAGTTATAAATCCGGATGATCTAGTAATACAACGATATAATCTAGATTGTGGGCTGAAAAATGTCTGACTTTAATTGCGACTATTTTTTGTATTGAAGATCGCTATAAAAAATTTTATGGTTAAGTTTTCTGATTTTTTTTCGGAAGTAGTTGGACTATTTAGACTATATCTCGAGTTCAACCATTCCATATCAATGTGAAGACAAAGAAAAAATATAATGCAAACCTAGTTTTCACATCAAATTAGTTCAGATATATGAACAAAAATGGGTTCTCTCAACCAATGTTTAAATTTAAAAAATGTCGAAAAATCGGGAAAATCTCCGCAAAGAAACCAAGATATCACAGAACAAAATCTATGGATAAATTCCAAAGTTATTAGCAATTAAATAATAAAAAAATACCAACATATACCATAAGGTATATTTCTTAATCTGTGTAACAACTCGAATCCATATAACGATAACCGTCAGTCTGTCTGTCTGCTGTAATTAAGCAGATTAACGAAATAAATCATTTAAATGGGAAAACTTAGGATAATATTATTTGTCATTATTTCGAGCAGGTTGGTATTTCAAATAGGACAAATCACCAAGATATGATCTTAAATATAGTGACACCTCAAAATGCTAAAATTCAATATGTTTATTGTAATAATTTAGCAGTTTACTAGTTTTTCAAATTGTTTACTTTCAAATAATTTGTTTACATTTTTTATAAATGGTGCAATAAGTCCAGATGTTATTAAAATCGGCATAACGAAATTTAATACCCTTACTTGTTCTCTATATTAATAGCGCACTTCTAAATATTTTTCGCAAACCGCATTTCGCAAATAGAAATACATTTTTAAGAAATTTGGTATATAAGCTTTTATCGGCCATAGGATGTTGAGAAATTAGCAGATCGCACTTAAAGTTGTGTTATTTATCATGGAGAAAAAAAAAATTTTTTTTTTAGTAACTCTTAAATTACAATAACCACTCTGTAGGAGTTCTGGATTAACTATTTATATGTTTATTTAAAGTAAACTCCAGTAAGATACTAACTGGAACTTTTGTTACAGATTTTTTTTTGTAAAATTTTTAACGTAATATATTAAAAAATCGAAAAATGCATTAAATTTAACATTGTTTAACAACAATACATGTTTTTTGTATTATTTTTTATGAATAACGTTTTTCATTTTTGTTTTTGTAAAAATTATAATCAACCAAAATATTAAAGTTCAGTATTTTCTGGTTGTAACATTTCTGTTTTTCTAAAACAAAAACTTTTTTTTTATTTAATTTACCCCATTAATTGTAATGTAAACGAAAACTTTTTAATTTGAAAAACCACTCAAGCGTATAAGCGTAATGTTGCAATGAGTATACGCCTAAGTACTTTGGCAACAATACATCGTTTACAATCAACTATTTCAAATCAAGCTTAACAAACATGTTCATGTCCCACAATAATACACATTGTTTTCCGATATAAAGAAAATTTCCTACTGCAATGCATGCATGTTTCTGTTCAGGCATGTAAGTTTATGTTGATTTGTGGTTGCGGTTAAAAATGAAAAACAACAGAATGAAGAATTAGTTCAGTTTTTTTCGTGTTTAATTGGTCATGAAAATAAAAAACTAAATACGATATATTAAGATTTATCTTATACATATATAACGAAACACTTTTAACAAATTGTTTTTGTTTTTTTTTTCTATTTATTTTGTATCATTATTTTTTATTTCATTTTATTTTCACAGTTATTAAATACTTTGATTAATTAGAATTTATTATTAATTTAATTGCCATTATTTTGTTGTCACATTTTTTTTTTTTTGTTTTCTTCACACATAGAATTATTTCGAAACTCGCGTTACAAATCCACAAATTTATTTTCCTGTTTTATACCAAAACAAAAAAAAAAACTAAAAAAGAATGTATACATGTTATATGCGTGGTTCTTGTTTTTTTTTTTTGCTGTGAAAGTGTTTAACAAAATGACTGAACTCCATTTACATTGGTTTGTCCGCTATATACATGTATGTATGGCTTTTAGTTTTTCCATTGTATTATTTTTGTCCACTTTTTTATTTGTTTTTGCTTCTTTTCAGTGTTCACAGTGCAGTGGCAAGAGTGGGTAAGTGACCTGCTCCAATACAAAAAAAAATAATAATAACATAAACAGATACTCGAAGACCCACAAACACACTCACACACACACACGCACACTATTAATGCTTAATTTATTTTTTCGGTCCCATAGTGAGTGTATGTTGTAGCGATTTTAGTCCGTAGTATTCGTGTTACTTCAACCGGTAGTTTAATGAAACTGAATAACACTGGCTGCCAGTGAGCTTCTTCATGTTGTATATATGAAGTTTTTCATTTTTTTTGTGTATGTATATTCGGTTAATGTTTGACTTCGTTTCAATGTTGCCACTTATTGTATAATTCTAGATATTACCTGCAATGTTATTGCAGTTCTTTTCTTTCTATTGAAAAAGAGGATTCCAAGGTCTGATAACGCTTTCATTTATACTAGTGTAGCCCAGCACTCGAATTTCGAGTGCAAATTCTAGGAAAATTATTTTTTCATTCAATTTTTATCTTCTAATGTTTTTTTAATCTATATTTTATATATAAACAATTTTTGAATATTTAAATGAGCCTAAAGGTATGTTAATCAATTTTAGCAATTCACAATTCAACACAGAGCGTCTGATATCCGTATATAATTTAAATCATTCGCAGTAACAGGATGTAACGAATTATTATAAATATTTTATTTTATTTCATTAATATATTTTTAACACAGATTGAACATAAACTTTATCATTCTCAGCTTCTCCTCCATATGAACTATAACTATAACAATTTTCACACTCCGCCGTGCCTGCATATTGCTTAAAAAGGGAACTAAAAATTTACCTTCACGTGTTAATATATAGATTCTTTCCAAAAATAATCTTCGTGTAGAGAGACACCCATATGAAATATATTTTTTTAAAGTGAATTTTCTTCTATTGAAATCATTCACAGTTTAGGATATTACTAAATTAATAATTTATTTCTAATATTCTGAAAACATTTTCCTGAAATGCTTCATAAATGCTTCTAAAGGGTATAGTCTAAAGGAAAATCCCTTAATGCTGAGGGCAAAAAAAAAAGTTCTCTATAGAAAAATCGCAAAAAATAACATCATTATTAAACAGTATTATTTAAACATTTTCTTAAAATTTATGATCTGTATGTTATTGAAGGATTACATGTATAATTTTAGCTGCAACTATGTGTAATTTTGAATTGCATTTGTGGCAACACTGCTCATTCACAGTAATAAATAATGATGAATGAGCTCTTTTAGCATTCTAATATCTCTCGTGCTCTGCTCTTTGTTTCTCAGTTTTCAACTTTATTAAAGAAAAGTACTCACAAAACACAGGTTTCACTTTCTTTATCAACAGCGAGGAAATAAATGTTTCATAAGAACATTTTTGTGTACGTTTTTAAAGCTAAACAATTTGTACACAGAGAAAATCGATTCAACGCGGCGATAAATTAGATACCTCAATATTGATTACCTCATTTAAATGCTAGGCCTGTTCGTTAAATCGACTATTTTACGCAAATTCTATATATAACATAGGCTAATTTTAATCGAAATTAAATTTAAATAAATGAATTTTTATTGATGCAATTTAAAAAAATCATAGAAATAGTGATTTATTTCTAATTACCAAACTAAAAAAAAAAGTATAAAAAAATATGTAAATTTCAAATATCACTTACCAACCCTGTTTCCTTATTAAAATTAAAATAAAGACGAATTCTCTGTTGTGTTTATTAACATACAAAAATTCCCATTGAAAACTTATGTACATTCCTCGCAAAGAAAAGTTCTAATTTTTTTAGTTAATACTAATAAATACAAATATTTAAATTATATGACTGCTTATACTCTTTGACATTTTTATAATAACAATAAATAAACTCTTTACATTTACGAGTCCTTAATGCCTGCATTATTTAGTTGTCACTTGCATGAGTGTGTATTATAATTTTTGTTACTTATAAAAATAAAATAAAAAAAGATGAGGTCGTTTTAAAAATAGTTTCAGTTCTATCTGTAAGACTTACCGACCGATAGCAGCCTATACGCAAACATTCATATACGAAGATGCACGGACGCACGCACGCACGCACTTATATATTTTACATACTCGAATTCTTTTACTGTCGACACAGATTTCTTGTTGTTTTGTTTATTTAGGAGACACATTTTCTGTCTGTGACTTCTTGCTGTGTACGACCAATTTTTATATCTGTATATATTTTCATGCATATACGAGTATGTATATTTGTATATTTGAAAATAAGTAGGCAATTGATGACATTTTTTTTTTTGTAATGCATCATTGTTTAGTATTCGAAATGTAGCAATTTTAAAAGCAGAGTTCATGGAATATGTGTTTGAAAGAAAGTTTTTTCAATTTAAAAATAAGTTATCACTTGCCTAATCCATTTTGTGGCCAATTGTTTTTATGATAGCATTTAGTTTTTTCGATACTTGTTTCAAAATAAATTAGCTTAATAGGAATATTTCCGTAGTTTGAAGTTTATTTTTTTCTTGGAATCATAAAAATATTAGTTTTGTTCTTATATACTTATATACTTAAATATTTTTTTTATGTAAATGTTTGTTATTGTCATACATGGGAGTTATGAATAATATTTTTTTTTTTTTAATTTACCATTATCTAGCAAAAAATTAACAACTTCTTGGGATGTGATTTTAAAAAACTTCCAAAGGTGTCAATATAAAGCTATTATTAGGCATGTTTGTAGTCAGCATACAAAAATCAATTTTGACCAAATACTTTTTAAAAATTTACGTTTTTCAATCAGGCAACCAAAAACTTGTTAGTGCACAATTCGGGTGGGGTGGAAAAATTTAAACCATTTTTCTCTAACGACACTTATCGAAAAATAAGCCATTTTTAGTTCCCCGCTATTATAATACTTTATTCAATCTGGCAACACTAAAAATATTTAGTGCACAATTTGGATTTTTTTCTTTAATTTTTTTTGCTCTACGACACACTGTGGGATTTTGCTGGCAAAAAACCGTTTTTCGAGTGTAAAATTTCAAAAATATAATGATGCAGTTTTGTAGAGAATTGTTTAATTAAGAGAAGTGCATCATAATTTTTTTTCTATTTTTTTTTTTGTCCAAAATAACGCCCTAAATTTTCATGCATTTCAATGGTCCCGGTATATAATTTATTTTTTGTCTATTTATTTGATTTAAGTATATTTGAAAAATAAAGTATTTCCACATTACATAAGTAATTGTAAAAAAAATATTTGGATACCAATAATAGTTTAAAAAATATTCAGGTTTTTATGATGGCACTCAAAAATTCACTGTTTTTAGTTTTTCTTGGTCAAAAACGTAAACAAAGGTAAACTTTATCGACCTTTGTGTTCTGATGTAAAAAAGTGAAAGGTGGGAGTGTATTCTTGTGATTTAGTAAATAAAATCCGCATAATATTTTATACTATTGAACAAAGTTCTACATTTTATAAAAAAAAAAACAGGCGAAATTTCATTTCAGTAATTCAAAGAATCGCGATATCAAATGTTGGATACTTTTAGGCGGCCCACATGTTTTAATGCTATCAATAATAGCACCAATTTGTTAACGATTATTTGACAGCTATTTGAAAGAAGTACATAAGGAAAAACAAAGCAAAAATGTATTAACTTAATTCATAAAATTTACACTTTTGCAGTTATTTATTTTGATCTAAGTACGGAGCTTATTCGTTGTGGTAATAATGTTGATTGCTAAGCGATTACATTAAATCGGAAAATTTACTCTTAATAACAAAAGAAATTGAAAAATTGTGATTATCCTTACATTACAAGCGTAAGACGGCAACCTCATAAACATGTTTTCGAACTTGATGATATCGTTAAAGAAATGATAGAAGTCTATATTTGAATACACGTAAAAATACTTATCAGTCATTAAATCGTTTATCTTGTTTCAGTTAAATATATTATGGAAACTTTTTCAGTTTGTTTAAAATAAAAATCATATGAGTCCGATCACAGGGGATATGTGTAAACATCTAGTAGTTAAAGATTTTTTTATGGCACTTTTTTAGAATCAAACAGAAAGCGTCGTCTATGTATCACTTATAGCAAAAACTGCAGGGGCTCTGCTAATATAAAAATATTTATTATTTATTTTTTCAAAAGGTTAATTTTTAATTTTTAATTTTTAATTTTTAATTTTTAATTTTTAATTTTTAATTTTTAATTTTTAATTTTTAATTTTTAATTTTTAATTTTTAATTTTTAATTTTTAATTTTTAATTTTTAATTTTTAATTTTTAATTTTTAATTTTTAATTTTTAATTTTTAATTTTTAATTTTTAATTTTTAATCTTTAATTTTTAATCTTTAATTTTTAATTTTTAATTTTTAATTTTTAATTTTTAATTTTTAATTTTTAATTTTTAATTTTTAATTTTTAATTTTTAATTTTTAATTTTTAATTTTTAATTTTTAATTTTTAATTTTTAATTTTTAATTTTTAATTTTTAATTTTCAAAAGGTTAATTTTTAATTTTTAATTTTTAATTTTTAATTTTTAATTTTTAATTTTTAATTTTTAATTTTTAATTTTTAATTTTTAATTTTTAATTTTTAATTTTTAATTTTTAATTTTTAATTTTTAATTTTTAATTTTTAATTTTTAATTTTTAATTTTTAATTTTTAATTTTTAATTTTCAATTTTTAATTTTTAATTTTTAATTTCTAATTTCTAATTTTTAATTTTTAATTTTTAATTTTTAATTTTTAATTTTTAATTTTTAATTTTTAATTTTTAATTTTTAATTTCTAATTTTTAATTTTTAATTTTTAATTTTTGATTTTTAATTTTTAATTTTTAATTTTTAATTTTTAATTTTTAATTTTCAATTTTCAATTTTTAATTTTTAATTTTTAATTTTTTAATTTTTAGTTTTTAATTTTTAATTTTTGAATTTTTAATTTTTAATTTTTAATTTTTTATTTTTAATAAAATAAAATTTCGGGTTTGAAGTTTGGCTTCATAACACTGATAAATTGTGCCAGGTTTCATGACTGTTGGTGAATAAATACAAATTTGGGCATAGTCAATGTTGATGAAACCTTAAATTTTTCTTAATTGAGTTGATAAAAGGTTCTGGGCTAAATTTCAATGTTCAAAGAACTCTCAGTATACTTTTTGCCAAGAAATGTGTGAAGCGATCTCACTGTGCAAAGCTTTGTTTTATGTTACCCACACAAACTAATACTTATACAGCTTTACAATATCAGCAGATCAGTGAGTCAGTGATAAGCGTAACTATTATATTTATCCAGAAATTGTTTTATGGAAAGCAATCGGGTATTTATTTCCTTCAACGTTTAATATCATGCCATATATATCTACATATATTTATATTAGGTTTGTTCCTTTACTTTTCGGGTAAAGCTTGGTAAAATATTCTCTCTCAAATAGACAAAAATTCACAGAAGCCCAAAAGTAAATGTCAGCTGTTAAATTAAAAAAAAATATTTTTTCAGTATATTAAAAAAAGAATTTAGTTTCTAAATACATTTGCAATAATTTTTTTTCTTTTTTAGTATACCGTTTTTTTTTTTTATTCCCTTTATAACATATGCGGAATGAAATATGGACTGACTCATTAACAGTAATAAAAACTTTTATTGAGGAGTTAAATACTTACAACTAATATATGTTAAAATACATAACTTCAACTTATATTACAAAAAAAAATCATAACCACAGCGACGGGCTTTCCTAATATTTCGAGGCACTTTACGCATTGCCTCCTGAATGCCCTGTTTATTGATATTCACCAGCTCTCTTTTAATCTTATTTATAAGGCAGTCCAGGTTTTTGGTTTGTATCCCTTTCCGTACACATTTCTTTTCAAATTAGCCCAAAAAGTTTCGACTGGCCTCAGTTGTGGGACGTTTGGAGGGTTTTGCTCCTTAGGTACAAATTCTATATTTAAATTTGCCAGAGCAGACTGTGTAGTTCTTGCGTAATGCGACGACGCCAAGTCCGGCCAAAATATGGTTTTGTCATTCTTATCGATAAATTTTTTAAGTACAGGAAGACATTTGTCAATATAAACTTTAGCGTTGACAGCCAAGCCTGATTTTATGAACACCGGTTCGCTGATTCCATATTCACTTACCGCCAGCCACAATAAAACTTTTTTTTTGGGAACTTTGTTTTTTTAATATTGGTTACATTATCAGGTGGCCTAATATAAGGAAACTTAAAATAATATTTTGGTGTCCATTCATGCCCCTCCACTGTAAAATAAGTCTCATCATCCATGATGCAAATGTATGGTGAGTCTGCAGAAAAAAATGTTTGGGACAAAGCTCGTAGTCGATGGTTAATAGCTAGTGACTGTTTATCTGAGACAGCTGGAACGGTTTTTTTTTGTACATTTTACCACGCCCATATCTGCTATATATTTTTTTTATTGTTTTATCGCTGACATTATATTTCCTTGCTAACTGACGATAAGATTTTGCTGTACGTCCCATAATTTCTGCCTTCAATTTAGCCCTAGTTTGGCTGCTCTGTAAAGCATATTTTTTTACCGGAACCGCGTTTTCTGTCAAACGATTTTACACTCTCGAAAGCCTTTATTGTTTTATAAATAAAACTTTTTTGAATTGTATTGCAAAAAAATGACGAAATATTTCATTCTTGGTCATGTGTGAATTATTTTCACAAAATTGAAAAATTCACTTTCGACGTTCTTTCTCGTTCAATGACATTGTTACTATTAACTTTAGTTTATTGATCCGATCTCTAAATAAATAATTGCGGGAATATTACCGTTACTTTTTTCATATTTTGTTTTGATATTGTAATTTGTTTTGTATTTGCAATAATGGTTGGAAATCTGTCCATATTTCATTCCGCATACGTTATTCTGCTTGTCTGCTTGTAGACAAAACTTATGATAATTTTTTAACCCCTTTCCCGTGATCCCATCGAGCTGAAACTTTGCAGCCAGACTCGTGGCGACAACAAAAATTATCTAACAAATTTTTTTCCAAAAATTTTTTGCAATAGAAAATTTTTGATTTTTGACATAGATGTTTCCAGTCAATCAATTATTTAATTTCATGACGGTAAATTAATTTACAAATAAAGGGAGTATAATAAAAACTTGGTTTTATATGAGTTGTTTTTTTTTTTATTTTTAATGCCAAAAAGTTGTTGTAGGAAAACAAAAATAAATTTTTAAATTTTAAATTTTTTATATAGACATAAAACAGATAATTATTCTTACAACTGATAGTTTGACACATTTTTATGAATTTACCCGAAAAAAATTTTTGGGGCATTCTGGCAAAAAGAAAACATATCTCATAAGCGCTCTTATTTACCCAATATTGAGTACGGGAATGCATTTGGCTAATTTCTGGTGCCTTACATTATAGTATAGCTAACGATACACGTATGTGTGTTTATTTATATATAACAATTTACTAAAAATATGGAATGAGCAATTGTTATTGTTACTAAACAAATTACTTATGTTTAGTTAATTTATGTTCGTAAGAAAAACTCTGCCTGTTGTATTCTAATGAATTAAATTATCGTTATATGATGACAAGTAATAGAAATGTCACAAGTACTTTATAATAAACCTAATAATTTTATTCATCCGCACTAACGCTCACTCACAAATATAAAAGGACATTTTTGGCAGTTAAAAATTATGAAAATCCAAAAAAAAAACTTTTGATACCATTCGAAAAATGTATAGACATATACTAAAGATAATAATTCGATTGGAATTGCTTGATATTCTGCCTCAAATGATAGGACGAGAAACAGGACGGCACTAATCTCTTATATTCCATACATCTTAGTGTTAATTCAAGCTCAAAACAGAACAGCAAAGTTTAAATTGTTTATGAGTTTAAACAAATGAAACTGCGCAAACTCCTACTTTCGGTTTAAAGAGTATAAAACTCTCTGTTGTCATGAGATGTTGTACAAAAAACAAGGAAAATACACATTTACACAATTGTCAAGATTCGTCTACATTATGTTAAGGTATTTTATTTGAAAATTCCTGTGTTTGTTTGTTTACTTGCTCTGGTAAAATGTCATGGAAATTCATATTTCTTAGTTTTTGTTTTTTTTTTCTTCAAACAGTTTATTGAAGTTTGATCAATTAATCAAACATTAGTTCGAAAACTTCGTATATATTTTTAATTTTCAACAGTTTTTTTGGTGTTGTTCATTCTATAGGAGTTTATGGTGTTGAAATTAAATAACCGCAATGGAGGAAGGTCAAACGGAAAACATTGTATCAATCAATGCCGTTACTTTACGTCCAAAACATATTTATGGCTTGCGAACAGATGTTTTGGGCAATATACACTTTAACCTGCAACAAGAAGTAATTTATCCGGTAGAAGGCGTTTTGACATTTCATGATTTTGTACAAAATAAACAAAGATTTTTAAGGTGAATAAATTGATTGTGAAAATATATGAATTGGGAAAGTGTGAAGACACACTGTATATTACATTCTTACAGATTACCGGAAGATACCTCGCCTTTAATAATACAAATAAGTCCTCATCGTAAACTTTTAGCTATATTGGAACAATCAAAAGGGTAAATTAATTTTTGATGAATAGTTTAAAATTTGGATTTTTTCCAATGGTGTCCTGCTACGTCTTTAGAACCACAAAATCTTTTCCATTAAACTGGATGAGCGATTACAATATTTTTCTCTAACAGTTCAAAAGTGGACCATTTGGAGTAAAATTTTAATTTGCAAGATTAGCGCTCACCGATCTGCAAAAATCCAAATTTTCTATAAACGATAGAGTTGTGAATAAGAAAATTTCCAAATACCATTTTCCTACATCACAATACAGGTTCAAAAGTATTTCACTGTATGATTTGAGTACTTTGAAGAAACGTCGTACTTTAGAACTGCCCGAAGTCTCTAAAAATGCTGCTGTACAACAAATCACTTTTCGTGCAGATTCGAAAGCACTGGTCGTACTCACAAAAGCACCCGATGAAATGTTATATGTACTAATGCTGGACAAAAACGGTACGGTTTATGAAGGTCGACCCTGTCCTCCAAATGTTCGTGGCAGTGCAGATGCTATAGCGTGCAATCCTCAGGACACCAGTTTGATAGCCGTCGGTGGTCATAACGTGTTAATGTTACAGACAAAATCGGAAAAAGGATTCAGTACTACGAATAACCTGAAATCAAATTTTGTCAGCACTTCGCTAGCTTTCTTAGCTTTGGATCTCCTAATGGTGGGCACTAGCAACGATGAATTGATTTTAGTTGAAAATGGTGAATTTAAACTGCGACAAAAAGCTACAGATGCGGAAGTATTTGATTTACTTGTGGACCAAGATGTATTCGATCGTGATAATGATCAACATAAGTATAGCATTTCGGTTGGAAAACTCTACGATACACGTGTTCTGTGTATGACGGCTTTCGGGCGTGGCTTTGCTTTTGCGATTTTTAATAAGGTGTTTGTGTTTGAAAAGGTTTCAAAATTTAAATTTGAACGTAAAACTATACTTAGCATACCGATAACTATCTATGCCGAGCCATCATATCAGATAACAAACTTGGCCATAGATAGTAAACAGGAAACGGTGATTGTTACAACCAAACATGCCCAAATCTATGTTGGTATTTTAATTGTGCCAGAAACTTTGAAGGCAAAGCAGCTACAGTTTCAGCCTTTGGGTGCTTTGATACACATTGATGAAATTGTTGATATATCATTATGCTCGTGGAAACCAATTATTATGACAGCCTGTAAGTTTGAAAACCCCGAGAATTGATTTGTAAAGGGAAGGGGAATTTGTATTTTTCAATTTCTTTTTTCTTTAGCTAAGGATCAGACCATACGAATATGGAATTATGAGACTGAACAAGTAGAATTGGTACGGAAATTTCAAGTAGATGTCAATATAGTGGAATTGAATTCTACCGGTCTAATAGCGGCCATAGGATTTTCAGATCAATTGCGTATCACACAGATTTTTATGGATGAATTGAATGTAAGTATCGGCACCTGATCAGTAACACCTAATAAAAATTATATTCAAAATAGATTGTGAAAACGTACAATTTTCCCCGATGTAAAGATGTGAAATACTCCAATTATGGTCACTTGATGGCAGCTGCTTACGATAGCACTATTGCCATAACATCTGTTTATAATTTGGAAGTTTTAATATCATTGAAGGGACACAATGGTACCGTTTTATCTGTGTCATGGACTAAAAATGATAAGTACTTAATATCGGGTGGCAATGAAGGGGCAATTTATCAATGGGATGTTGAGACGGGGTCACGTTTGCAAGAAATTGTACAAAAGGGCACCGAATATGTGTCTGTATGTTCAACTTTCAATGATCCAATGTCTATATTTGCTGCCACCAATTCGGGTCTTTTGAGAGAATTTCAAAAATCGGAAATTGTGAGAGAACTGGCGATACCTTCAACGGCCAAGTCAAAATTGACTGATGTTTGTCTGGCTCGTTCGGATACCATAATGTTTGTGGGCAATGAAGGTGGGGATTTGATTAATATACAATTGCCATTTTTAGATGCTGGTGGGGGTAGTTGTACCAACTTCCGCTTCTTTATTAGTAGCATCAACAAATTACGGTTTTCCTATGATGGTACTCTATTGATTGCCATTTCCAAAGGTGGCACTTTGGCAATATGGGCTTTAGAAAATATTGAGGGCAAAGTAGCTGGCATAGATCACGACTTACTTAGAAGTCAGGAAGTGTTAATACCACGCAAGATATTGGCGGAGAAAAATGGGCAAATCACTAATTTGGAAATACGTTTAAAACAACAAGCCGAAGAGTTTCAATATCAGCAAAGCCAAAATGAAATATTCGATGGCCAGCAAATGGCTGAAGTCCACAAAAGTTATTGCCAAGCTTTAGAAGAACTCAAGCGAATGAATAACGAGATAGAAGAACGTCACACCGAAGAAATGAATGAGATATCTTTTCAGATTATGGATCTGAAGGATGAACATAGAAAAGAATTGGATATCTTGGCTACTCAATATTCAGATCGCATGCTAATCGAATATCAAAAATTCAACAATTTGCGAGAAAGCATGTTGGAATTGAGAGAAAGTTACGAGGCTAAACTTAAGAAATCGTCTGGCACCCTACAGGACACAGTCGAGGGTCTAGAAAGTGACTATAAGATACAATTGGACGAGAGAAAAGAGCTGATAAGGGAATTAATGACAGAAATGCAAAACAAAAAAATTGAATTCATTGAATATTGTCGTCAAGTGGAGGTGGAAAATGATCGTAACATGGTGGAAACCCAACTGCAATATGAAAAACGCCTAACCACGGAACGCAACGAAACCCAATTGTGGCGTGGAAAGGCTGGGATTTTACAAAAGAAACACGAAGGTCTCACCAAAGATGTAGACAATCTTCTCGAAGAAGTTGAAACTCTCAAAGAAGAACATAACAAGTCTCAGAGAAATATTGCTCGTCTTAATCGCGCAATCGAAGATCTTCAAAAGGATATATCGGATCGTGATTATGCTATAAATGCGAAGGAGAAGCGTATACAAGAGCTTCTACATAAAAATCAAGAATTGGACAAATATAAACAAGTGCTCAATCACAAAATTGCTGAACTTAAAGCCCAAATTGAGCCCAGAGAATTTCAAATTAACGATAAACGTAAACACATCCTGGAAATGGAAAATGAACTGGCTGGACTTAATCAAAACAATACACAACTTGAATTGCAACTCAAAGAACTGAAGGACAAATACCTTAGTAATATATCAGAGCTAAAATTGGAGAGGCATCGATCAAGAGCCGGTCGTGAATGTATACAAAATCTCTGTAGTGAAGTTTACCACGTAGCAGGCCTCATAAACTCTCCCGACAAATTGAAAGTGGCAGTCAAAGAACTCTTTCAACGTCATGCCAGTGATGATGAATTGAAACGTTTTATTTCGCTCGATGCAAATGTGCGTGATGAGTTTCAACGACAGAGGAATCAAATAGAACGTGTTTTGAAAATCCATAAAAACCGTACAGAAGATAAAAATCAAAAACGTAAATATGATAAACTGTTTCAAGAGAATGTCGTTCTTCTGGAAGAAATTGAAAAAATTCGCGAAGAGAACAAAGCACTAAGCGCTCATATCAAACGAGATATAAATTTTAAAAAATCTAAGAAGAAGTTTGGTGATAAAAAAGCAACAACCAGTAAAGGGTCTATAAAAGAAAAAGAGGGAAATCAAACATCTGTGAGAGAATACGAGGAGTTCAATGAATTCGTTGAAGAAGCTATTGGTCATACGGACGTTGTACAAAGTGGTTTGAAAAAAACAGTCAATAATGGAGATAAAGCAGTTGGTGGTGGTGGTGGTTTTGTAGAAGATATTTTGAAAGTGGCTTTTTGTGACTTTGATAAAACATTATGTGGTGACGATGGCGAAGCGTCCAAAAATTAATCTTTATGCAGTTTGTAATGAGATTTTGTAAATGTTTTCTTTTACTTTTATTTCAGATTATTTGTTTAATAAAATTCAAATAAATTTAGCGGGTGTTTTAGACTTTTATGACTTTTCAGAATTTCTCCATTCATGGTGTCACGACTAGCTATAACTAATGGCAATGTTCAAGTCAATGGCTAGTAGAGACAGCTAATGTTCATGTCATAACCTAAAAATCCACCTTTTTGCCATGACATAAATTCTGCCATAAACCCTGTCACTAATATGAAGTTTCATTCGATTTTGACGTTTAAGTATTTTAAAATGGCGCAACTTAAATAAAATCGAAAAGAGGATTGAGTGCAATAACGCATTTTTGTTTACAGTTCAAAAACATTTTGGAAATGAAATGTCTAGACATAATTTGCCCACTTCGCGTTTTGACAGTATTATTTTTCTCTGACTTTAACATAACATTGCCATGAAATATAGGTAGTTAAGACATCGTGTCATATCTGATTTTCGAGAAATCCTAAAACTCTAAAAAAAATATTTTTGCTAAAAGTAGTACTCATTCCTATCACATTTTGAACCTTTTTCAGACATATAATTTTTGTTCTCCGTCAAAACGTTCTTTAAAGATTTATAGGAACAACGAAAAAGATGCTTACTCGACGGATCACTAAAGACAACTGAAAATTTGTTGTTATATACAAATATAAAAATATGATTAGATTCTGAATGCTTACTTTTATATATAAACCGCTACGTGAACGTTTTCTGAATTCATAAATGAAATTATTCCTTTAGTTCTGGTTAACAAGTTACCTGTGGTAACAGTCTGGCATCTCTTTAGCGGTTGTCAATATGATGCCTAAACTTACCAACGTTGCGGTTTGTTGACATTAGTTTTATATATAGTATTATTACAAGTGATTTTTCTTCATGTTGAGAAAATTGCAATAGAAATGTAGTTAAACAAGAAATTTTACAAAACAAATTTATAGAAACTGTTAAAATAAATTAGTAAAGATGTTACCAGGCGTTGGTGTATTTGGAACAGGTGCAATAACCAAGGTATTAGTTCCCATTTTGCGTGAGAAGGGCTTTGATATTAAAGCATTATGGGGTCGTACACTTCGAGAAGCTGAAGAAGTGGCCACAGCCCAAAATATTTGTTTTTACACAAACAAAATTGATGATGTCCTATTGAGAAAAGACGTCGATTTGGTATTTATTGTATGTCAACCATATTTACATGCTGAGATTTCGGTCAAAGCATTGGGTATTGGCAAACATGTTGTATGTGACAAGCCAATGGGTCTTAATCAGGCAGATGCCATCAAAATGGTAAGAGCGTCACAGTATTACCCCACATTGATATCGCTGGTAAATCACTCATTGCGATTTTTACCCGCATTTACTCATATGAAGCGCTGTCTGCAAGAGGGTGTTATTGGTCCCTTAAATGAGATATCATTAGTTGATATACGCGTCCAATTGGGTTCGTTATTTCCCGATAAATTCGATTGGATGTGTGATGCAGCTATGGGTGGTGGTGCTTTAAATTTGGTGGGCAGTCATGTTGTAGACCTTGTGAGCTTTTTGCTACATCAACATGCTGTTCGAGTGCATGGCATATGCAAGGCATATACAAAAACTACACCAAATGTCAATGGCATACGGCAGATTTCTGCGCCTGACTTTTGTAACTTTCAAATGGAATTGGCTAATGGTACATTGATAACCACATCTATTCATAGTCACACTGTTCCTGCTAAAACTTTCTCTCAAGAGGTGTTAATATGTGGCAGTCAAGGTCATTTGCACGTGCGGGGTGGTGATTTATTCGTATTTAAACATAAACCTGAGCCACAACTAAAGGAAGAGGCCGTTTATGTTGATGTCCAGGACTTGCACTTTGCTACTTCTGAATCTCTACTGCCACGTTTGTATATCAAGGGATTGTGTAAAATGATTGGTGCTTTAAAGGAATCATTTGACGGCAAAGAGTCATCGTGGGTTAAAGAACCTGTACAAGCTGCTGCCACTTTTGAGGATGGTCTTTATGTGCAGGCAGTTTTAGAGGCCATCCGTAAATCAAGTGAATCTAAGGCTTGGCAGAGGGTTCAAATTACTTCAGATAATCCATCAAACCATGATCAAATAATGCGTTTCGCCCGTATGTCTACTATGTAAAATGTAGAGCATACGATCGACTTTTAGAGATTACTAAAATATAAAATTTTCCTAATTTATTTTCTTTTACAACATTCATTTTTCATGTATATGAATGAAATTTATTTAATGTATTTATTTTTTTGTAATAAATTATCAAATTCCAAAGGATCTGTTTAAAATTCTCTAAATTTGGTGGTTTTAGTAATTTCGATTGCCTAATATGATACAAATTAACTAATGATCAAATAAGAAGTTAAAAGAGTGAAAAAAAAACTTTTCCAATTTATTTTAGTTCATCTTTTTTTAAATATAATTAGGCTTAAAATTTAAGGAATTGTTAATAAAAAGTGCATTGAAAAAATATAGCAAATCAGTAGAACACATATCAGCACATAACTCTTCCGAATACATCGTTCTAAGCTTCTATTAAAATTTTATCTGGCTTTTCTTTAACTTTTCTCAGTTTTTCATTGGTGATCTCCTGTTGATCAGTCTCTGGCTCCAAAATCTCGGGCAGTTTATCTACAGGTACTTCAGGTAGTTTGATTTCAGGCGCTTCCTCTTCAGCCACTAAAGCATCAAGCTCAGTTAAAACATCATCTTCATCCTCTTGCGTCAAGTTATCTGATAGTATAGAATCAATTTCTTGTTGTTTCTCAATGCCCTCGCGTGTTTCATCCATTATTTTTTCAATTTCATTTATATCAAGCATAGCATGCATTTTCTTCAGAGCAGCATTGCCTTGTTTAAGACCATCCAATACTTGAACCTCAACCTGGGCAAATTCTATATCGGATGCGAGTTTTTCGAGATTTTCCAATTGTTTGTCAGTGTTGGAAAGTAAATTTTCTTGGAATTTTTTTTTGCGTAAAAGAAGTTTTGCACGTCTGTTCGAAAGATAAGCAATAGTATATTGAAAACTATAAATACCTTTCAAAAAAAAAACTTACTCTTTACGTCCTTGTGTTAAACATTTCTTTGCCAACTCCCTATCACTTATTAAATTCAATTCAATGCGTTTTTGGTATTGCTTTAAACGGTCTCTTTGTTGTTTCAATTGCTAAAATAAAAAAATAATTAAAATTATATGCAGATAGTATTTTATTCTAGTTGGGCTTTGTTTCTGAAACATGTATACTTACTAGAACTGCTTTATCGTGTTCTGTTACTCGACTTTGAGTTTTTTTACTCTTTGTAAATAAACCACCCATTTTGGAACTTTATTTTATATTTAAGTTTATTACTTCTTTTAATAGATTATTTGAATTCTTCTAGGTTGTGAAAACAAAATTTGCGTAATTCAAAATGTTATTTTCTACAATATTAATATTATTACTCACCCAAAACAAAGGTAAACAATAAACAGCTGTTTATTAAAAACTGTTGGCACCTTTCACACAATTGCCATATCGTAAGTTTTTTTAATACAAAAAATAATAATTATTGTAAAAAGACTTGTTGTTTTTTTTTTATCAAATAAAAAAAAACTAAACTAAGTGCTTTATTATTGTGATTGCATTTTAGTGTATTTGATTGTGTTATAATAATATTTGGTAAGTTTTTCGTCTATAAAATATAGGAATATATTATTTTGTTCAATATTTACCTTTTTGTTCAATATAAAATCATTCTCCCATGAGCGCCACTTAAAGAAGAGAATAAAAACAGTATAGTTGATCGATTAAAGATAAGTATCGCATTCATAAGTTAAATAACAATTTGTGCATGCATTAAATATTATTAAAATATTGTGACATAAAATGTTAAGTTTAGTTACCTCTCGTCTAGTTAACAATCAACATTTTAACTTTTATAGAATGGTAAGTAAAACATACATATACATTTCATTATACAACAATTACAATGAACGAGTTTCTTAATTAACAGTCATCTCAGCTGGTTAAAGTTCAAGTTAAACAAGGTGTCCTTGTGGGACAAAAGAAACCTTTGCCAAATGGTAATGTCTATCACAGTTTTCAAGGTATTCCCTATGCTGTTCCTCCCTTAGGCGAATTACGTTTTAAGGTATACATATGTAATATTTTTCTGTTCAGGTGAACACAATTTATAAATTGTTTAAGTTATTTACTCTCTACAGTCTCCATTACCCTTGGAACGTTTTGATGTTCCTGAATTAGATTGCCTAAAGGAGCGTGATGTGTCTCATCAACGTGATCCTTTTACGTCAGAAGTTGTTGGCTCTGAAAATTGTTTGTTTCTAAATATTTATGTTCCCAAAAATCATAAAGATACATCTTCGCAGCCCCTACCAGTTATGGTATGGATTCATGGAGGTGGCTTTTTGTTTGGCAGTGGTAACAGCGATTAGTGAGTATTATTATTTAATTAGTGCTTTTGTTATAGCAATTTCAAATTGTTAACCATCAATCAAAAATTTCCACAACATATTAAACTTTTTGAATGTTTTTAAAAATAATTTTTATTACGATTATTCAGGGATGGAAAATAATTTTTTTTTTTTTTTTTTTTTTTTTATATATATTGTCTTTTATTATAACATTTATTTGTATTTACAGTTGATTATATATTTTAAGAGTTTAGGGACTATGTTCCTTTTCTACTTAGTAATTAAATTTTAGTTTTAATATTTACATTTCAAATTATTAATTGTGGAGGAAAAATTTAAAAAAAAACCTTTTTGAAACAGGGGTATAAGATAAAATTTAGGATTGGATAAGGGGGTAAAATTACGATGAAAGTATTTCATTAATATGGGAATGTTGAGACAGTTCGCATCTTCTTATGAAATTTTCAGTCAATCTGCTTATTTTTTCATTAATTTGTTCGATGTTAGCAATTATATGCAAACGTCTGGTGGAGTAATGCCAGGGAAGTTGAAATATCATTTTTAACAGTTTGTTCTGAGCTATTTGTAGCTTACTGATATGACATTTTGCAGCAGTGGACCAAACTGGACAACAGTAGAACATGATGGGATGGAAGATAGCCTTTATTATTTGCTTTTTGTTATCAGTATTTAGATCAGAATTTCGGTTTATCAGTGGGTACATAAGCCGTGTAGTTTTGTTTATTTTGTCGAGCAGATAGTGTATATGTTCATTAAAGTTTAATTTGGTATCTAGAATAACTCCAAGGTATTTAACTTTACTTTCCCAAGAAATATCATGGCTCATAAACCTGAGCGGAGACTGTGGAATAAAACATGCTTTCCTTTTCCTCGTAAAATATATGGCTTGCGTTTTTTCGGGGTTTACTAGGATGTTCCATTTGTTAAAGTACTTGTTTAACTCAACTAATGCACTTTGTAGATTTGAAACGATGCTAGTTGCGTGAAGATCGGAGCTTAATATTGAAGTATCATCTGCAAAGATTGAAGTGGTACAATTTGGGAAGGTTGGAATGTCTGATGTAAAAATATTATACAATATTGGTGAAAGACATGAGCCTTGCGGACAACCTGCTGATATGTAGGTTTGTTGAGAACAAGTTTTACCCAAATATACCTGAAACGACCTGCCATGCAAAAAACTTTGTATTATTTTTATTATTTCCAAAGGAAAGTTACTTCCTTTTAATTTGAAAATGAGGCCATCGTGCCAGACTGAGTCAAAAGCAGCTTTTATGTCTAGCAGTACCATACCGGATGATTTTCCATTTCGAAAATTATTTTTGACCAAATTCCTGATTTTTTTCAAAGGTTGGCATGTATTGTGTTCACTTCTAAATCCAAATTGTTGTCTTGGAAGTATATTATTTGAATCAATAAATATAGATAATTTTTCTTTTATAATTTTTTCTAATATTTTGCTCACAGAAGAAAGCAGACTTATTGGTCTGTATGAAAGAGGTGAGTTAGATGGTTTATTTGGTTTTGGTATTGCTATTGTTTTGGATATTTTCCAGGAATTTGGGAAGTAACATTGTTTTAAACATCCATTAAAGATAGTGGTAAGATATGTTATAGCTTTTTTTTGGTAGCTTTTTTAAGCATTTATTATTAATTTGATCCAGTCCTGGTGACTTTTTCGTCTTTAAATTTTTAATAATTTGCGCTATTTTCTCATGCGTTACGAAGTAACAATTTTGAGGACTTGTTTCCACTGATCGCACGAAGTCAGCTGTATTGTTCACTTCTAAAACAGTTTCTGTATCGCTAAGATGAGATGAAAGACAATTTTTTTTTTTTTTAAGAAAATGTTATCTTAAGTTCGATTTATTTGTTTTAGTTAAATATTAACAATTATTGTAAGATATGTAGTATTTTGGTTATTTTAACCAACTGAAGTGAGAATATTTTTTTTTTGGTTATGATAACCATTATAGCAACCAACAAATTTTTTGGTTAACAATGACCATTATCGAAAATATTTTTTTTTTGGTTATTCCTACCCGGATACATATCATATTCCTTGCCCCTTGTGGGGGGGGGGGGAAAGAATTAAAATGTCTTTGGTAAAGTGAGCAAAACGGTCAGTTTTGTAAGAATTGTTTATTAATTTTATAAACAAAATATTATCTAATGGAAAAGTGGATTGATAATTAAACTTTAAGTAGTTTAATTAAAGTAGTTTAATAATTAAACTACAACCCTCTTAGAAATGCATCCATTAAATCAAAAATACGATATGTATTCCTACCCGGATACAAAAAAAAATATTATTTTCGATAATGGTTATTGTTAGCCAAAAAAATTTTTTGGTTGCTATAATGGTTATTCATATCCAAAAAAAATAAATATTTCTCACTTCAATTGGTTAAAATAACCAAAATACTTATCTTACGATAATTGTTAATTATAACCATTATTTGAATTTATCAATGTTAATGGTTAAATAAGACTTTTTCGTCATTTATTTTATAACTGTTACGTCCCTGTGATTATTATACAATGAGTGAGTGCTGTTGTTTGTAACAACAAAAATATTTGACCTAGACTCATATTTTATTATACCGGTCGATTCAAAATCTCTTTCTGAGTCGATTTAGCGATGTCCGTCCGTTCGCCCGTACGTCTGTTTGCCCATA
The DNA here is from genome assembly GCA_963682025.1 of Cordilura impudica. Lineage (NCBI taxonomy): Eukaryota > Metazoa > Arthropoda > Insecta > Diptera > Scathophagidae > Cordilura > Cordilura impudica. The sequence goes on from OY821521.1 coordinate 3,061,045, forward strand.
TAGACCTTGTAATAAACTACAGGTCGCAAATATGAATTTATTTTTCTGGAATTTAGTATATAAACTTTTATCGATAAAATTTGGTGTATGTCTATCACACCCACTAAACAGTAGTCCAAAAATCAACCCTGTAAGATATCAACTTTTTCATATCTATACGCCATAAATTAATATTAATACCACTCAAATTCTACATCCAGTTATTGCCTCAGTAAAGTTGGATCCAAGACCCTCTTTCAAAACGTATGGTATAGAATATTGTATAATTTTCTTGTTTTTAAATTAAAATAAATTAACGATTTACAGGAAAAATAAAACAACTCATAAAATTTTAGAGTTTTTTTTTCAATGAAATTTAATTCGTCTGTAATTTAATCTGTTTTGATCATCATCATTCATAAATTGTAATTTCTTTGAATGTGATGGATTTCTTCCAAACGTTTAGCTATTTACCATTGAGCTTGATGCAAGAGGACGTTGTTGTAGTTACTCTTAATTATCGTTTGGGTGCTTTGGGTTTCCTCTGCCTACCCGAAGAAGGTATTTGGGGCAATGCAGGACTTAAAGATCAGGTAAAATTTGAAAACAAAAGAAAAAATCACAATAATTTCAACAAGTTTTGTATGTAGCGTCTGGCCTTACAATGGATAAAGGATAATATTGCACAATTTAATGGTGATTCAAATAATGTTACCATCTTTGGTGAATCAGCAGGAGCTGCTTCAGTTCACCTGCATGTTTTGTCTAAACACGCTAGTCGGCTTTTTCACAAAGCCATTATGCAAAGTGGCACTGCCAATATGGAATGGGTATTTCAGGCCAACCCAGCCTTCAAAACAAGAAGATTAGCTGAACTGATGGACTTTAAGACTAATGATACTAAAGAATTATTAAAATTCTTACAATCTCCTAAAGTGACGCCATTAGATATTTTAGCTAAAACTCTTCCTATGCTTACACCAGATGAACGAAGACGTTGTTTGCCGCTGCCATTTAAACCGGTCATAGAAGATTCTGAAAGTCCAGACAGTTTTATTGAAGAGCCCGTATTAAAGAGATTACAGCTACACAATACCATTAATGTACCCACTATAATGGGTTATAATTCAGCTGAAGGTATTATCATGATGGTTAATGCCGTAAAAAAAATTAAAGAATTAGACATGGATTTCCATCGATTGGTACCCAGAAACATACCATTGGAACCACAGGCTAGCGAAGTTAAACAAATTGCCAGAAAAATGCGTGATTTTTATTTGAAAGGAAAACCTTTAACACCCGAAATATTTAATTATTTAACCAATATTTTAACAGATTATCATTTTGCAGTGGACATGCAATACGCCGCCAATTGGCAAGTGAAATTACAACCTCAAGCACCTCTCTACTTTTATCGTTTTGAATATGAGGGTGGCCGTAATATATATAAACGTATTTTTCAAATGGAGAAGCTGGCAGGAGCCTGTCACGGCGAAGAACTATTCTATCTCTTTCAAATGGCCAATAATGATACAGATGTGTCCGAACAAGATCAAAAGTTTATAAAACAATTAACTAATCTTTGGGCTAACTTTGCCAAATATTCCAATCCAACACCTGCAAATCAATCATATTTCATTAACTGTGAATGGTTGCCGGTCAACAAGTCTCAAAATGAGGAGCTACCATTCGATTTGAATTATTTAGCAATTGATAATAATGGCTGCCAAATGAAAACAAATCCAGATCACGAACGTATAGAATTTTGGACCAATATTTATAAAACTTATACACCAACAGATTTATCGCTCTTAAGTTCAAACCTGTAAATTGTACTTTAAACTATAAATACGAGTTTGTAAATAAAAAGTCGTTTTTGTGTTACATTTAATGAATTAGTACTTTTTTTTATTTCCTTTATAATCTATATTTTATATTTTTTATTAATTTATTTGACTAGTTTGGGGTTTTGTTTTTCTTTAAAAGCTAATTGTACAAATTATATAAAACACAAAGTATATTCATTTAATTTAAGGTTTTTTTTTAAATCTTTTTTTGTTCAACTTTTTGCAAATAATTTTTAAGTTTGCTCCCAATGCAAAAATATCATACAAATGCAAAAATGATTAATCGAGGAAGATTTTGCGTTTTTTTTTTCTATTCTATTTTGGTTTCGGATTTACGATTTAATATACAAAAAAAGAAATTATTATAATCTAGTAAGTTACCTAATGCATAATAATACATATAATATTACATAATTTTTGCAATTTTTTTGTTTTCTTCTTTCTAAATAATCTTAATTTTAATCTTAAAATCTATAAAATCATTTCACATTTTTTCTACAAACATCTATAAATATATATTTGGGTTTTTTTTTTTAATATATTGATAAAAATATTTTGAATCCGCCTTTAAAAGAGAAAATGGAGAAACAAGAGAAGTTTTAATTTTGAAAAATATTATGAATTCAGAAAACTGCATATCTCAAATATTTGTCTGAAATTTTAAGAGATGTTATTAATTATTGTTTTTTTTTTCAATATAGTTTTCTCTTTAACTTATTTTGAATCTGTGAGCGGGATTATTATTTGATTTAAAATCTTTTCAAAGCGAATGTTCGTTTTAAATACAAACATATAGCCCGATGTATCAGCTCATATTGTTCTGAATTTTGTACCATTCCACCACGTTGTAAACGAAGATTGCATACAATGCCCAAGACATCAACAAATATATTCGACATTTTCGGCAGATCCGCTAACGAAGGCAGTCGCCAGGATGAACCAATAAAATGTTTCGAACAATCATCCTCTTTAACTTGCTCCGTCTTACGATCGATAAGCGTTTGATCCTGGTGCTTGATTTTTTGTTCCGTTTTGAGAATGTAGTGTATATAAAGCAAAGTATTACGTGTAAAACTACAATCAATATCAGTTGGTAAAGGATTTTCTAGGGATATATCCTCTTCGAGAAATTGTTTGGGTAGACAAAAGTCCACAGGACTTAAGGCTTGAGATGCAGTGGCTTGCTTGGCCGCATTTGCCGCCATAGAAGTCAAGGAATAAGACAAAGACTGCCTAACTTGACGTATGCCATTTAGTATGGCTGTCAAACAACCTGTGCGACCAATACCTGCTGAACAGTGTACTACTGGCAGGGGTTGGACAGCATTGAAAATATCCTGCTGATACAGTTCTATAGACTGGGCATTGATGTGAGATGGTGGTGTAACGGCAGCATCACTGAACTCCTCAAATTCGGCTTCACATTTACCCAAATTCATGACATGCAATGAAATGTCGACCAATGTGTTGATGTCGCGCGGTGATCTATGATCTGGCCAGTCCGGATACCAATAGTGATAGCATAAGAATTTATTAATTAACAAGTGATTGGCAGTTTCGGTGTAGTTGGCACAATACAGTATGATTAATTTCCTAATTGAAAAGCCATTTTTACGTACTATGCCCACATTTTTGATAACAAAAAAACTGGAACTGTTTGGCAATTGACCTTGAAGATCGGCTGATACGTGAACTTTTATAGTATCGATATTTATCATCTGTGCTGATTCCTCTAGATTATCACCTTTAGGCAACACCATGTCCTCATCATCGACATTGGCTTTAAGTAAGATATTAAAAAACCCGGAAAGCATTTCTCTTGGTTGTACTATCTCTTCTCTGAGAGTACTTATGAATACTTCATTCAAATCGACCGGGAAATAAACGGAACACTTTTGTCGATTGTTTTCCATGAAATTGGTAAGCATCACTATTTTCTGATAATACTGTTGCAATGGTTTGCCTTGGCGACTACTGGGACTATTTGGGCCTTTGGATATTTTCAAATACTTCTTGGTGTTTTGGTAAATCATAAGCCAAAATTCATAAATTGTATTGGGTAGTGGGCCTTGGGTGGCTATATAACATTTGGATGTATAATCTGGACCCTGGAAAGAACAACAAATTAAAATTAGTACATACTCGTATTTCTTATTTTGTAGGCCAGAACTTGGAGACACATACCTTTATATAGTTGGCATTTATGTAGGGAACTTCTTCTGAAGTCATAATTTTGTTTGTTAAATCGCTTAGTAAGTCCTCTTTAATGTCGGGACAATCTTCCAATATTTCCATTAACAGTTGGGATTCTTTTTTCAAAATAACACGAGAATTTTCATTCGGCAAGATAGTCTTATAACGATTCTTTGTTTGCGAGCCGAAAACCATTGGTTTTTCTTGATGGTTCAAGGGTAAGTCCCAAAATTCTTTATGTAAACTACGAAACATTCGCTTTTGTTCGTCGTCATCCGGTTGGAGGGATTGTAAGACATTTTGAACGACCTGCAAATAGCGTTCAATAATTTCGCAATCTTCGGAATTTGATGCCAGAGCCGGTGGGGTTTCTGCTTCTTTATTGATGGCGGGCATGCTCAAAATAGGTATAGTTTGCTCTGCTATACTCTTGGAATTGGAAGCATAGCTGTGATCGAAAATGTAATTTAGTTTGATTAGATCATTTTGATTTAGAGCATTAGAAGCATTTTGCAACATTTGTATGTTGGCTAAATATATTTTGAATTCTTCGCTAGTCGTTTGGGGCGATAAAGGTTTCGTCATTATATTACGCAAGCCGGTACAAGTGCAGACGGAAGTTTCTTTAAAATCAAAATGCCCCGCTGGATCCGCACCAACGTCATCATTATCACCAATGCCACCAGCTGCATCGCCACCTGTATCAACACATCTTAGATCACTCTCACTGGGCTTAAGATCAGTTACTGAACCGAAACATACTTGATTAGCATTTCTTTTATGGGCCTGATTTAAATCACCAAATTGGGTGTTGTTGCGATTTAAACTTTCGCTGCTAAAGAAACGCCTTTGATGTGAATGGACCGAACAGTTTGGTAATAATGATTGATGTGTTAGTTTAACGTCCTCCTCTGCGGCCTTTGTTTCACCCAACTGGACGTTACTGTTTCCTAATATTCCCTTTTCGCTACCAATGCCACCAAACGAACTACTCATGTTCAGGGTTAAACTTTGATTTGAACCACGTCTTTCTAGAAGACCTCTACGTGGCATAGCATTTAGGTTGGCATTAGCTATGGGCCTGGGAAGAGTGGTGATTAATTGTGCTCTTTCGACATTTAAAGAATTTTGACTGGCAAACGAATTCAAGTTACCACATGATGTTGCGGTGAGATTAGTGAGAGTAAGACTTTGATTTGATCCCCTTCTACGAAACAGACTCTGTTTAGCTCCTTGGGTATTTACGGCTACAGTATTGGTGGTTTGTGATGGTTGTGAAGTTGTAGAATTAAGATTACAAGAAGATTTAGAATTCAAATTATTTGTAGAGTTCCCCACCGAACCCAAGCTGTAGTTAGACACACTAAGACCGGAACGACATGACCCCAAAAGGTTGCTGCAAGAACCGTGTAGGTTTAGGGTAAGACTATGATTGGAACCTCTACGCTGCAACAAATTAGTGGATGATGTAGAGTTCGCTGGTCTGGATGTGGCAATAGTCGCTGTTGAACTTGGTAAATCCATGGATTTTTGTTTAAATGGATGTTCACTCTGCCCCAAAGATGGTGTAGTACTGAACTCTACTAGAGTTAGAAATTCAGGTAAGGTTTTTAAATTAGTATTGGAGTTATGTAATAAAGGATTATGTTTGAATGGTGTTCTATGAGCTGATAATGACCCCGATGCACAGTTACTTGAACTGGGTGTGTGTAGAAGTGACTCTGTTAATACTTCGTCCTCCTTTAAAATCACAACAGATTTATCATCACGATTTTCACACATTTTTTTGGTGATGTCCGGTATATTAAACGATGTGTGTTTGCGTTGATGCAATTGCCAATCAACGCTGCTGGAGTTGGGTATACGCTTTCGAATTGTTGCTTTGTTAAGCTTTGGTGCATTTACATGTCCGGCTATTTGTGATAATGAAGTGGAGCGTATATTCGGTGCATGTGCTCTTAAACGTTCATGAGATTGAAAATGTTGTTTGTTTTCGTGTAGATTGGATTCAATCTCGTCACAGCTTAAGTTTAATTCGGGCTTAATGAAGGACGTTTTTATACGCTCTTTCGCTAAAGGGGCTGAATCTAAAGAGAGTGCCTTTTCTTTGGTAGATTTTATCGTAGGAGTTTTCGGTTTATTGGTGGAAGAGGGCGAATTTAGAATTTTGTCTTGTGCGATTTGCTGATAAGACGAGCATGACGATGGTGAGTTATTTATGATTTTTATAGTTAAATTATTTTTATTTTTACGATTTCTTTTGGTTTCGGTTTTAGGTAAAATTGCACTTGTTATAGTTGTAGTTGAATCTCCGGCAAGTGAAGATTCCATTTCTATATTCTTAAGGTCGCCCGATGATGATGATGATGTTGATGTGTGTTTCGAAATACAACGTTTCAATGTTTGATTGTCTTTGTGCGCTGAACCATTATTATCATCAGTCGTCGTCGCCGTTTGAGTAGTATGTTGGACAACATCTTGTACTACATGATCTATTTCGGGAAATTTAAAATAATTGCCATTCTTATAACCTGCCGAACTAATAACACCCAATGGCGAGGCCAAATGCAGATTGTTTATGGATGTTAGTAGCTTGGGTGAATATGTTAGACGACCGGACGATAACATGGCTGCTTCTGCCGTTGTGAGTATCCTGGGAGATCCGATTTCATCTGAAATCATACTTGGCGAATTATTTCCACTGTTTGTTTCATCATTTTTATCCGTTCTCAATTTAGGCTTTGTATTTTCTTTATTCCGATCTATGGTGCAATCCGCAGCATTTACATTTTTTATAATCAAATGTTGAGGCGAACAAGATAGAGAGAATCGGCGAAACTTTCTTTGAACCTTTGGCGATGCGGGCTCTAAATGCTTAATAATACTTGATTTGGAGCTCGACTGTAGAATTCTAGGACTCTGATTCAATTCAATTTCATCCACTTTCGATGGCATACGTTCCAATTCGACAATATTCGCCTTCGATTGATCAACACATGACGCTGTCGCCGTTGTCGTATTATATGTAGAAGATGTAGAGCTGTGTATTATATTTTCGACGTCTGTTAGACGTGGCGTTGGAAATTCAAATGGACTTTGTATAAATTCCATAGGTGTAAAATACGGTGTACTTTTGTTACTGTCGGTGTCATCGTCTTCATTGGTGGGAAATGAATATTCAAAGGCAGTACGTATTAAATCCTCTTGACCTCGCTGCATTGTGTCTGATTCGAAATTATTATTGTTATTGTTATTCTTTAAAGTATCCATAACGTCGCGTTCTCTTCGTCGACGTCGTCGTCGTGAGTTTAGGTAGTTTGTTGTAAAGGATAAAAGGCGCCTTTAGGTCTACCAATCATATTCGAATAACTAGAAGAACAGAAGAATAGTGCAGGAGATGAAAATTTGTTTCTAATTTAAATACACAGGTATCATTAATACTAAAGATCTCCTCGATTTACTTACTACTTAAACATAATCCTTCTGTACGTTAAACATAATTCTGAGAAATGTTTCAATCATTGGTAACAAAGCCCGCTATATCAATATTTATGGTTCACCAGGTAATCCAGCATATTTCTTTTATTAACAGCGTATTGTGAGTGGCTCTTGTTTGCATATTATCATTGTTGTTTGTTCGTTCGATATTATATCATTAAAAGGTCATAAATAGAAATACGCACTTTTAGCTGAAATTGGCGAAGTAAAAATACTTTTATGAATATGTTTGATTCTACCAAGAAAGAAAGAAAAATAAACGGTGAACATTGTTGTTTATATTTGAATTTCAATTGTATTTAAGTTCGATTCGCAATTAAAAATGATTTTCAATTACAATCCATATGTTTTGGTTTTTTAAAAATCAGTTTCTCTTTTATTAAAAACAAAACAAGGTCCTATTTTGCATCAGAGTCTTTTCGGACTTGTTAAATTGCATCTTTACAAAAGATTTTGTGAGCACTTAGATTGTGGAAGATACAATTAATTATATTTGTTTTCAAAAACCAAATTATTGTTTGAAGCTATTTTATAAGATTCGGACGGTAGAAGAGTTTCGTGTCAGTCAGTAACTTATATTTATACATACATACATACATATTTATATATACAGGATTGTGTATACATATGTATATATACATAGGTACATATGTACATATTTTTTTTTGTGGTGTTAATGTTGTGTAGATGTATTTTCTTAGCTCTTGGTTAATAAAAATAATTATAATTATAAACAAATCACTGCATGCAAAATAAGAGTACTCGTTTTTAAAGTTTATTCAATATTCCGCAGCAGCAAACGTAGCAATCTGATTATAAAAAGGCGAAGATTTAGCAATAACAATTATTTTTTTTTTTTTCCGTTTTTCGTATCTAATAGATTTCTATTTTCGTTACAATTCGATCTATTCCCCTCAATATGATGATGATTGTTCAAGTTCAATGAAGTGTTCATCGGTATTATTAAACTATTATTCAAATACAAATAATTGTAATGAAAATAAGCAAAGGGGGGAGGAAATTACTTTGTTTTCTTTAAAATATTACAACTCTCTCAAAGATATTATTAGGTTTTTTTTAGCTATATATTTTCCTACTGCTTCGATATTGTTCTGTATTTTTTTGTTTTTTATTTTTTATTTCTTCAACAACTCTGCATGAGTCCTCGTCTTCCAAATTATAAATGAGCTGTCATAGCCCGTATTTTTATAATTTCGTAATTAAATTTCCATTGTTTAGATGGTTCGAATCGTTAAACTTGTTAATTTGTATTAAAATCAAAGTTTAAATTTAAAATATTTTAATGACTTTTAGCAATTATTGATAATATTTCTTTAGTTTTTTAATTAATTTCTATTAAGAATTTTGCTACTTATTGTAGACAGACGACACACAGTGAAAAATCTTTAATATACACAATAGTGAACTAATTTCTGGATTTTCAACGAGTATCTAACAGATGCAACGAGTTACTAAAAGATTCTCGCTTATATCGCAAGCGAGTGGCTGAGGCTCCGTTCACACGAGGCAATTTTATTTGCTAAAGTTTTTTTTCAGTTCTTTTTTATTCACACAGAGAAATTTATTGCCGCTACTTTCAAATTCTCATATTTCTACAGCACTTTAAAAAAAAAAGTTCTTTTTGTGGGCTGGAACCGCAGGTCATATCTTAAATGTTATGTTGGCTTGCATTTTGCATTCTCCCTTTGGGGAATCATGACAATATGTATGTATTAAAAAGGATATAAAAAGAACAAATTCGCCAATAAAAAAATAAATAAGGATACATATTTATTGAATTTTTTCAGTATGTTTTTAAGCGATTAAATAATACTAGCAATATTATAGCAGGGGTTCAGTTTTCTTTGTTAAACAATTGTTAAGAAACATTTCACAATAATATTCACAACACTTTTCTAAACTTAAGGCTTATGTTTGTTACAAAAAAATGTTCCAGACGGGCCAAATCTGGAATGGGATATTTTTGTCGAAATCGGTTTTTAATTGAAGCTTGAAAATCTATAATATAGATTTGCATAACGGGAAATATGTCCCCGCTGTATCACTATAATCTGTCTACTCTAAGATACGCACTGAACATTCACAGTGATTAATTTTTGTACGTTTTAGCTTTGCCAGATTGTAAGTTATTTGATCATGAAACCGCTTTTAAAATCTATTAATTTCTCAATTATGTATAAAGTTCTTATATAATTTTTAAATCATATTTCCGATATTTTAAATGCATGTCTGGAGAAAAAAATAAACAAAGCCAATGGAAATGGTGTATATCTATTTGTTTAGTATAACTTAAGTTCGGATTTCAAAATCTAAAAATATAACAATCTACAAAGGTTAAAATAAAAATTATTTTACCCAAATTGTATTTTATTTTTTTTAATTTTTTAGTGTCTCGACGAAGTTAATGCAAACTTTTGTAAAAAATAACTTTTGTTTGGCAGCACTGTTTACATGTATTTTTTATGTTTTCTTTTAGCTGTCATTTTATTGTTGAGAAAAATATTTCGTTTCGTATTGAATTAATGCAATTTGTGAAAATGAAATATTAAAACAGATTGATTGCGGAAATTTACAACGAATATAAAATTAATAATAAATAGTGATAAAATTAAACGATAATAATGATAAAACGAAAAATTTTCTTTTTTTCGCCACGGTTGAATAAGAAGTAATTAAAGATAAAAGAAAAGCGAAACGAAAGTGTCCCACAAATTATAACAAAAAAAAAAAAAAAAAACAAATGAATCTATTTTATTTGAAAAAGCATCTTGAATAGCAATATCGAATTGTAAACAAACGATTGTATTTGAGTTTGATAAAGACGCATTTAAAAAAGAAAAATTAATAAAAAGTAGTGATTCATCGTTATCAAATTGAATACAAACCTCTGCTGTACTCCCCAGCTGCTGTTGAACTCCCTCCTCAATTGATTTTGTTTGTTGCACTTGTTTCGTTAAGTTGTGTGGATGGTTTGATTTCGTGATTTTCTATTCTCATGTACTATACTACATACACTGATAGAGGAAATGATAGAGGAAATGATAATGTAAAGTCAGCTGCTTTATATAAAAGAGAAAACTCAAGTTATCTTTGAATTTTTAGTTAATGAAAGATTTTAATTTGAATTCTCTGAGTTTAAAAAAAATGGATTTAGTAGACATTGATCAAGTTTTGGATAACTTAGAGTTACACGAAGAGGCTGCCAATGAACAGAAAAGAGTCGAAGAAAGTCTTCGAAAAGCTGCACTACAGCCAACAGCATCTTCAAGTAATACTAGCAATGGTTTTAAACAACAACTCAAAGATAATTCAGTCGATAAGTCAGGATTTAAGGCAGTTTCTAATAGTTTAAATGATTATTGCAAAAAAGTAGATTCTTTAGAGTCAAATGCATTTCCCAGCATTGCCGAACAATGTCAAAAGTCACACGACGACTACGATAATCATAGATTTCAAACATCCAATTTGGTAGCTTCTTCTAAACAAGAATTGGCGGAGTACGAAAGTGAGGTAGAAGGTAGTAAGGACATACACAAATTTACTGAAGAAACGAAGAATAAGCTGAAAGCAAAGAATGATTCGCTGGATAAAGATACAACAGATTCTAATAATTCCATTACTTCGGAATCATTGACAACATCTTCGAATTCAACATTTTCTTCGGGGCCATCGTTAGAAGTAGAATCTTCATTAGAAGAACCTACTCCATTGACAACTTCAAAAGATAATGTAATTGTGACAGAAGAACGATTAGAATCACAAGAAATTTTGGAAAATAGCCAAATTTCAGAAAGATGTGAACATGAAAAAGTCTCTGCAACAACGAATTACTTGGAATTAACATCGAACTCCCTAAAGCATTTGTTAAATAATCAAAATCCTGAACCTGAGGAAATTGTGTCAGACAAAGAGAATTGTTTTGAAACAAAAGATTCCCAGCAATTTTTAGAAAATAGACAAAATCGCAATATGGAAGATTTAGCTCATGGCTTGTCATCCATATCTATAACAAGCGACAATTTGCAATCTCAATCGATAATACCGTTAGAAACTTCGATGTCATCTTCATTGGGCAAGGTATTAGAAAATCTCACTGATTCGATTGACACTTCGGCCCTGAGTCAAAGACGTGATATGTCAGAGAAACACGAAACTTACGACAACATAGAATCGTCACTGGTTTCAGAAGAACCCAATACATCGGTAGAAGTTATTCATGAACCGATACAACAACAACAACAACAACCACATAAGCAGCTAGCGACAAATGATTTAATAAATTGTGTGCCAACTAAATTGGAAGCTCCCATACAAAAACAACAGCCGATAACATTTTGTTCCACTATGGATGATATATCAGACACTGAATTGGATTCTATGTTGCAAGAAATGGATATTGACGATGAAGCAGAAGCAGAAGTAGAAGTACAACCACCAAAATCTAAATTTGATTCAAAAACCATGGATGGTCAAGAAATTGTCGAAACTCTTGTACATCCCGAACAAGATAACGAGAAAAACAGAGAAGTGGAAGAAGAGCTCAATGACAATGTACATCCAGAACTAAGAGATGAAGTTTTATCAGTGGCAAGTTCTGGTGATCATCCAAATGGTGATAGTTTTTCCCAAGCTTCTACTGTAGAATTTTCTGAAATAAGACCACAAATGCAAATTCCTCAACAATTTCAAGATGCAGAAGATAACTTGGCCATAAATTCCGCTGCATCATCATATAGTAACAGTGAAACGTCATCTTTAGAAGGCGATATAATGGAGACAAAACCCTTGGACGGTGAAGACAATGATGCCTCTAGACCACAGAGACCCACATCTTTGGATTTACGAGCACTACAAGCATTAGATATATACTCCAACGCAGGCCAAACTCCGCCAGGAAATGAACAGCAGCAACAACAACAGGTGCACGAAAACGAACACGAACAATATGATGTTCAAATACCCTCACCTGATGTACAACCACAAATAAATCCAATTACCAATGACATCGCCGAGGCCACTGGCTACAGTGAAGATCCCCATGCTAATTTAGGCAAGTTTCCACCAATATGGGTACCTGATAATATGGCAACTGGATGTATGCAATGTTCGGTCAAATTTACCATGATCAAGCGTAGACATCATTGCCGTGCCTGTGGCAAAGTTTTATGCTCTGTCTGTTGTTCGCAAAAATTCAAATTGGAATTCCTTGCTGAACCCGAGTCACGTGTTTGTGTACAATGTTATTTGATCCTAACACAACGACAAACAAATACAGCAATGAGCTCCAACAATACCGCCCCAACGGCCCCCTTTCTTAATGCCGCCGTTATTGATGACACCGGCAACAACACATCTGCAACAGCACGATCACCAAATCCAAATAATCCAATGGAATATTGTTCTACAATACCGCCGTATCGTCAAGTTAGTGCAGAACCAAAAACGCCACCAAGTGTTATCGTTCCCGTAGGGGTATTGAAAAAAGACAACGGCAGTTATTCATCGACATCATCAAATTCTAGTGGTCAAAAGGCGGCCCGAAAACGTAAATCTGTTATGTTTAGTGATGGCATAGCACCGGGCAGTGATTTGGCCAGCATAGATCAGTGGAATGAACCCAAACAGGCGCGAAGGCAAAGTGATCGTTCGAATAGAACTCCTAATGGCAATAATAAACCATCAACGCCAGCACGTTCAGAACACATAACAGATGTCACTACTATGGGCTTAGTAGCTCAATTGTTTAGAGGTTCAATTCCACCTTCGGCAGCAGCAGCCACCGTAAATACAATACAATCTAGTGCCGGTCTGACAGCGAGTGCCACAAAAGGAACTGGTTAGTAACGATAATTCACTCCGAAGACTCTTTAAACATTTCAGAAATCTTTTACCATTTCAGTTGCCAAAACATCAAATTCTAATAACCAAACTTCTGCTGTAGTGGCCAAAAGTCAAGAAATTAGTCGAATCAAACGTATGCCACCATCAGGTTGTGATGACCATGGCTGTTTTATACCAGCCACTGAAGGAAGCTTGCCACCTATTGTGATTACAAAAGACGAAAGTGGTTGTGATTTTGACTACAAAGATGTGACCAACAATTATGATTTAGTAAAACGTTTACACAACGAAACTCTTAAATTTGCAGTGCAAAATAATTTCTTTGTTTTTGTTAAAATAGTGAATTGTAAGTACAACACCTGACAAGCTCAATCAAATTTGTAATTCTTGGACTTTTCAGTAAATTGCTGCTTAAATCGTACAGTCATTAATTTTACGACCGCTGGTATGCATCATGTGGGTAATGACGAGATTGTTATTCTATTGGAATTTGAACCACCAGCCTCAAAAGATGATGCTGCCACCTTGGCAGGTCCCCTAATACCTAAAGATATATTTGTACATCTAAATGAAATTTACAACAACGCTGAGATGGGTATACCCATACAAGAGCTAACACATACGAGTCCTCTGAAAACAAACTTCTTAGGATCGTCCGACTATGGCGGTTTTATATTTATACGACCCACATTTCAATGTATGCAAGACATAATACAACCCGATAATCCATATTTGATTGGTATACTAATACATCGTTATGAGGTACCGTGGGCAAAAATATTTCCTCTACGTTTAATGTTGCGACTGGGTGCCCAATATCGTTATTATCCTTGTCCTCATGTTTCGATCTTAAATCGTGAATCTGTTTATGCCGAAATAGCTCAGACAATAATTAACTTTTTGGCTGTAAGTTTTAGCTATACCCATTCTTTAACTGAAACTAACGATTAAAGAATATTACTACTTTTTATTTAGGATTTTCATAGTTATTCATATACTTTGCCATTCATAAGAGGCATGTATATTCATATGGAAGATCGGCAAACTACGGTGGTGATACCACGCAACCGTCTCGATGATGTTATCAAGGCAATAAATAATTCCAGTGATCACATTTTAGCTTTTGGTGGTAATTTCTCAAAATCAGCCGATGGTCATTTAGTTTGTATGCAAAATGTCAACGATAATCGCACCGAAATGTATGCCTATTCAACACAGGCCATCAACATACAAGGCCAGCCAAGAAAAGGTAATTTAAAAATACATATATACATACAAATAATTATTATTTTTTTCCACTTTCTAGTAACTGGTGCCAGTTTCTTTGTTTTAAATGAATCCCTTAAATCAACTAGTGGTTTATCAGGTAAATGTAGTATTGTTGAAGACGGCCTGATGGTACAAATACTACCCTCGAAAATGGAAGAAGTCCGTAACTCCTTAAAAAGTCAAATTGATGTTACCATTATTTGTGGCCCACTAGATGCCGATGAACAACATACCGAAGTCGTGTGTCTCAAATGGGTTGATAATGATAAAGAATTTAATATTGGGTAGGATTGAAAATCTTGAACGCACTTGTTTTCATGTTGCGTAACTCTATATGTTTGTAATATTTTAGGGTAAAATCTCCCATTGATGAACGTCTAATGGATGGCATATCGAGTATGCGTGTTCATGCCAGTTTTAATTATTCTAATTCTAATTATGCCATACGTTTGACCGATATTTTTGTGATTAAGGTAGGTTTTCCAGTTATTCTCTTTTAATTTCCAAATAACGAGAATATTTTTGCTGTTTTCTCATTTCAGTACGACGAATGGTATAACACTAACTCATCAACAATTAGTACAGCCACTACATCGGATATAACACGTATGACTGAGCAAATTGCCCGTAGTACTTCTATGGCTTTAGTGCCCTTCTTAGATCTTTTAGCAGCCAGTAAAAGCACGAAAATTGGTCTGAGAGCTACATTACATCAGGATAATGTAAGTTCATTATATTTTTAGTTTACCATTAAATCCATTATTTTGATTTTATTTTTGTCCATCAATAGTCCCATAAAGTTTATTTGCCATTCAGGGTAAACAAAATTCATAATTGGTTATTTGCTGATTATTATGCATTTTATCAAAATCCATATCCCTATCCTTGTAGGCTCGTACGATTAATAAAGATTTCAAGTCAACAATTTTCTTGTTTGAATAATATTTAATAAGGGTTTTAAATATTATGATTTATGCAGTAAAGACAATTACTAATCATTTTATATATATTATATATATAAATAAATAATATTTTTAAATTACGTAGAAATATTCTGATCTAACATAACAAAGTTTTTTTTTTGTTTTCCTTTTTTGGAACAATTATAAATTTTAACCACTGACAAAAAAATTTTAAAAATGCAATTGAAAAAGTTTTATTTTTGGCCTTTCACCTTTAAGTGTATGATATCTTCTTTTCTAACCATTATTTTATATGATTACTTACCTGAAATGAATGCCCAAAATTGTTTTTATAGTTTCTTTTTATATCATTTTTTTTTTTTATTATTATTAAGTTAGATTTCATTGAAATTTAAATTTCACTTTCTATAACAAGTGTGTGCAAGTCTAGTCAATCAAGAAAATATAAAGCAAAATCACGATTTCTAGTAAGGCTTGAATAAACTAGAACTGCGTGCACCTCAAAGGTATTTTTATACCCTCCACACCTCCGTTTGAAAAGCATCGAAATAAATTCCGGAAACCCCCAAACCATATATTATCTTGATCATTATAACATGGGAAGTTGATTAAGCGGTGACCGTATGTCCGTCTGTCTGTGGAAATCATGTTCACGCCGTCAATATCAAAGCTAGACCGTTCGTTTTTGTATAAAATTGATTATTACTATCCCAAAGGAGTTGTATTTAAAATCGTCAAAATCGGTTAAAGGGGTCACGAGGTATGAATGAAACTTTGAAAAAACTCTTGAAAAAATAAAACTTTTCAGTGGGTTTGTTGTTTTTCTTATTGTCAAAGTCATTGCAGTTGTGTGTATATTAATACCGCACGTGTCCATTGGCCTAATCAAGTATTACCACATATTTTTTTATCGTTAAAATTAAATATTAAACATTAATAAAAATAAAAAAAGAAAAGTAAAAGTTTAATATTAAAAATTAAAAATAAAAAATTAATAATTAAAACGAAAATTGAAAAATGGAAAATGAAAATTGAAAAATGAAAAACGGAAAATTAAAAATTAAAAATTGAAAAATAAAAATTAAAAATGAAAAATGAAAAATGGAAAATGAAAAACTAAAAATGCAAAACGAAAAATGAATAATGGGAAATGGAAAATGGAAAATGAAAAACGAAAAATGAACAATTAAAAACGAAAATTGAAAAATGTAAATTCAAAAATGAAGAATGGAATATTAAAAATTGAAAAATAGAAATTAAAAATGGAAAATGAAAAATAAAAATTGAAAAATGGAAAATGAAAAATTAAAATTGAAAACTTAAAAATTAAAGATTAAAAATTAAAATTTAATTTAAAAATTAAAAATTAAAAACGAAAATAGAAAAATGAAGAATGGAAAATGGAAAATAGAAAATGAAAAATGGAAAATGAAAAACCAAAAAAAAAAAAACGAAAAATGAAAAATGGAAAATGAATAATTAAAAACGAAAATTTAAAAATGGAAAATGAAAAATTAAAAATTAAAAATTGAAAAATAAAAATGGAAAATGAAAATTGCAAAATGGAAAATAAAAAACGACAAATTAAAAATGAAAAATAGAAAATGAAAAATGGAAAACGAAAAATTAAAAATAAAAATTGAAAAATGAAAAATGGAAAATGAAAAATGAAAAATTAAAATTGGAAATTTAACAATTAAAGATTAAAATTTAAAATTAAAAAATAAAATTAATTTAAAAACAAGTAAGAAAATTATAGTCGGTCTAGACCGACTATACGATACCCTATACCATGCGTTTAGAGACCCTATCTCTTAGGCCCAACTAACTGGACATAGAAAATAAGCAAAAACCAAATTTGAGTGGGATTTTTATTAATTTTTTTGGCTGCAGATATAAAAAAGTTCATATCGGATGCTATATCTATATAGGGACTTGGTCCAAAAATGGACCGATCCTGATAATGTTTGGTAAAGTCTCTTATATTTTGCAAAAATATATACAAACAAAATTTGAGAAGAATCAGTGCAATATTTTTGTTTTTTAATAGATTTAAGTGAAGATCGGGAAGCAGCTCTATATGGGGTCAAAGGGATCATTTTTGGACTACTCATTAATGGATGTAATGAACGCATACAAACCCAATTTGAGTAAGATCTATATGACAATTTGGATCTTATGGCAATTTATGTCGATTTCATATGGGTAATTTGTATGGGGGCTAGGTCTGAACATGGACCGATTCTCACCAATTTCAATAGCGTTCATCCCATGGCCGATAAAAGCTTATGTAGCAAATTTCATCAAAATACATTCATATTTGCGACCTGCAGTTTGATTACAAGCTTTACATGGACACACAGACGGACGGACGGACGGACATTGTTAAATCAACTCAGAAAGTGATTCTGATTCGATCGGTATAATTAAAGATGGGTCTAGGTCAAATATTTTTGGTTGTTACAAACAGCAGCACAAAGTCATTATACCCAAACCACATAGTGGTATAGGGTATAATGAAAAATGAAAAACGAAAAATGGAAAATAGAAAATGGAAAATGAAAAATGAAAAATGGAAAATGAAAAATGAAAAACTAAAAATGAAAAACGAAAAACGATAAATGGAAAATGAAAAATGAATAATTAAAAACGAAAATTGAAAAATGAAAAATAGAAAATTATAAATTGAAAAATAAAAATGAAAAATGGAATTTGGAATTTGGAAAATGAAAAACGAAAAATGGAAAATGAAAAATTTAAAATTAACGGAAAATGGAAAATGAAAAACTAAAAATGAAAAATAGAAAATGAATAATTAAAAATTAAAAATAAAAACGAAAAATGGAAATAGAAAAAGGAAAATTAAAAACGAAAATGGAAAATGTAAAATGGAAAATTAAAAATTGAAAAATAAAAATTTAAAATGAAAAATGGAAAATGAAAATTGAAAAATGGAAAATGAAGAATGAAAAATGGAAAATGAGAAATGAAAAACGAAAAATGAAAAATTAAAAATTCAAAATGAAAATTGAAAAATGAATAATAAAAAATGAACACTGAAAATTGATAATTTAAAAATTACAGATTAAAAATTAAAAATTTTAGAATAAAAATTTAAAATTAAGAATTTAAAATTACTAGCTAAGTCAGATAAAAATATTTGATAACTTGTTTTTTTTTTTTTTTTTATTATTGTTTTTTGTTTGATTTTGTTTTTTTCTGGAAGAAATATGCTTAGTATATATGTATAATTATATATGATGTTTAAATCAAAGTATATTTTGCCACAATTAATGGAATGCGGCCAACCATTTCAACTGAGAGGAGACGAATCGCCATTTTTTTTTTTTTTTTTTTTTGAATTATCATGAATTATCTCAAAACTTTCTTATAGGGATCAAACTTTGGGTGTTATAATGCTGGCTGCGTTATATAATGAATTTCATTATGGGTTTTCTACTCTAGTAAAAGAAAAATAATGCCATTTTTCAAATAGTAACGAATTATTTCTATAGAAGACACGATCATTGTTTTTTATAACAAGGAATTATAATAGAAACTGGCCAACAAGAAAAGCAATTAACTTTAAATTTTGATTGGTATTCGAAATTTAAATTTCAGTACCGACAACAGTTTTAAAGTGGTAGCCGTACCCAATATTGGTTGTATTGAGTTTAAGATGCAGGTGGAAGGTATCAAAGATTCGGCCCAGCCAAGTTTATCGCTCTTACTTTTTATTTTCTATAATCGATCTGAATAATGAGCATAAACCGAACCGAACACGATTTTTGTCTGTTTGATTACACTTGTGACTATATAAACTAAATGTATGTATAGCATCAGGTCACTTAATTATAATACCCTCCACACCGCAGAGGGTATACATCAATTTGTCATTTCGTTTGTAACGCATAGAAAAATGTATTTGCGACCCCAGAGAGTATATATGTTCTTGATTCTTATAACAACACGAGTCGATATAGCGATGTCCGTCTATCCGTCACGCTCATTCACAAAATAAACCTGAGTAAAATTAGGATAATATTGTTTTTCATTATTTCGAGCAAGTTGGTATTGAATTTGGAGCCTTTAGGACCAAAAGCCGAGAAATGATGTATGAAAATGTGAAGATACTCTTATAAAATTGCAATATGCAAATTGCATATGAGAAATGTTTTAATTCAACAAAAAATGTATCAGCGATGTGTTGTTTTTTATACAGGTGAGCGAATGGTTTATCGATGAGAGTAAGATTGTTATACTTTTTAAACAAACAAAAATGTAATTGTATATATGTATTTACATTTATGTTGATTGCATTAAATCATTGCTTTCAATTAAAAAAATCAAGAAAATAACTAAAATTTTTGTAAATTATCTTATTAACATCATTGAAAAAAATCTAGCAAATATAGTGTGAAATCTAGTCTTTTTTTTTCTCTCTTAGCTATAATATGGTGTTTAGAAACGTAAAGAGTATTAAAGGTTCGGCACAGTCAAATATAGCACTTACTTGTTTTGGAAATATTTTTCATTGTTTTGGTGTCCGTATCGATTAAAAGTTGTAATAATCACCCCCTGTTCTGCAACTCACTTTCGTATAATAAAATTCGTAAGTGAAAATTTACGAATTTTTTGCATTTCCAATATATCTACGAACAATTATTTTTCTTTTTATTTCAGTTAGAAAATCTTAAAAAATTAAAAACAAATGCATTTTTTATATTTTTAATCATTTTTAGAGGAAAACATGTAAGAATGTCAAATTGGCTCTGCCGAATCTTTGAAACCCACCACCTGGGTTGTACGGACTGGACTTTTTGCACTATTTATGTCAAATGTAAAGAAAACATTTGAAAATGTAAACAATTTGGTAAATTACTACAACAAACACACTGAATTTTTAGCATTTTTTTTAGAGGTGTTTCCATATTTTATGTCATATCTCGGCATAATGATGCTCGATTTACCCTATTTTAAATACCAACCTGGGGGTATCGAGTAAAATCAATCGAAATTCCATATTTTGGTTTATTATTTAAAGAAGACGGACAAATGTCCGATCTCGTTTCACTTTCACTCTTAACTAGGGGCCATCATTCGTTAACTGTTACATAGAAAATTATTCTTAGTATTTTATTTTGGATTAGACCCCTGCTCGAAATAATGACAATATTATCCTAAGTTTACCCAGGTGCATGGTTTATTTTGTGAATCAGGCTGATTTTAGCAGACAGACGGACAGACGGACATCGCTACATCGACTCAAGATGTTATAAGGATCATTTTTTACTCGAAAGACTAATATATGGCATTAACATTTGAAAATGATTTCGGGCATGCTGGACGTCCATTTTTGAACTATTTTTTTTATCATTGCTGGCCGTGTGCCACGAATAACACGAACAATTTTAGCTTCCAAGGCGTCAATTTTGTTGGTCCATGAACATAGACCAGTGACTTCACGTAGCCCCACAGGAAATAATCGAGAGCTGACAAATCGCACGACCTTGTTGGCCAATTGACGGGTCCATTTTTCGAAATAAACATATCGCCAAATTTTTATTTCAAGTCGATGGTTGCGGTCGCCATATGGCACGTAGCGCCATCCTGTTGAAACCTCATCTCGCCCAGATCATGTCATCCATATTTTCAAACAAAAAATCATTAATGATGGTGCGGTAACGAACTCCGGTTTCATTTGTGGAGAAATAAGGCCCGATCATGCCACTAACGTGATTTTCAAAGTAAATTTAGGGATTAAAATAAGAAACTTTGCCCAAGGAACCATACCTCTAAAACGAATTCTGATGTCCCGACTTTTGACCTGTCTGTCTGTCTACCATGGGGCAACCCCATTCCCCTCATGCAATTGATCTGAAACTTGGGCCATAGTCTTGTTTTGACTACAGATTAATTTTGGGGTAGTCACGCATAGTTACGGAGTGATCTAAAAGTTATTTACCCGCATCCGATCGATCTTTTTGAATAACATAACATAGTCAAGCGTATGATTATTATTTATTAGCAGAGTAGAAGATACATATACGTATGAGTGTTAATTTTAATATTAAATCAATCATAGTCAGCCCAATTCTAAACATAAAATGGTGATTTTTTTTAAATGTTTGTATGGGGAACCCCCCAGGGGAGTTTCAGGGGGCGTTTTACTGGCATGGGTGGGTCGGCCCTAGAAAAGTTAGTGGGGGTCGATCATACATTTGGACTCGATTGGGTCACTCTAAATGGGTCAATGTGACACAGGCAGACAGACAGATCAAAAGTTGGGACATCAGAACTCGTTTTAGAGGTATGGTTCCTCGGGCAAAATTTCTTATTTTGATCCCAGAATACGATTTTCTTTGTCACTTGGACGATTTCTAAATCGACCCGCTCTATTATATACCCTCTGCACAGTGGTAAGGAGAGTTTAAAAACAATTGATGTTTAAATTTTAATAGGGTTTTCTTTCTAAGGATATTGGCTAAAACAATCATAACCGATTAATTTGTGGGTAAGTATAATAATGTTATTGGCCATTTATGGCATATGATGATAACCACTGTAATAAAAGCGACTCTTAGTTGGTCTATGTTAATTATGAAATTTAGCATAAGAAATTTAAGGAAAAACAATTATTTCTTTGTCATTTTCATTAAATCTAGAACTCTTATTCCTTAATTCATTTTAAATGTGTTTTAATCTATATTCCATTTTTTATAACTTCATTTTTAGGTTTGTTACGAAGCTGGGGCGCGCGGCTTGAAACTGCCACCACTGTATATGAACACATTGGATAGCCATTTAATTCCTACGTTGCATAGCATTTCAGCAGGCATTGAAGAAGCAATAATATTAGAATTAATCTTTTACATTTTAAATGTTTAGTCACTTGAAACTATCATAAACTAATTAACAGCGATTCTCCCTTAACAACAAACTCTGCCACCATACGAAAAGAAAAGCAATTAATACTAGAAAATATTACGGAGGTTTTAAAGTGGCTGCTTCTTAAAAAATCGTTTTGGAAAAGTTTGGAAATAAAAACCGCAAGGAGAACATACATATAAACTACTAAAGTATTTCTGTTTTAAATTAATCTTGATGATTTACTTGCAATTGTTGATTATTTAGACATTTATGTACACATATAATGTGTATTCGTTTATTTAGTTAAGGGTTTTTATTTTAACGTTATTCTTAATTTTTAAACTCACTAAATATATATTGATCATTTTTGGGAAATTTAAATGAAGCAACTAATTTAAAAGTATATATATATATACATATATATATATATATATAAATGTATCATAAATAAACATATGAAGAAACACTATTATTTTCGATAAATATCGATAAATAAACATACATAAACTATATTCTAACCCATGTAATTAATTAATTTAATCAATTAAGCAAAGTACTTTAATGAAAAAATTAATCCAAATATATATAACGTGGTAGTTTCTATATTCATTTCTATACCACTTCCAACCATCCTAAAAAAATCCCTTGTTATCAAAATAAAAAACCAGTTTATTTTTTGTTTAAATAATTTACTTTATTTACTTACAAAATGATTTGTGATTTTTTTTTTAATACAAAAAATGTGACTGAAAACATACACATATTCATTCTTAAAAAATTTTCAACTCTTTAAACTACTCGTACTATTACAATTCCATTTTCTGTTTTTTTTTTCTATCTCGATTTTCTTTTTTGTTATAAATACAAATATTTATATTATTTTAGGCTAGTTTTAGTTAACAACTTAAATTTACATGTTCTTAGCAGCTATTCAAAAAACAAAAAAACTAAAAATACAAGAACAAAATCTTGAGATGGTTTGTAAAAAAAAGGGACATTTTTAACAAAAAGTAATAAAAAGAAAAAAAAAATGGTTGCTACTCTAATCGAGAGTAGGCTGTCAAGTTAGTTGAATGTTTTTTTTTTCTCTTTTGTTATGTATGTTCGAATGTTCATATGTAAATAATGTTAATGTCTTTACAATAACGTAAATAAAACAACCAAAATAAAAAGAAATAAAGTTTAAAGTTATAGATGGAATTTTCGATGTTAATTACTTTTACAGTTCATCGTGCTTGGGGCCAGAAAATTCATCATGAGAGATGTAACCATTTTTGTCCTTATCTTCATGTTGGAAAATTTCCTCTACAAGTTTATCATTTTCTTTCAACATATTTCTCAATTCATCAGAATCTTGGCCCTCAACAGCAGACATTTGTTTCTTCAAATATTCACTGACCTACAAAAGTTTGAAATAAAAACAAAAACATATTAAATTAAAGGCAAAACTTTTAAATAGAGAAAAGATTAGCATGTATTTATTAGTTAATGTGTGTGTGTGTGTGTGTTTGTATGTTTTTTGTTGTTGCTTATTTAAAACTACGAGTGGATAGAAACTTTAAGCCGTCACCCTTTACTGGTTGAAACAAATAGCTAAAATGAACAACTGAAAAAAGTGCGATCCATACATAAACGTTTACCTCTTCGCGGCTCAATTGTTTGTCGCCATTGTCATCGATTTCTTTGAAGACATTAGTGGTGGGTGGACTGTTGCTAATGTTGATTAGTTCAACATCAAAGATCAAAGTAGCTTTGGCTGGGATAACATTACCGGCACCACGATCACCATATCCCAACTCTGGGGGAATGGTCAATTTACGTCTTTCACCTTAAAGTAAAAAAAAAAAAAAATGTAAAATATTAATTGATTGATTATTGTTACTGATGTAATTTGATTTTATTCAAAATTCATATTTGTTTAACTCAAATACATTATTTCAAAGGATATAAAGGTTTATTATAAGTTTATCAAATTGTTTATTTGTCTCTTATACTCAAATCCTCATGTATGGTATGTATTCGATAAAAATTATACAAAAAAAAGGATCCAATTAAATTTACTTACCAACACACATGTCAACTAAACCTTGATCCCAGCCTTTAATAACTTGACCAGCACCCAATTGGAAGGTAAAAGGTTGATCACGATCCAAACTAAATGAAGACAAAAAGACAAGACAAATTATATTAAAACAATTAGAAAACAACCACTACAAAATAACGAACAAAAAAAAGGAGTTCAAGAGTCCTTGAAAAAAAACCCTAAAGAGCTCTCTCTTCTGCAAATGTTACACTTGAGTTTTCATCATTTAAACGCGCGTCTAATACTTGAAATTCTATGAACAATCCATCATTTAAAAAAGATGAAAAAAAAATAATGCAACACCAAACATTGTGTGGGAAAATGTTAAAGAAATAAAACCAAAATCATATGGTGGCACATATTCATAAATACTTGGTAGGCATTATGCTAAGCAACTCATATCGTATACGTGGCATGTATAATGATGTGTTTGCTTTACTAAGGGGAATTTATGGTTGTTTAAAAATTTATAAACCTTTCTAATGCTAAACAAGAGTTATGGTGGAAATTTCAAATGAATAAACATGGAGATGTGCTTGTTTTTTACACCCATTTTGATTATTAATTATATTTTTTATATGTACGTTTTATTTAGCATATTATCATTTTAAGATTACCCAGCCGTTAAACAGACTTGTTTAAGGATATTTTATATTTTATTTAACATTTTTGAAGGCATTTTTCTTAAAGAAAAACACATTGATTGGAAAACTTAACTTAACAGCCAACAAAATACGGCTTATAGTCCCCCTTAAACAACCATTACCTACGCAATGGAGGTTAGGGAGAGCTATTTGATGATTCAACACTTAATACTAAAACGAAAAACAAGGTTAACCGTTAACCTAACTGCATGCTGGAACCACAAGGACAACAAAGCAAACAAGAAAAACGTTAGTTTCTCTTATTGAAAATATTAGAAGCAACGAAATTATGCTTACTCTGGATCGCAGATGACAACTTAACATTTTTTTTTTCTTTCAAAAGCAAGTCTTGGGTTCAATTTGATTTAAAACAAGTAAGAGTGTTAAATTCGGCTGTGCCGAATCTTTGATACCCTCCACCTCGGTTTGAGTCTTGTTAATAAATGTAAATGAAAAAGTAAACAATTTGTTAAACTTAATACCAAATTATTTCAGCAAATTCTTTGGGTTGGTTTTCGTCTTTTCTATTATTTCGGATTTATTTTTGGCATGGGTGCTGATCGGCATGAATTTAGGTTATATACCTATATGCATGCGTTTCCGGTTATATGACATAACTTCTCTTTTAATTTAGTTTTTGCTAATAAAAAAATTGTGAAAAATAATATATGTATAAATAACATTCTCATAAAATTAGATGTAATCGCAATCAGATATTTTGTAGGTAAAGCAGAATAATAATTCTTTATTACTATATAGAACTGTTTTAAAAGCAAAAAACTCATTGATGAACTCGGTAACTCTATTTTGTAAAGACAACAAAAAGTTAATATGCCAAACTTATTTTCATATTTGTAAAAGAATAATGAAAAAACGTATGAAATAAAAGACCGGCCCACTTTTAATATTGTTCTGTATGATATCTAGTTGAAAATATTAACATTCATGTTAAAATAGAAATAACTATTGCAAAGCTAATTTGAACAAACAAAAATTGTGTCGCCATCTACTGTGGCATAGTCACGCTGAGCAAAATGAAGTGACACTCTGTTAATGCAAAAGAAATGTATTTTCCCCACAACAAAATATTGCAGAATTTTATGTAAATAAAATAATATACCGATTTATTTCTAACATGCAGTTATTATGGATATATTTGTATTATTTAATATGTGTATGTATGTATATGTAAATATTACACACAAAAAATACAACATCAAACGTTATTTTTGTGTTTTTCTATTTAAATAAATTTATACATAAAATTTTTTTTTGCTAAATTTACATTGTTTTTTTTTTATTAACAACTAGGTACATATTTCAGCATTATTTGCTTTAGATGCTGGTGAATTTTTACTCCCTTTACATATATTAACTCGTAGTGTCTGCTTGTCGAAAAAATTTTGGATCGATTTTAACCCCTTTCCCGTAACCCATTCGATCTGAAATTTTGCAGGCAGGCTCGTGGTAATAACAGAAATGATCTTACAAATTTGTTTAGTGATGCCAAAACAATGGAAACTTAAAATTTTCTACCAGAGTTAATAAAAAATTGTACAAAGGGTTAGTTTTTATTATATTATTACCACAACCACCACAAAAACAACAAGTCCAGCTATGACAACAGCACAACATTTAGAATAACAACAAGAACAATATAGAAACATCATATTTTTCATTTTTTTTTTACTTTTTCAGAGATTTCCCTGGACCTGTTCCACCGATTTTAATGATTTTTGAAACACAAATCTTCCCATTAATTTGGTGAATCATTCTCACTAAAAATTATCACTGTAGCTGCACTATTGAGGGCGTGACCGTGACAAGAACAACATAGAAAATTATATTTTTTCAAGACTTTTTTTAATTCTTAACTTAAATCTCGGGCCCTAATCGACCGATTTGGACGATTTTAAATAGCAAACTTTTCAGGATGTTAGTGAATCATTTTTTATATCAACGAGCACCCTAGCTGTCCAATTGATGCCGTCATCGTGATTTATAACAGACGGACAGACGGACATCGCTATATCAACTCCGGTTGTTATAAGGATCACAAATATATATATTTAATGGGGTCCAAAATTTTTTTTCTAATTATTACAAACGGAATGACAAACCTATATATACCCTCTGCACACTGGAGTAAAGGGTACAAAAATTCTTGTTATCTGGGAAATTTTTTATCTTGTTTTTTTTTTTATAAACTCTTAATATTGACGAGTGCAATTTCTAGGAAGCTTTATTTTTCAACTTAGCCAATTCATAAACCAACACTTTTATGGTTTATTATTTTTGTGAATGAAGATAAACTCAATAACAAACACATCAACAAATTTTATAAAACACACATAGCATATGTAAAATTTTATGTGTGTTAGTAGCAACTTTAAATGCGAAATAAAGGAAAAAAATTAAAAATCTGTAAACCTGCAAAACGGCTAAAAAGAAATACCTTTCAAATAATATACGTTTGATCAAAATCGGGATAAAACGGTAGAACAAAACATCGGTCACAAGAAATCGCCTAGCCTATTAATATTATAGATTAATTAGTTGTAAGTAGAGATGCTAAACGGGATCAGTATTTCGAAATTCCCGAATACAGGCATTTGTAAATTAAGGATATTCCGGGATTTTACGGTATTTTTTTTAATTTTCAATATAAAAATTCATTAACTCATACCCTGTTTCCATAACACAATTCGTCACAGACGAACGAAAATTTGAGTATTTTGTTTTTGTTCTTCATACAAATTTTCGTTCGTCTGTGACGAATTGTGTTATGGAAACAGGGTATTAATTTGTAAAATAAAGTAAAACATGAATTATCTAATAGTGCGTTTACATCTGAAGAAAATCTAGTAGATTTTAGTTGAAATCTATTTCAAAATCTATACCGTTTACATCTAACTTTTTTTACATTTTGTAAGATTTTGTTTCCACAACAATAAACAGCTGATTAAAAAAAACATATAAACTAGAAATACCAAAAATAAACAAAACAATAGGAAATAGGAAATATTGTAAATTTTAAAAAGGAACAGATTTTATAATTATATTATGCATCAAAAATGAAAAAAGCACAAACTGAAATTGAAATTTTGCGGAAAAAATCAGCATTTGTTAAATGTATTGTTTGAACAGCAAAAACAAATTCATTTTCCACAATTATTATTTAGCAGTTTGGAATGGGCACATGTCAGTATAAAAAGTTACAACTTTTCAATTACTAAATATTTGTTTATTATAGATTCGTTATTTTTTTTTTGTTAATTAATATTTTATTTCTTTTTATTCAACTTGTTTGCTTTTGTTTTTAAATGTCAGTTTCAGTCACTGCGTTGTAACTTTCTACTACAATATTTAAAAAACACAGTAGTATCATTTGGTAGTGCCCAAGTTTGACAAGATTGTGTGAGATTTTGCACAAATATAGTAACGAGCTAGATTTTGTTTTGTATGGGAAATCTAGTAAAAATGAGCTAGATTTCGCTCGAAATCTCGTATATACTAGATTTTGCTTAGATGTAAACGTACTATAACCCATAAAAACAAAGTTTTTATTAAAAATCTTTCTTTCCTTATGCATATGAGTTCTGAATCTCTCCGTGACTGTGTGACTAATTTAAAATGAATCTTTGGTCACAACAAGTCTATGGAACAAGTTTCAGATTGATTGGATGAGGGGAAATGGGGTTTAAATCACTCCGTGACTGCAAGTGACTATCTTTAAGTTAATATTTGGTGACAACATGTCTGGAGCAAGTTTCATATTGATTGAATGTGTGTGCATCTTAGAATTAATCTTCGGCCACAACAAGTCTATGGATAAAGTTTCAGATCGATCGGATGAGGGAAAATGGGTTTAAAGCACTCCGTCACTGTGTCTGGCTATGCGTGACTCTGCGTGACTACCCCAAAATTAATCTATAGTCACAACAGAACTGTGGGCCAAATTTCAGATCAATTGGATGAGGGGGAATGGGGTTGCCCCATGGCAGACAGACAGACAGAGAGTATGAGTTAAAAGAGTTTGTAGCTGCCTTACAAACTACTTTATTTATGAATTTACTTTTAAAAAAATTATTTTTAAATTTAGAAATTTTTTTATAATAAATCAAAAATTAAAATATTTTCTTTAGTTATAAATTTAATTTTATTTGGGAGCATACAAACAACTAAATACTTTTTGATAAAAATTTTAATATTGAATTTCATTTGTTCCCAACAAGTTAAAAAAAAAGAATTTACATTTCGTTTGCATTTTGGTCTTCAAACTTGATTTTATAGGACTTTTGATCGTTTTATTTTGTGCTTTCTTCTAAAACCTCATCCAAATATCAATTATATCGCAGAATACGCAACACTAATATTTTTAATTCTGGTATAGGATCATATCATCAAATAAAGATTTCATGTTTGGATTTAAAAAAAAAGGAAAAAGTAGAGTAAACGATTGTTCTTCTTGCATATCAAAATTATGAACAAAAAATATTTTATAAGTACTCCCGAGATTTCCCGTTGGCATTCCTAGTTGTAAGTCGCCTGATAGTATGTAATAGTAATTTGTTTTATCGATGCTTGCGTCAACGAATCATAAATTCGATACCCGTATACAGCGTTACAGAGTCCGTCAATACATCAGTGAGTCACTGATAAACGTAAATATATTACATGATTATTATTCTACTCATCATCTCAGCTTTAGGTACATAACTTAAATCATATTAATGATATGTCAGCAGCGATAGTAGCGCTTATTATAAGACGTCATAATTCGAGAGTGATTTAAAAAAGTCGTATATAAATGTCATAAGGTGATGATCATGTTGATTTTTGATTGATTTGTTGTGCTGATTTTTCTCACAAAAATATTTCGAAAAGTCAGGAGATGTTAGTGGTTTTTTGTGTTAATGACTCTGACGTTTCACTAAGTACCTACGGAAGATGTATTCAGGAAATTTACTATTGGAATATGTCTGAACGGATTATATTTGAAATCATTATTTTTTAATATTATTAGAGTCTAAAATGGGACTAAATAAGTATTTAAACTGATAAAAATTTAACAATGGTTTACATTGTTCAAGTCAACAAAAACTACATTGTCATCAAATATTTGTTTAAATTAAATGAATTTTAATTTTGTTAACTTTTCGAAGGTTTTTTCACATTCAATTTTGACTCCTTAAAGCAAAGCAAATTTACCCAAGTTTTTTTCTTTGTAACATAAATTCAACATCTATGTATATATTAATAAGTGAAGGTAAATTTTTAGTTCCCTTTTTAAGCAATATGCGGGCACGGAGGGGTATGAAAATTAACATAGTTATAGTTCATATGGAGGAGAAGCTGAGAATGATAAAATTTATGTTTAATCGGTCTTAAAAATATAATAAATTAAATAAAATAAAATATTTATAATAATTCGTTACACCCTGTTAATGTGAATGATTTAAATTATATATTAGACGCTCTGTGTTGAATTGTGAATTGCTAAAATTGATTAACATACCTTTAGGCTCATTTAAATATTCATAAATTTTTTATATATAGATTAAAAAAACATTGGAACAACATTTCCTAGAATTTGCACTCGAATTTTAAGTTTTGGGCTATACTAGTTTCTATAATTTTACTAATATTTTGTGCAACTGATTTTTAAAAAAATACAAAATAATAAAAATACAAAAATAAATTTTGTGTAAAAAATAACTGGTAAATGGACAACAATTCAAAGTTCGGATAAACCAAGTTGCCACATTGTTGTGTAGGACACCCAAAGTTTTCTTTCTTTCGAATTCTTAAAGAAAAAAGATAGAAAACGACATGGTAAATCGTTGTAAACCAAATATCCCAAACCCTAGTTGTACAATGTTGTGCAAATAATACAAGCAACATTTACAACTCCCTTTTGTGATAAGTTGCAAGAAGTTATGATAATAATTTTTTATTTACCCTCGTGTGTCGTTTATTTAACAAACATTAGCGCAAATATTGTGACAACTTGGTTTGGAATTACAACACATATATTTTCCGTTCTTGTTTTTTTTTTTATTATTAAAACAAGATATACAATTAAAATTATATAAAAAAAATTTTTTTGTTCTATCAATAAATCCTGAAAACTTTTTGTTTAAAGATATATAAATTAGAGTATACAAATTTCGCTAAAGTTTTTATAAACTTAGTTAATTATTTCATGTCTTTAGTTTCTACATAAAAATAAACAAATTGTTCATGTTTGCCTAACAGCAAAATGTCATTATTTTTTGAAAAAAAGCCCTTACCCTGCGATTATCACTTTACAGGAAAGTTTCAGAGCAACAAAAAATAACAAGCCTCCCAATGCAACACTTTAAAAAAGTTTCTAATATAACAACACTGCTCGTGCAGCTAAAACCAACATAAGGTGGCTGATGAAGAACAGCAAAAAAAAGTACATTTTTTATTTACGCTTCTTAAACAGCAAGTGGAGGAGACGAAAAAAAGAAAAAACAATATAAATAAAATTCAAACGGCGGGTTTTAATATTTTATACGCCTTCCTCTGGGGGCTTTGTAGCAATTCAAAATTGTATGTTTGCAACAAATTTGCACACGAAAAACAACAACAACAACAGAACAACACAATCGTAATGACAAATGTAAAGCTTAACTAGCGATGTTCGTACAATGATGAAGCTTTATAACGCGACATAATGTTTTTCGGTTTCGTGAAAAATCTCCTGCAAAAAAAAAGCAACAATAACATCAACATACTCGTACTTGCTAAGGAAATGTGTAAAATAAAAAGAAATAAACATCAAATGTCATAGATGTGTTTGGAAGCAAAACTGAGTTGTCTAACACTTTAAATAAATGCGTTTATAAAAATATATCTTAAGCAGAGCATCAAAACCATAAAAACATAATTTGGGAAAAATGAATATTTTATATCAGTACTATGATCAAGTAGAATTAATTAACTTGATTTTATAAAATTTTAAATTTTTTCCATTTATTTTAATTAAAAATTTTTTTTTTTAACGGGCAACGCCTGTGTTGACCCTGAAGATGAACTTCGATCGGCCTGAAATTTTGCATTTAGTTTGTCGCTCTATCCTAATGTACATTGGGTTTGTCTGGACACGGTGTCAAACCTTGACTGCCAATTTCAGGCACGGAAAACTTAAAACAAGTAATTATACCCTATTTTCGACCTATGCCCAAAATATAGCATCCGATATGAACTTTTTCACATCCGAAGCCAAAAAAACTTGCCACTCAAACATGGTTAATGTTTAATTTCTATATCTAAATAGTTGGACCAAAGAGATAGGGTCTTTAAACGTGTGGTATAGGGAATCTTATAATATTTACTATAAAATTTAAAAACAGTTGTTTCATTGTAAAGAATTGCGAATAATAAGTATACAACAGTAGTTGTTTTTGCGATTTTTTCAGTGATCATCAAAAATAGCAATTCTTTTGGGTGGAACTTAAAATATGTATGTCTTTTTAGTGGATTCTAAAGAGGCTACTCTTATAACACAAAGAGAGTTACAACTGTATTTTTTTTTTTTTGCGAAAGACTAGAAAAATCGATGTAAGATTTTTACACTGGATAGATATGACCACTGTGTATCGTTTTCTTGCAAAAAATAAAAATTGGAAAATTTTGAGTTGACTCACTTTAGAGGTACAGGTGCGATATGTATTTTTTATAATTCCTACAAAAACGTTTCTATTGCACGACTCGTCCAGGAGATTCCGTACATCTCGGATAACAGTCCACAACTGTATATTCTTTCTTCCTCTAGCAGGTCTTCTTTTAATATTTACTATCGCCATTTTATTTCTTTCGAAACATCCCACTATAATATAAGATAATTAAAACTGTGTACTTTGTCGACTTATGAGCTTTTTTTATCGTTAAGGTGGTTGTGCTTAGTGGGTCAACCCCATTCCCCCTTATCCAATTGATCTGAAACTAGGCCCACAGTCTTGTTGTGACTACAGATTAATTTTGGGGTAGTCACGCACAATCACGAATAGTCATGCACAGTCACGGAGTGATCTAAATGTCATTTCCCCTCATTCGATCGATCTGAAACTTGGTTCATATAGTTGCTGTGAAAAAATGATTAACTTTGACTTAGTCACGCACAGTCACGCATGGTCACGCACAGTCACGGCGAGATTTAAAACGGATTTCCCCTCATCCAATCAATCTGAAACTTGGTCAATATACGTGCTCTAAAGAAAGATTAACTTCGACATAGTCACGCACAGTCACTCATGGTCTCACCGAGTGATTTAAAACCCATTTCCCCTTATCCGATCGATCTGAAACTTGGTCGATAGACTTGCTGTGAAAAAAGATTAACTTTGACATAGTCACGCACTCTCACGCATAGGCACGCACAGTCACGGAGAGATTAAAACCTCACTTCCCCTCATCTGATCGATCTGAAACTTGGTCTATAGACTTGCGACCAAAGATTAATTTTAAAATAGTCACGCAAAGTCACGCACAATCACGGAAATATTAAAAACTCATATGCATACGGAAAG
The DNA here is from genome assembly GCA_963682025.1 of Cordilura impudica. NCBI lineage: Eukaryota > Metazoa > Arthropoda > Insecta > Diptera > Scathophagidae > Cordilura > Cordilura impudica. The sequence goes on from OY821521.1 coordinate 3,094,771, forward strand.
AAAGAGTTTTAATTAAAACTTTGTTTTTATGGGTTATATTATTTTTACTCACAATCCTATATTTCATTTATCAGTGTTCTAATCTTTAGGATGTATGTTTCACTGTATACAGTCGGGTTGTCTACTAGATCTTGTTGTTCTGTCATACATCAGCCAGTAAGGTAATATTGTTAAGGAACGCGCCGTTTATATATATTCCTTTTCGGACGTTGCTGATAGATTCCTTGGATTCTATCGGAGTAGATATTAAATAATAATGGGAATACTTGCTGTCAGGTGTCTGTACACATTAACTTGTGCTGTTTGATGCTAATATAGGCTCCTAATACATCGGATTTCCTTGTCGTCTATGTCCATGGACATAATAATTTCCATTAGTTTATTATGCTGCACTGTGTCGAAAGAATTTCCGTTATCAATGAAACATATCTGAATAACTATCTGTATAGAAAAGTCTTTCAGGGGTGCCTAAACTGAGTTGCACCTATTATCTTTACACATTTTTCACATATTTTGGAGTGAATTATTCTAAGGAAAATTTTAAGGGCGTGACTCATTAGGCTTATAAGTCTATAATCATTAATTTAAGCCAATGGATGTTATCGTCGTCATTAATTTCATGTGGAATCTCATCAGGGCCACATGCTTTTTTGTCTCTTCATGACTTTATTGCTGATTCCACCTCTGTTTCAGTGATCGAAACTATCGGTTACTATCAGTAAATGCTTCTCTAATATAACACAAGGGAACAAGATTGAACTTTTTTGGGGTTAACTGGAACTTTATTGAAATTGTTTACTAGTTTGAGGTCGCTGATTTCAAATATGCACTCGGTTTTTTTCTATCAGCTCGACTTTTCGCGATATACCGTTATGTCCAAAATTAAGGCCCTTCCACTACATATATTGAAATAACTTGAAAACCGTTCACCATTTTTTGGTGATTTTCAAAACTGTTTTTATACCCTATACCACTATGTGGTTTGGGTATAATGACTTTGTGCTGCTGTTTGTAACAACCAAAAATATTTCACCTACACCCATCTTTAATTATACCGATCGAATCAGAATCACTTTCTGATTCGATTTAACGATGTCCGTCCGTCCGTCCGTCCGTCTGTGTGTCCATGTAAAGCTTGTAATCAAACTGCAGGTCGCAAATATGAATATATTTTGATGAAATTTGGTATTTAATCTTTTATTGGCCATGCGATGAACGCTATTGAAATTGGTGAGAATCGGTCCATGTTCAGACCTAGCCCCCATACAAATGTCCCCTATGAAATCAACATATATTGCCATAAGATCCAAATTATCATACAAATCTTAGTCAAATTGGGTTTGTATGTATATATTATATCCATTAATAAGTAGTCCAAAAATAATCCCTATTAGACAACTCTTAGTCATAGGCCCCATATAGAGCTGCTTCCCGATCTTCACTTAAGTTTATCAAAAATCAAAAATATTGCACTGATTCTTCTCAAATTTTGTCTGTATATATTTTTGCAAAATACAAGAGAGTTTACCAACATGGTCAGGATCGGTCCATTTTTGGGCCTAGTCCCTATATAGATATAGCATCCGATATGAACTTTTTCATATCTGCAGCCGAAAAAATTAATAAAAATCCCACTCAAATTTGGTTTATGCTTATTTTCTATATCCAGTTAGTTGGGGTAATGAGATAGGGTATCTAGGCGCATGGTATAGGGTATCATATAGTCGGTCTAGACCGACTATAATTTTCTTACTTGTTTTAAGATGTAATTGTAACCTTTGTTAAACAATAAAATTTAAAAAAAAAACACCAAAAAATGGTTGAGTTATGGTTGTTTAAGTAAAAAAATAAAAAAAAAATAAAATTAAAATTTTGTGTATTTAAAAATCATGAAAAAACTGGAAAAAGTTTAAAGTCTTATACATTCACGTAAAGTCACATAACCTATGAACAAAATGAGATTTAGATCATAAAAATCGATGAACGCATAAATAGAACAGGAGCAAACGCACACACATTAAAAAGTGATATTTTTGTATGGAAATCGTGATTTTTATCAATTGAGTTTTCTCAGTTAATTGTGAACAAAATCAAAAGTTGTGCACCGATTACAATGAAATGAAGCTCATTACATTCGAAATATGTTTAACTTAATGCTTTTAGACCAAACCTGTGATCTATGTCGTATTTTTATTTTTTATGAATTTTTAAAGAACAAAAACAAATTTTTTTTTTCTTTTGGAAACTTTCACGATATCTCTGAAACTGCCGGGCAAATTTAAAACCAATGTAAGCACGGCTTAAAGATAATATTGTTGACGATTTTTGGATTTTTTTTAACTGAATATGATGAACCATTTTCAAGTTATTCCAATATATGTAGTGGAAGTGCCATAATTTTGGACATAACGGTATGTCGCGAAAAGTCGAGCTGATAGAAAAAAAACCAAGTGAAGATTTGGATTCAGCATCCCAAATAACTTTAAAAACAACATTCAGTTCTTAATCAATAAAAACCTTGTTCCCTTGTGTAATCGTTACAGTCTTCTTTTCTGTAATATCATAAATAGCTTCATTTTTGTTGTTGTATAGTACTTTTGGAGTATATCCCGGCGGCTTCCTTTAGTTTTTTTTTATTGAGTTTAACTTTGTCATGTAAGTCTTGTAATCTTTTCAAAAAATCAATCGAGAAAAAAGCAATTAAAATATCAAATGAATTATTAAAGTAGTAACAAATTTCCTTAAAATTCAAAACGTTGGATCTCAATAGTTTAATGATTTGTTACAATATAAAAAAAAAAATATTATTAAAAATAACATTTGCTTTATTTTTTTGAAAGGAAAAGTTTTAAATTTACATGTAAAAGTTTAAGGTGAATTGTCCATAAATTTTCATACATTTTTTTCATATAGATTTAAAATGAGCAGTTAAAAATATGCAAAGTTAAGTAAGATAATACATTTTTCAACAAAACTTATTAAATTTTTTTCTCTTAACAAATTATTTTTTTTCACAATGTGTTTTTGCTGTTACTACCAAATATATTTAAAATTAAGTCCCATTTTCTTATTTATCATGAAACCATATCTATGTGTCTATCAAAACATAGATTCAGATGTGTGGGCTTACAACATATAAATCGTAAGTTCAAAAATAAACTGTGTTAGTAACAGCCCCCCTATATAAAGCTGCCTCTCAATAATCACTTAATTCGTTTTGATGTGTAAACATCTATACGCGCAGGGGGTAAATTTCTATTTCACAATACAATCACAAAACAAGTAAGAAAATTATAGTCGGTCTAGACCGACTATACGATACCCTATACCATGCGTTTAGAAACCCTATCTCATAGGCCCAACTAACTGGACATTGAAAATAAGCAAAAACCAAATTTGAGTGGGATTTTTATTAATTTTTTTGGCTGCAGATATGAAAAAGTTCATATCGGATGCTATATCTATAAAGGGACTAGGTCCAAAAATGGACCGATCCTGATCATGTTTGGTAAAGTCTCTTGTATTTTGCAAAAATATGTAGAAACAAAATTTGAGAAGAATCAGTGCAATATTTTTGTTTTTTAATAGATTTAAGTGAAGATCGGGAACCAGCTCCATATGGGGTCAAAGGGATCATTTTTGGACTACTCATTAGTGGATGTAATGAACGCATACAAACCCAATTTGAGTAAGATCTATATGACAATTTGGATCTTATGGCAATTTATGTCGATTTCATATGGGTAATTTGTATGGGGGCTAGGTCTGAACATGGACCGATTCTCACCAATTTCAATAGCGTTCATCCCATGGCCGATAAAAGCTTACATACCAAATTTCATCAAAATATATTCATATTTGCGACCTGCAGTTTGATTACAAGCTTTACATGGACACACAGACGGACGGACGGACGGACGGACGGACGGACATTGTTAAATCAACTCAGAAAGTGATTCTGATTCGATCGGTATAATTAAATATGGGTCTAGGTCAAATATTTTTGGTTGTTACAAACAGCAGCACAAAGTCATTATACCCAAACCACATAGTGGTATAGGGTATAAACAGCGTAACATGTGAGCGTAAGAAAAAATTTGCGTAACATGTAAGCGTAAGAAAAAATCGGTGTGACTTATGATTGTATTATGAAAAAATTATTATATGTAATAACCTATTTGAAATGCAAAATGAAAAATGAAAAATTAAAAATAAGAAATGAAAAATGAAAAATAAAAAATGAAAAGTAAAAAAGAAAAAATGAAAAATAAAAAAGGAAAAATAAGAAATGAATAATGAAAAATAAAAGTAAAAAATGAAAAATGAAAAATAAAAAATTAAAAATAAAAAATGAAAAACGCAAAATGAAAAATACAAAATGAAAAATGGTAAATGAAAAATGAAAAATAAAAAATGAAAAATTAAAAATTAAAAATGAAAAATAAAAAATTAAAATTAAAAATTGAAAAAAAAAAAAATGAAAACAGAAAAATAAAAAATTAAAAAATGAAAAATAAAAATGAAATATGAAATATGAAAAAATGACAAATGAAAAATAAAAAATGGAAAATGAAAAATGAAGGACGAAAAATTAAAAATGAAAAATTTAAAATAAAAAACGAAAAATTAAAAATTAACCGGTTGAAATAATAAATAATAATAATTATTTTTATATTGGCAGAGCTCCTGCAGTTGATTGCTATAAGTGATACATAGATGACGATTTCTGTTTGATTTTAAAAAAGTGTCATAAAAAAATTTAATTACTAGATGTTTACATATCTCCCCTGTGATCGGACTCACATGATTTTTTTAAATTAATTTTACTATTTTAGTCAAAAAAAACACTATCTAGGGCAAGTAATAGTAGCAGTAACAGTAGATCTGAACTGGCTTACTTAAGTTCAAATCTAAATTGTTATCGCTGAGGTCACAGACTGTTACTATGGAATTTCATAAAACCTTGACAATCGAATGAAAATAAAACATATCGCTATGGCACTAGAAATTCTATAATTTTGAGAATCCTGATTTTCGTGTTACCAATAAATTATATAGTTAATGAGTTTAAATTACAATCGAACTTTAAAGAATTCATTCTTTGTATGAAAAATTTTTGGATCAAAAACAAAATGATAATATGTTGTTTGCGTTTTTGCAGGATTAGGAGGTTTATAAAAATACACACACACACACACGGACACAAACACACTTGAACATATTTCAATATGCTTTACATGCTTAACTTCTATGTATGAGTGAGTATAAAAACATTTTTACCTTAAATTTTCATGGCATAATCATATTTTGTTCTATTTGTTTTATTTATCGTGTATATTTTCTGTTCCGCCACTTATGCCAATGTGAAATTTTTATAAACATGACACTTGGCTTCTGTTCTTCATTTATCTGTTTGTGTGGCACACATGAGTGTTGGAAAGATTAGCTGGTGATGATGATTCTGATGATTCTATAAGATTTGTTTGTTACTCTTGTACCTTCAGCAGAGTTTATGATTTTAACCTGTGACTACTTACGAGTACAAGGTACAACTCATACTTGCCTACACTTTGTACTTTTTAAGCATACATATAGTTGTTTTTGTTGTTTTGCTGCTTTGTTGCTGTTACTATATTAGATTTTTATTGCAAATGCATATCTAATTTTATGCGTACGTATTGTATTTTGATTATCACAAAATCTAGAGCTTTACGTACATTTATTTTTTAAATTTTATTGCATGCAAGGAGTGTAGTAAGCACGGAAATATATCAGAATTTATGATTTTTATTATATTATCAGGCGGATGGATAGATATCAAGGACATTGATTTATGATTATCATAATGATAATTGTTAATTTTATGATTATATTGTTACAAATACAATATTAAAGTAATTAAAATGGAAGAAAATTGTTAGCTCTTGTTTATATAAATGTAAATATTTATATTAAAGCGTTTTGTTATGTTTCGTTTTATTAAAAAACATTGTATCTTTATATAAAAAGTTCAAATATTTGTTTTATAAACAGTTGCACATTCAATTAGTAAAAATATAAAAAAAATATAATTTAAAAAGAATAATTGAGGTTGATTTAAACAAATTCAAATATTATTACATTTTATTTTTTAATTTTATTCAAAATTTTTTTGACGTTTTATTTAATCAAGTTTTATTTAACAAGTTTTTTTGTGTGAACTAATAGTTTTTTTTTGGTCATAACTCAAACTTTTAAACTCAAAATTAATTTTACACTCAATAACTTTTTTGAAATTAAAACATAGTAAAACATTGTGTAGGCTAAAAGACGCGATTATGTAGACACCAAAATTTGCCTAAAAGCTCTTAGAATATTTTTGTTTTAAATCCCGCCATCCCTTAAAACTCGTACAGTGGGTGACAATACATTGGAATTGCAATAATGTTTTTTTTTTTTTTTATAATTTCACGTTAAATATTAAAAATATTTTTTTTTTACGAAATCACTCTTTGGTACCTCCTGTATCGAAAGATGACAAATTTGTTCCAAAAAAATACAATTAAAAATATATAGATAAACGAAAAAAAAATATATATGTATGTATTTTGATTTTACTGCTGATTTTAAGCAAAAGAAAATTTTTGAGAAATATTCTATGAAAAAATACAAATTTTACAAATTATCAAGAAATATCTTGAAAAAGGTACGGTGAAGACTAAACATTTTAGCAAGAGAGCTTAAAAATGAAGAGCTACCTAGAGAGGTCATTACCAATCTTAGGGGAGATGTGTAAACTTCTAGTAATTAAAGATTTTTGATGACACTTTTTTAAAGTCAAACGGAAAGCATCATCCATGTATCACTTATAGCAAATAACTGCAGGGGCTCTGCTAATATAAAAATATTTATTATTATTTATTATTGCAACCGGCTAATTTTTAAATTTTCGTTTTTTGTTTTTCATTTTTTGTTTTTCATTTCTCATTTTCATTTTTGATTTTTCATTTTTTATTTTTCATTTTTCATTTTTAATTTTTAATTTTTATTTTTAATTTTTTTTATTTCATTTCTTTTTTTAAATTTTCATTTTTTATTTTTCATTTTTCGTTTTTCAGTTTTCATTTATTTTTCATTTTTTATATTTCATTTTTCGTTTTTTATATTTCATTTTTCATTTTTTATTTTTCAATTTTTGTTTTCATTTTTTATTTTTCACTTTTCATTTTTTATTTTTCATTTCTATGTTTCTTTTTATTTTTTCGTTTTTCATTTTTCGTTTTTCATTTTTATTTTTTCATTTTTTATTTTCCATTATTATTTTTCATTTTCATTTTTATTTTTTTATTTTTAATTTTTCATTTTTCATATTTTATTTTCCATTTTTATTTTTCATTTTCCAACAGGTTATTACATATCATAATTTTTTTACCAATACAATCATAAGTCACACCGATTTTGTCTTACGTCTCACATGTTATGCTGTTTTTGTGATTGTATTATGAAATAGAAATTTACCCCCTGCGCGTATAGATGTTTACACATCAAAAATATGTGCTCGAACTGTTTCCCGATGAACAATTACGGATGTCTTTGTTGTTATCATACTGTGAAGAAACTACTGATATCAGAGAAAATTGTCTGCCACACATAAATTTTTCTAAAGACCACATGAACTGGTTAAAACGAAATTGGAATATTATTGTAAGGTGTTACTTTTCGGGCCAAGGAATGGTGCCAATTCAGTTAGTAAAAGATACTTCAACTGGAATTGAATACAGGCAAATATGCGCCTAGTCTAGAAGTTCCAACATAACAATGAGCCAAAACACATCTTCAAAGTTGTAACGGATTGGCCATTTTGGAATGGAAATTATAGATCGAAAAATACGGACACGAAATTAAGCAAACAAGACAGATATCATAGAGGCAGTTAATTAAGAGTGGCAAAAAATTTCAATGGATATCATCAACAATTTAATTGACTCCATTGCCTCGGCATTCTCAAGCAGTACTAAAAAATAATGGATACCCAACAAAATATTGAGAACAAAAATAGAGGGAAAGTTATTAATCAGTGTGTAGTAAAGGTTTCCAAAAATTAATACTTTTAAGTTTTTTTGACGTGTTAACATCTATAAACTCAGGGGGGGTAAAAATCTATTTCACAATACAATTACAAAAACAGCGTACGGAGTACGAAGTAAGACAAAAACGGTGTGATATAAAATTATTTCAGCTAATTCAACAACCTCTGCTATAACAACATTAAAACTTTCACAATATAAACAAATGTAACGCCATTACCAATATAAAAATTATTTCAGCTAATTCAACAAACCCAACTAAAACAACCCGTTTAAATAATAAATAATAACTAGTATAGTCCAGCACTCGAAATTCGAGTGCAAATTCTAGGAAATATTATTTTCATTTAATTTTTGCAAATTTAAAAAAATTATGAATATTTAACTGAGCCTAATGGTATGTTAATCAATTTTAGCAATTCCCAATTCAACACAGAGCGTCTGATATATAATTTAAAACATTCGCATTAACAGGATGTAACGAATTATTATAAATATTTTATTTTATTTTATTCAATTTAATATATTTTTAAGACAGATTAAACATAAATTTTATCATTCTCAGCTTCTCCTACATATGAACTATAACTGTGCTAATTTTCACACTCTTCCGTGCCCTCATATTGCTTAAAAAGGGAACTAAAAATTTACCTTCACGTATTAATATATAGATAAATAATATTTTTATAAGTAGATGACGCTTTCTGTTTGATTTTAATTGATGTGGAAATAGATGTTTACACATCTCCCCTGTGATCGGAGTCACATAGTTTTTCTTTCTTTTTTTTTCAAGTTAAGCTATTTTATGTCACTCACTGTATATTTAGTGTGCCTTATTTAAGTGACTCTTCAAAACACATGAAAAAAATAAACTTTTATAGGAAGTAAAAAACCTGCACAGTTTGCATAATTAACTACAACAACAACAACTAAATGAATGAAATGAAATCCTTAAACAATTTATAAATTATTTAACGCTGCCAAAAGGATTTGGTCACGTTTTACAGGCTTTTATTGTACTCTTATATCCTTTCGCTATCTATGCAGCAACCCACAATAACAACTACAAATAAAAAATAAACATAAAAACAAAACAATTTAACACTGTTTGTGAAAACACTGAACAAAAAAAAAACAAAAAGAACATTAGAAGCACGTGCTTTCCAACAAATGAGTAAATATCAGTTTGACGGCGACCATACGATAGTATACACGAGTACTTACGTACTTAGAATATAATGACGATGACGAATAAGACAAAAAACAAAAACCAGACAAGACAAACAAATTCAAGAGGATTTAACTGCAATTGAAATTGAATTGTAATGAAACAAGGAAACAACTGCCACCAGCACTTGATGGTTAAACTTGACAGTTTCTACTATTTTTCAAAGGCAACAAGTTTTTGTTTAATGAAATTTACAAAAGTTTGCATAACTTACTTTCTAAACAATCAATCGGTTTTATAATTTGTTTATTAATTCGACTTTTTTTGTATGAACAATATGTGTATGTGACCTGAAAACCTAAATTTCTTGGTGACAAGGTAAATAAATTATAATTTATCTATGTATGAATTCATAACTCTTTTTTCGTTGTTTGGTTTTTTTAATAAATGAGGCTTGAGAGTATGATGAACTTTTCTGGTGACATTTCGTTTTCATTATTTAAGATGACAAACGACGAAGTAAACAACAACAAAAAAATTTTATGCTGGCAGTAAACTTTTGTAGGTAGACAAGCAACCAAAGGTCTGATTAAAGAGCTCAAGATGTAATAAGTAAACGAATTTTCAACACACTTTTTCAGAACGATTGATGTTACTCCAAAAAACTTTTTACTACAAAAAAATATCATTTTATATCAATTTAAACAAAAATCTTTATTTAAAAAATCTATAATATTAATAGGATAGGCGATTCTTTGTGACTGATGTTTTGTTCTACCGTTTTATCCCGATTTTGACCAAACGTATATTATTTGAAAGGTATTTCTTTTTAGCCGTTTTGCAGATTTACAGATTTTTAAATTTTTTCCTTTATTTTGAGTAAATTGCATTTAAAGTTGCTACTAACACATACATAAAATTATACAATGCTATGTGTGCTTTCATTAAATTTGTTAATGTGTTTGTAATAAAAATGAATTTATTTTTTGTGTTGATTTGTGAACTGGCTATAATTGATTAGCATACTTTTAGGGTCATTATTTAATGAAAAAAAATAAAACTTCCAAGAATTTGCACTCGAATTTCGAGGGCTGGAATCTGCTAGTTATTATAATTGAGTAAGAAATTTTTTATGTTTTTATATTTTGTAAAAACAAAAAATAAACAATAATTTTTAGTTTCATAACAAAAGTTAGAAAATAGTTGCCATATTTAAGGCACAAAAATGAGTGTTTGAACTGTTTAAGTATTAAAAAAATAAACGAACAGATTCCGAAGAAGCCGAAACAAAGCCGGTCGAAATGGAATTTCCGAAATGACTGATAATAAGATAGTGTAATAGAAGGATGGGGGGAAAGGAACTTCTAACGAATTAATTCCCTTATAACATTTTTATTTCTATTATTTTTCTCATCTTCTTAAAAAAACTAGAAATGTTTTCTGATTTGTATAAATGATAATAAATTAAATGGAAATGCAAGTAAAAATAAAATATCGTTTTTTAAAATTTATATTGAAGGACATTTTTATCAGTTTACTGTTTTATAGTCAATCGTTAACTTATGCCGTTTTCTTTTCAGACAAAAATTGTCGCCTTTTTTTTGCTCTTTTTTGGAAAAGTGTATATTTTTATATATATATTCTGAATTAAGAGCAACCTTATATAATATATCAATCGAAAGGTCTCAAAATGCTGTGTTCATATATGCAAAAAAATTTTAATTATTATCCTCTTCGAAGTCATAGACTGAAAATATTCATAAAAGGGGAAAAATGGGGAAATATTCTCGCACTATGACCTGAAAGAGGTCAATGGCTGGAATTGTTTGTGATTTACGAGGGCTCGACTTTGAGTCCTTTCGATTGATGTATAAGATGAGATTGCTCTTAATTCAGAATATGTAAAAAAAAAAACACTTTTCGAAAAAGGGCAAAAAAAGGGCGACATTTTTTGTCAGAAAAGAAAACAGCATTAGTTTCGAAATATTTGGTTTTGTGAAAAAAGTGTTCAAAATTTTACAATTTTGTTTTTATCTAACAAAATTAGCGTTGACCTGTAACTTTAGTATCTTTCGAAATTTCGTTCAGAAATTTTGACATGTTATTCTGGTTGACTCTTACTACCGACTTGAGTAAATAAAAAAAAAACGATTTTCTATTTGAAACTGGGTGCTGGAGAATTAATTTTCTTTTTTTTAAGGAGCATGTCAATGCTTGAATCTATAATATTAATAGGCTAGGCGATTTCTTGTGACCGATGTTTTGTTCTACCGTTTTATCCCGATTTTTGACCAAACGTATATTATTTGAAAGGTATTTCTTTTTAGCCGTTTTGCAGATATACAGATTTTAAAATTTTTTCCTTTATTTTGAGTAAATTGCATTTAAAGTTGCTACTAACACATACATAAAATTATACAATGCTATTTGTGTGTTTAGATATGAAATTTGTTAATGTGTTTGTAATAAAAATGAGTTTGTTTTTTGTGTTGATTTGTGAATTGGATTAGAATACCTTTTGGGCCTTTATTTAATGAAAAAATTAAATTTAAAATAGAATTTGCACTCGAATTTCGAGGGCTGGAATTTGCTAGTTAAATATTAATATAATAGATGAGCACTATTGCTCCATATTAATTCCCACAATAAAAATATTGCGAAAGATATTTTCTTACATGAAATTAATAAAAACGAATTAAGAATATTATTATGCCACCCCCACTTAATGTAGGGTATATCAAAACAACAACAAAAGTTTTATAATTTGTAACTTATGTTATTTAAAACCTGGTCGACAACGAAAAAAGAAAAGTTCAAATAAAACTTGGCCATATTTCTTGTCTGTAACCAGACGAAACAACACCTTAGTCATATAACATTAACATTTATGGAACTGGCTGGTGGGTTGCGTTGGCATCATTGAAACTAGTATGTTTATAAATTACGCGTTTTTCTTTCTTTCTGTCTTTTATTTTTTTTTTTTTGGGAACACATTATTCAACTTTGTTTTAATATTTTCACCAGTTATGTATGTACAAATATGTATGTATGTTTTTTTAATAACACTATCTTTTAGGTTTCTCTTCATGGTCGTCCATACCAAACATGTAAAGAATGCAGTATTTGAGATACATAGTTAGTGTACTCGTATGTTGACTTTTTATTTCTCAAGTTCGTGTTATAAATTGCCTTTTATGTTGTGTTAAGGAGTTATAAAATTATGTAGTGAAAGTCTGGTGTTTAAGGTTGAATGACCACAATGACAGTTTAAGATGATCAACCAAGGCCTTAAAGGCCAATACGAAAACGGTTATGAAACTGTAACCAACTTTTATTATTTTTTTAAACTCATTTAAACAAACTTGTTAATAAACCGAACATGTTTCTTTTTGAATTGTTTACTTTTTCCAAACACAAACACAAAAAAATAGGAATGATAGAGGTTTTTGTTTCGTGATTTCTCTATTAGGGGCTAAACCTATTTAAAAATCTTTATCTTAAGTTTTAAACATTATTAAGTAAATGAAATATGAAATTTTCCACATTCAGTATTTGAGAAAATAAAATATTGTATAAATTTAGTATGTGCAGCTGCTTGCACCTGTCGCTTTTTGGTATTTCATTCAGGCAAGTCAATTCATCATTATTTGATGAGTTCGATGATGGAATGATTTTCATATACCTACATACATATGTATATGCATATGTATTCACTCAATACAGTGGCTACAGCACAATCTCGTAAAAAATTGTGACAATTCAATTATCTGTTTACAAGATTAAAAATTCATCATCCACCATCAATAACAAATTAATTCCGGCTATAAAAATTAAAAAAAAAACATTCGTTTTATTAACAATCGCGTGACTTATTTAAATTTAACGGCTTTAATGTAAATTGAAAAACATAAATTTTTTTCTAATGGTGCGTGGTAGAGAAGAAGAAAGCATATATTTCAAAAATTCATAACTGCACTGTATTCTTAATCGGACCGGTTTCTGGCATTTCAGCCTTCATCAGCGATTTATTGAACATTGTGATAATTGTTATGTTTTTATTGAATAGGTTGTTTCTATATGAAAATTTTTTCTACTTAGGGCGGCCGTGAGGTTTTGAACCGTGAACTTCACATACACTCGTACTTGCACTTTTTGGTCAGCGCTTTAACACACTCACCTAAAGTCAGGCCTACGAGCAGTGTGGTTAGTTTTCAGTTTTCGTACCATACAGCTTTACTTTGTATTAATTTCAGAAGATACAACTCTGTCCAAACAAACAATCGTTATTTTTGAATTTTGAATATTTTTTTGCATTTATACTTCTAATTTCCACTATTCTCAGTTTTCGTAAGAGTTGTCATATGTGATGTACGGTTTTTGTACATACCTACATATGCACTTTACATATATTTGAGATGACGCTGTGAAGCGAAGAAAATTTTTTGTTTTGTTAGATTTATAGTCATTTTTCAGACATATTGCAATTACTACTGTAATTAATATGCAATTTTTTTAATTTTGTTTAAATGGTGCGTGGTAGAGAAGAAGAAAGCATATATTTCAAAAATTCATAACTGCACTGTATTCTTAATCGGACCGGTTTCTGGCATTTCAGCCTTCATCAGCGATTTATTGAACATTGTGATAATTGTTATGTTTTAATTGAATAGGTTGTTTCTATATGAAAATTTTTTCTACTTAGGGCGGCCGTGAGGTTTTGAACCGTGAACTTCACATACACTCGTACTACTGGAAATTAGAAGTATAAATGCAAAAAAATATTCAAAATTCAAAAATAACGATTGTTTGTTTGGACAGAGTTGTATCTTCTGAAATTAATACAAAGTAAAGCTGTATGGTACGAAAACTGAAAACTAACCACACTGCTCGTAGGCCTGACTTTAGGTGAGTGTGTTAAAGCGCTGACCAAAAAGTGCAAGTACGAGTGTATGTGAAGTTCACGGTTCAAAACCTCACGGCCGCCCTAAGTAGAAAAAATTTTCATATAGAAACAACCTATTCAATTAAAACATAACAATTATCACAATGTTCAATAAATCGCTGATGAAGGCTGAAATGCCAGAAACCGGTCCGATTAAGAATACAGTGCAGTTATGAATTTTTGAAATATATGCTTTCTTCTTCTCTACCACGCACCATTTAAACAAAATTAAAAAAATTGCATATTAATTACAGTAGTAATTGCAATATGTCTGAAAAATGACTATAAATCTAACAAAACAAAAAATTTTCTTCGCTTCACAGCGTCATCTCAAATATATGTAAAGTGCATATGTAGGTATGTACAAAAACCGTACATCACATATGACAACTCTTACGAAAACTGAGAATAGTGGAAATTAGAAGTATAAATGCAAAAAAATATTCAAAATTCAAAAATAACGATTGTTTGTTTGGACAGAGTTGTATCTTCTGAAATTAATACAAAGTAAAGCTGTATGGTACGAAAACTGAAAACTAACCACACTGCTCGTAGGCCTGACTTTAGGTGAGTGTGTTAAAGCGCTGACCAAAAAGTGCAAGTACGAGTGTATGTGAAGTTCACGGTTCAAAACCTCACGGCCGCCCTAAGTAGAAAAAATTTTCATATAGAAACAACCTATTCAATTAAAACATAACAATTATCACAATGTTCAATAAATCGCTGATGAAGGCTGAAATGCCAGAAACCGGTCCGATTAAGAATACAGTGCAGTTATGAATTTTTGAAATATATGCTTTCTTCTTCTCTACCACGCACCATTTAAACAAAATTAAAAAAATTGCATATTAATTACAGTAGTAATTGCAATATGTCTGAAAAATGACTATAAATCTAACAAAATAAATTTTTTTCTTTTTTATAAAAAAAAAAATTAGCATATATTTAAAATTTAATCAATTAAAGTTGACATAATTTACTCAAATTTGTTATGACTCAAATATGTTTTCTAAACACACAAGTGATAATCGGTTACTTTTCAACCAAGTCTCCATATAAAAAAAGTAGAAGTGTTAAATTCGGCTATGCCGAATCTTTGTTACCCTCCACCTGGTTTTTACGTTTACATTAACATCTGGTCCTATTGCACTATTTATAACAAATATAAACAAAATATTTGACAAAGAAAACAATTTGATAAACTTAACACTAAAAAATTATTACAACAATCTTTCCATATTTAGGCCGTATCTTGGCACAGTTTTGCCCGATTTATTCCATTTTTAAATATAAACCTGCTCGAAATAATAGCAAACAATATTATCCTAACTTTACTCCGGTAAATGGTTTATTTTGTTAAGGAGTGTGATTTCAACATACAGACAAACGGGCGGACAGACGGACATCGTTATATCGACTCGAGTTGTTATAAGGATCATTCGTCATTTTTCAAAGCGTTACAAACGGAATGAAAAATAATATGGACAGTGCTGTGAAAGATGAAAATATGATGACCAAATAAGTAAAATGAGAGAATTGACGGTAAGTAACGGAATTAATTCTCTTATTGTAAATTACAAAAATAAATCAGTATTCTTCTAAGATCAATAGTTTTCGGCTGTGGAAATTAAAAAAAAACAAGAAAGAGTGTTAAATTCCAATTTGATACCCTCCACATGGGGTTTTCTTTTACATTATTATCTGGACTTATTGCACTATTTATAAAAACTAGCAGATTCTAGCACTAGAAATTCGAGTGCAAATTCTAGGAAATTTTATTTTTTCATTTAATAAAGACCCTAGAGGTATGCTTCACAATCCAACTCATTTTAAATGAAGAAAACAAACTCAACACAATAACACAAACACATTAACAAATTTAATAATCACACACATATCATTGTACAATTTTATGTATGTGTTAGTAGCAACTTTAAGCGATTATAACTCAAAAAATATATTCCAGACGATGAAAATCTGTAAGTCTGGGTAACAGCGAAAAACAAATACCTTTCATTTGACAATTTTTTTTTGTCAAAATCGGAGTAAAACTGTGAAACTACATCGGTCACATTAATGTTTAGATTATAAACAAAATATTTTAAAAAGTAAATAATTTGACAAATTTAGGACTAAATTATTAAAACAAACTCACTGAATATAATACAATTTTTTAGAGATGTCTTCATGATTCTGGACATATCTTTGGACAATTATGCCCGAATTACCCCGTTTTCAATAGTAACCTGCTTGAAATAAGGATAAACAATATTAATATAACTCTACCCAGATAAATGGTTTATTTTGTTAATGACAGACAGACGGATGGACGAATAGATGGACAGACAGACATCGCTATATCGACTCGGGTTGTTATAAGCATCAAGAATATAGATGCGCTATAAACGGAATGACAAACTGATATTCGAGTATACCCTCTGCACCAAATATTGGTAGATCTAAGCACTGCAGCTCTGTGACTCGACAAAATATTAAAGAATTGTTTAACGCAGGAAATTCTTATATAAGTGGGTCAAAAACAATGGTATAATACATGTTAAATGGGAACCGAAGAAGGAAACACGCGGTAGAAAACCAAAAGTTCCACCTATAGTAATAATAAGCATTGTGCGCTGTGTATAAAATCCCTTTACCTCTTCCAAACAGATAAAATATGATTTAATTGATGTTGATAAATTCACAGTCCGCAAAATACTTATTAAAGCTTGAAGCCCTCCAAAAGTACCTATGTTGTTTAACAAGAACGTACAATAAAGATTATACTTTTGTGAAAAGCATGTCCACTGGCCTAAAGAGAAATGGCTTAATATTCTTTGTTCTGACGAAACCAATCATGATTGAATCACCATGTTTCGCCATACAATATTGTGAGAGCGAACCATCTTGGTTCATTTTGAACCTTGCTGCGAACCTTGCTGCTCTCATCTCCAATTTTGATAAAAAAATTATCGCTAGTTTATCTCAACTAGCTGTCAAAAATATATAAAAAAAAGAAAAAACCAAAAAATAATGTGTGCAATAAAATAAATAGAAACATTTAACAAGTAACAAGTACATATATATTTACATATAGTAAATATTTAAATAAAAATGGAAAAATTAAGTAGTGAAACGTGAAGTGTAGAACGATGTCTTCAAATATTTGCACAAAAAATATAATTGTCAAAATGAAACAAGAACAATCGTCTAAACACCAAGGTTCGCAATTGTCTGAACATGCTATAAAAAGACCTGCTAACACAGCATACAACCTCAAATTTTCTGGTAAAGCAATTAAACATGGTGGTGGTAACACCATGGTATGAATATTTTTAAGGCAACAGATTAAGTTGAAATTCTTGAGATTAATATGCTACCATACGCTGAAGATAATGTACCTCTTAAATGGCTGTTTACGAAACACACGGCAAATTACACAAAGAAATGGTTTAAGGACAATAATCTCCCTATCGTAGAGTAGACACCGCAAACCCTGGATCTAAAACCAATAGAAAATTTGTGGAATATAGACAAGACGTCGATTACTGGAAAGTGTCCAACCAACAGTGATTAGCTTTGGCAACTTATTATGGCTTCGTGGAATGCGATACCGATATCAGTCTGTCAAAACATGGTTGACTCAATGCGTAGACGATGCCAAGTAGTGTTGGGTAAGATTTAGAAAAACTATAAACGTATTGAAATAGCAACTAGTGGAAACTTACATTTTTTACTTTTATTTTGTTTCAAAACCGGAAGTATTCTTAATTGTTTTCACGTGAAAAAAAAATATAATTTTTTTGTATATAAAATAATTAATTTTTTCGTGATATAGGTTAGGTTGGCGCTAGCTCAGGCTATACATAATGCCAGGTTATACGACGTACAGATCCCTAAACAACCTATGCCTTCGCAAGTAAGGTTAGGGAGAGCTATTTGATTTCAATCCTTAAAACTATCAAACTGGACGGTTATATAAAATAATCCGAGAACATGCACTTGAGTACATGGGCTAACTGCAAACTAAGCAGTAACCACGAGGATCAAAAAATAAAAACCGCAACGTGTTTTCTTTTACTCGGAACATATGACGTGATGAAAATGCTGTTTATTCGTTGAAGCGTAAACTACTACTGACTAATAATTCATAACGACTTCTCAATGTGTGTAGAATTTACTTTCGCTATTATTTTTCACATAACTGTACATATACCCACTGCACAGTGTTTTGGAGGGTATAAAAAGCCGGTTTTTCATATCTGCAGGCAACAACTTCCTGACAATGCCACTCAAATTCAGTTTATGCTTATTTCCTGTGAGCATTTATGACCTCCACATGATTGGACCTAAGACCGAAACAGGTGGAATAGAGTATCGTGTAATGTCCTAGACCATCTATAACTTCCTTATGTGTTTTTAATTATATTAGTTTTCTTTATATATTTTTTTTTTGTTGATTTGTTTGATTGATTTGCATGGCTTGGGTTAGTTTGGTATGTAACAATTTTTCAGTTTACAATTGTTAGCAGACACATTAACCTTAACAACTTAACAATTTTCAGGAGCCCGTTTCTTTTTTATAACCCCCCTAAAACTCCCTACATATGATGTCTACAACACTATAATAAGAAGAAGACGAAGAAACATGGCAGTTATAGCTTTTTTTTTGTGTTATTACATCTTGGCTGTTGAATACAATCCAACATATAATCGCAAAAATATTTGAATAATTTAAAAGCTAAAGCAATAACGCTAAAAAACGAAATTTCGTACGTTGTTGTACGTGTTGGTTGTTGGCAAACTTGAATATAAATTTATTTAACATATTACTCTGTCTAACAAGAGCATCAAGAAGTTTATAAATGTTCTTTAGTTGGTTTTTTTTCTTCTATATTTTTCCGTACTGCAGCTATAAAGTGTTAAAGTGATGAACAAACTGTCCAAGTTTTATATTCAAGTAAACCGATTAATCCCTTAGGTGAGGCAACTAAAGAAGACCCCATCGTAATTACATTGTGTTTGTGTGTGTTACTGTAAGTATGAAAAACTTAAATTTTCATTTTCCCAACAAATAAAGGGCTAAGCGATGGACTCATCTGCGTGCGGATATGAGAAGAAATAAAAAAAAAAAAACAAAAACATGAATTTTGATTTTTCATGTGCTATTTGCTTTCCATATAAATATCTACACCCAACAACAACACATCGATAACGTATTTTTATTATGTTTGATATTGATGTTGTGATGAGCTTATCGTTGTGTGTGTGTGTGTGTTTTGTTTCACTGCCAAATACCATCACGTGTATAATGTAGAATATTTACCACTGGTTATTGGTTTATTTATTCATATTGGGTTGGATCGTTTTGAACCCTCACTTTTCCTGCATTTTTAGTTTTTTATGAAGGGTTTTGTTAATGTTGTTTTTTGTTTACATTTTAAATGTTTCACTTACACCCACTGATTGTAAGTGATTCAGTTGAAAAGGATGAGTTTATTTGTGTTGCAATCAATTTCATCCTGTTTAACATTCACATTACGAATGTTTATGGTATTTTGGTTTGTTTTCGTTATTACAAATGTAAAAAAAAAAAAATTTTTATTCCCTGTATATTTTTCAATGGAAATCGAAACTTATTAAATATTTAGGCTCCAGTTAAAAAATTACACGCTACTGGAAAAGAGATGGAGAAGGAGAAAGAGTAAACATAAGTAAAAATACATTAAACTGACTTTATGATAATGTTTGGGTTATGCTGATACAGTTGTAGGAATGTCATAAAGAAAGACTCAGTATGAATTACTCAGAAAAGAACAAACTTTAATGATTTAAGAAACAGTAGGATTTTAAACCAAAAAACACAGCTCTTGATAAATGTTGGCAATTGTAGAATGTTTAAGTGATGTTAGGTACGAATTACGATTTACGATGTTTTCGGGTTGAGTGTTATTCCCTCTTGCACTGCGAGCAGGTAGATCTATTGTGCACCCTCTTTCAGATTCTTGTTCTCTCCTGTTTTATTAGTCCATTAGGACTTGATGATGTTTTGTATGCCTCCTCCCTGATTTCAGATTCGCCAAAAAGTTTGTGTCTTAGATATGCAAATGCTGGACATTTTGATGGTACTATATGTTCCATGATTTCATCGTCCTCCAGGCAGTATCTGCACGTTTTATTTTCAGCCAAATGCATTTTGTATTGGATGTAATTGTGAGTGCCCCACATAGGAGTCTTAGACTGGATCTGGTCAATATTAGGGCATCCCTGCTCCTTTGAGTGTTGAAGTAGTACTTGCCCATTCCAATACTCCACTGATTCTTCTTTAATCCATCTATAGATGTTCTCGGTTATGTCTTTCCTTGTGAATCCAAATTGAGAGTTTGTACCAATGACTGGTCTTTCCGCTCCCCGTCTTGCCTGTTCGTCGGCTTTCTCATTTCCTTCACACCCTTTGTGACCTGGTATCCATATAAGCGTCACTTTATTAAGTTCAGCTAGTTTATTTACGGCTCTATGGCTTTGGAGCATGGATTTATGGTGGTATACTGATTTGTCCAGTGCTTTTAGAACAGCCTGGCTATCTGAAATAAGATTTATCTTCGTTCTTGTCAGATTTCTTTTCATTAGTTTAGCAGTAGCTGCATTGAGTGCATATAGTTCCGCTGTAAATATTGTGGATTCATGACATAGGGTGATGTGGAGTTTCCTCCTATGTCCGTAAACCCCTGCTCCTAATCCTGTTGTTTTGGATCCGTTAGCGTGCCACTTCTGGACGTCTTCATGCAGCCATGTAGGGTTAGATTCCCAATCGAATCTGGATCTACCTGATCACTACATAAAGTCACATCTTAGATATTTGTGGCTTTATCAAGGATTTTCAGGTGTCCTATATGATCACCTTCCTTAAATTTGTATAGTCTGTGAAGGTCAATAGCTTGTTTAAAAGCTTCTCCTTGGATTGATAAAAGCAGCGGAGTGAGATTTAGGATAACCTTCATAGCTGCCGTAGGAGTGGTTCTCATTGTTCCCGTTATGTTCAAACATGCTAATCTCTGTATTTTGGATAATTTTAAACGGGCTCCAGTCTGGTTTATCCTCCGATGTTAGATAATGATGTGATGTCACTCTTGAGAGAGTTTGTGAAGTTAAAGATTTAGGAGTTATTTTTGATTCCGAGTTGAAATTTCATAATCATATAAATTACATTACATCTAAAGCGTATGCAATGTTGGGATTCATTAAACGAAATACTGCGGACTTTAGTGACCCTGTCGCATTAAAATCATTATATGTTTCTTTCATTAGAAGTAATTTGGAATATTGCTCTATAATCCGGAGTCCTTATTATGAAAGCCATTCTGCCAGAATTGAAAAAATTTAGAAACTATTTACAAAGTTTGCATTTAAGAAAATAAATTGGTCCGGAGATGTTCTTTCTTATGATATATGTTGTAATGCTTTGTCTGATTTAGTGAGAGTTCATACTCCTCATCGCGATTTACGTCACGAGCGTTTATTTTATGAAGATTTTCATCGTACGAATTATGGGGTTAATGAACCAATTACAAGATGTTTAAAGCTTTGTAACAGTTTCTCAATCCTTTTAAATTTCAGCTTAGATAAAAATAATTTTAAGTTGAACTTATTTAAGGTTTTCAATTAATTCATATTGTAAGTTTTTTAAACTACAAAATATTAATTATTGTATAACATTATTATTATATTTTTATAGTCTGTAAGATGTAAATCAGTAGACTAAATAAATAAATAAATAAACAGCTACACACATATTATTATTTACTAGCAGATTCCGGCCCTCGAAATTCGAGTGCAAATTCTAGGAAATTTTATTTTTTCATTAAATGAAGACCCTAAAGGTATGAACTACTCTATTATAGCCAATTCACAAATCAACACAAAATACAAACTCATTTCTATTACAAACACATTAACAAATTTAATAAACACACACGTAGCATTATATAATTTTATGTATGTGTTAGTAACAACTTTAAATGCAATTTACTCAAAATAAAGGAAAAAATTTAAAAATCTGTAAATCTGCAAAACGGCTTAAAAGAAATACCTTTCAAAAAATATATGTTTGTTCAAAATCGGGATAAAACGGTAGAACAAAACATCGGTCACAAGAAATCGCCTAGGCTATTAATATTATAGATACCCTATACGATTCTGTGGTCAGGCTATAATGAGTTTGTAACTACCATATATACTGTACCTAAACCCACCTCGCATTATACTAATCGATTCAGCATCATTACCGAATCATAAATTCGACCATTTTTATCCTCTTTGAACTTAAACACATCTATAAACAACAGATATATAACAGTATTACTTAAATTGGGCTTATGATAATTTTCTGTGCATTCTAATTATTAATTGTATTTGTGTACCCTGCACACCACTGTGCAGAGAGTATATATCAGTTTGTCAAGTGAAATAAATCCCCATAACTTATATTAATTCTTGATCGTTATAAAAAGAGAAGTCGATTTGACGATGTCAGTCTGCCTGCCTGTCTCTTGAAAACATTCTCCTATCTGCAATTCGTCCTAGTCTGCAGCAGTTTGGTATTGAATTTGGAGTCTCTAGATCAAATAGGAGAGAAATTAAGATACTCCGCTGAAATTTCTTATAAAATAACTAAAAATAGTGAAAAAAAATGTAACGTAACAGAACATATGCAAATAGATATGTATCAGCGATGCATACATTTTTGTTTGCTTGTTGGTTTTGTTGTTGTTTTTAAAAAGTTCAAATGTAAAAAAAACAAGCAAAAAATATTTATGTATCGCAAATAAACAAACAAACGAAAATGGAATTGTATGTGTTTACATTTATGCTGATTGCATTTAATAATAGCTTTCAATTAAAAAGGCACGAAGAAAATACCTAAGATTTTTGTAATTATCTTATTAATTTTAAGCATCATAGTGAAAAGTCTAGCCATGATTATGTGAATTCTAGCATTTTTTGTGTCTTATGCCGTTTTCTTTTCTGACAAAAAATGTCGCACTTTATTTGCATTTTTTCGAAAAGTGTATTTTTCTTTATGTTCTGAATTAAGAGCAACATTATCTTATACATCAATTGAAAGGTCTCAAGGTAGAGCACTTGTAAATCGCATAAAGTTGCAGCCAAAGACTTCTTTCAGGTCATAGTGTGAGAATGTTTCCCCATTGTTTCCCTTTTTTGAAGATTTTCACCCTATAACTTCAAAGAGGGTAATAACAAATTTTTTTTGCATTTTATGAACACAGCTGTTTGAGACCTTTCGATTGATGTATAAGATAAGGTTGCTCTTAATTCAGAATGTATAAAAAATGCACTTTTCGAAAAAAGTGCAAATAAAGTGCGACATTTTTTGGCAGAAAAGAAAACGGCATAAGTGTTAACAACTTTGGCTATAATAATGTGTTTAGAATACGGGTGCAGGGTATCAAAGATTTGGCACAGCAGAATTTAGTACCCTTCCTTGTTAAAATTCGTAGAACTCGAAAAAAGACATAATTATTAAAAAAAAATTTTTTTTTTTTTTCGAAATAAAATACAATTTACGTATTCTATTGCTCAAAAATATTTTTAATTGTCTTATTTGTATTTTATATTTATATTTTCAGTCGTGTGTGGCCAGAAATTTTGTGTTATTGACGAGTTATTGGCGAAAACTGATTAAAAAAAAGGGGGGAACAATTATAATTTTTTTAACATTTCATTTGATAAAATTAATTAAACTAAATTTCTTAAATAAAATAAATAAAAATTATTTATTAATAAAAAAATCATGTGAGTGCGATCACAGGGGAGATGTGCAAACATCTAGTAATTAAAGATTCTTTTATGTCACTTTTTTAAAGTCAAACAGAAAGCGTCATCTTGTATCTCTTATAGCAAACAACTGCTGGGACTCTGGTTATACTTGTGGGGTTGTTGAATTATGTATATGTTATACGTTTATATTGTGAAAGTTTTGTCGTTTTACAGCAAAGGGTTGTTGAATTAGCTGAAAAATTTCATATCATAATTTTTTCACCAATACAATCATAAGTCACACCGATTTGTCTTACGGCTCACATGTAAAGCTGTTTTTGTGATTATATTGTGAAATAGAAATTTGCCCCCCTACGCGTATAGATGTTTACTCATTAAAATTATTTATCTAAGCTGAAGAATGAAATGAGAAATCATCAATGGTTCTAGAGTTATAGCTGAAAAACTAAGCCAAAGGTTTATGAAAAACAAAGATTGGCCTGCGAATCTGGAGATGTTACTATACTGCCCTAGACTTTCAATTTCTCATCCCCTAGAATGGCATTTGCACTGTGTAACTAGTTATCATCTAAAATTTTGGTTGCACAAATTAACACTCTTACTTGTTTTATTATCTCATATATCAAAATGGTCAACTATATACCACGCGAATACCACCAAACTGTACTGAAAGCAACTTAATTATATTTCCACTTCGAGGCAAAAAAAATAAATAATTGCATTTAATCCTTTTTATAATTAATCAGGCACGTATGCAATACGAGCCATATTTTTAGACCAAAGTCTACACAAAAACATAGAGGAAATATCGTCAACCAAAGAATATCAATTTCATCGATAAGACAAAGAAATATTTGGGAGGAGGGGGGCTAGCAAAAAACAAGCATAATGTTTTCGACGTGCAAACAATTGATTAGCATTTACCAAAGAAAATTATCAATGGACAAAAAAAAACAATGTAACCGTTGTCAGTCACAGACCAAAATAATGAGTATCTACGGAAAGCATAAAGAAAATGAAAGATATTAAAATTTATACTCCAAAGCTATGTGAGTATTTTACCTTGAAATGGTAGTGCAAGTTATAAAACGCTTTAGAAAACCACTTAATTATTGTACGAAGACAATACGAGTACCAAATGAATAAAAATGAATAATAATGGATGGAATGGATGGGATGTATGTATGATGGTTATACGCCTAAGTGCATTTTCTTTAAACATCAAAAACATAAAAATACTCCACAAACAACTATCACATAAAGGAGTGTGTGGGTGTTTAAGGATGTTACGTCTTAGGAGTATGAAAATAAAACCAGACACGCATAATCGTGTATTCTTTTTTTTTTTTTAATATCATCCGCGCTATTTTCAACTACACCAAACTATACAGTGGCCTTAAAAATTGCATCATCTCCATCACTACATATTTACTACCTTGTTGTTAATGTTGCTAATTTCCGGTAAAGACACCACCAACAACAACAAAAACAACAACAACAACAACAAAATGCAGTTTATTTGCTTGGTTGACTTTGCGTTCATCTCTCAAGAAAATGAAACAAGCCAATTTGACAAGACCTTCTCTTTGTTGTTTTTCTTATTCTTCTTTTTTGTTTAGCTTTAAGCTATTACAAAAAAAAAAAAAAAATTAAACTTGTTTTGCATTAACTACATTCACCTGTAATTTTACAAGGATTTTTAAGGGTTTTATTAGGTAACAACAAAACTGCTTTTAAGCTTAAAAAATTGAATATTACGAATAAATGTTGTTTAATGGTTGTTGATGCAACAAGTGTCAAGTTTTACTTAAGTTTTTTTCTTTTCTATTAAACGTATATTTGTACATTGTACGAATACATACCGTTCGTATGATGTTGGTACGGATGGATGACATGCTTCAGAGTTGTAAGTAAATGGTGTTGAATCACGCTAAATTAAACACAAATAATCATAGACAAACTTTCTCTGCAGAGCCAATTTTAAATCAAATGTACTTTTTTTGTTGGAGAAATGCACTCAAATGACAAATTTTAAAACTGAAGAGGTGGCATAAAACTTTAAAATAATTCGTAATAAATGCAAAAATTTTTAAAATATGTCAACGCTTTGTATAGAGAGTAAATAGTGAAAAAAGTTTTAAGCAACTACAAATATTTTATAAAATTTTTGGGGGTTTTCACCATAAATTAATAACACAACTTTGTCTTCAAATTTTCAGAAGAGCGTTTCGGCAATCTAAGCAAAACTAAGAAATCCAAATTTCAAAAATTCATTTTTAACAGATTTAAAGTAGATTGAAAAAATCTTAACACACGTTTTTCCTCATAACTTTTTTCGCAAGTATTATTTAAAATTTTTTTTGGATCAAGTTATCGTTGAAAAAATTGTCAGTTATTATATTTAATGAAAACCGTGTCCGTTTGTTATTAGTTCGATTAAAATGAGTGATGAAATAGAAGTACGTGATAAAATTATTAAATATTTTAAACAAAATGCAACTTGCACCTATAAAAAGTTAGTTAAAAAATCAAACATCTAACGTCAAACTGCTTCCGATATTATTATAAACTAACAAGAAAATTTGACTATTGATGGGAAAATTTGACCATTGATGGGAAATATAGTTCGGGAAGAAATCAAGATCCACATGAAAATAGGAAGCATATTGAAAGGTGCACCCAACAGATCCGGCAGAAAGAAAAGCAACCTGGTTAGCTCAGTGCTCGGACTACTTCTGTGGAAAAAGTTAAAGTTAATACAAGTTTGAAAACATACAAAGTCCAAAAAGTTACAGACCGGAACCCTGCACCATGTGTCACGATATCTTGTTTCATATTTACTGTTAGATTTTTCGCAACTTCCGGGACAACATTTTTATGTTAATGATGCTCGAGGTAATGTCGAAGATAAGTTTAGGACCCAAAAGCAGACGAAATTTTCAAAAAAGGAAGTTCCCGATAATGCAAACAATATGCAGTTTTGGCAAAAGAAGCAATTCATTTGTTAAAACGGGCTCTATAAATTTCGAAATATATATTAAGTAAGAAAGCTTTTGGTTGTTGTACCAAGGGAGGCCAATCTTCCAAGCTGCCCAGGGCTTAGGCTAGTGGAGAGATATTAGTCTCTTATGAAAAGGGGTTTGAAGACCATAAAAAAGGTGTCTCAAAATTTGGCAGATTTTTGAAAGCGTTAGAAACCACTATGAAATCCTCAATGGAAGATCAATAAGATCATAAGTAGTGATTATCTTTTTTTAAACTCTTTCTTTTAACTCATACTCATAGTCACGTACAGTCACGCAGTGATCTAAATGTCATTCCCCTCATTCGATCGATCTGAAACTTAGTCCATACACTTGCTGTAAAAAAAAGGTTAACTTTGACTTAGTCACGCACAGTCACGTATGGTCACGCACAGTCACGGAGAGATTAAGAACGGATTTCCCCTCATCCAATTAACCTGAAACTTGGTCAATATACTTGCTGTAAAGAAAGATTAACTTTGACATAGTCACGCACAGTCACACATAGTCATCACAGTCACGGAGAGATTAAAACCTCACTTTCCCTCATCCGGTCGATCTGAAACTTTGTCCATAGACTTGTTGTGACCAAAGATTACTTTTAAAGTCAAACAGTCACAAACAGCTTTAATATAATTTCAATTAAATAAAATCAAAACTTTAGGTTCAATGGTTTCCTTTTTATTACATTTCATGTATGTTGAGATTTTTTCGATTTCACACCTTAGGGTATATAGACTTTGTGCTGATGTTTGTAACTACCAAAAATATTTGACCTAGACCCATCTTTTATTATGGCCATCGACTCAGAATCACTTTCTGAGTTGATTTCGCGATGTCCGTCCGTCCGTCTGTCTGTATGTCCATGTAACTTTGTAATCAACTACAGGTCGCAAATATGAATATATTTTAATGAAATTTGGTACATAAGCTTCTATTGGTCATGGCGTGAACGCTATTGAAATTGGTGAAAATCGGTCCATGTTCAGACCTAGTCCCCATATAATGACCAATATAAAATCGACTTAAATTGGCATAAGATCCAAATTATCATATAGATCTCAGTCAAATTAGGTTTTGTGTGTGTTTATTACATCCATTAAGTCCAAAAATAAACCCAATAGGACAATACTTAGTCATAGCCCCCTAATGAAGCTAATTCCCGATTTTCACTTAAATCTATCAAAAAACAAAAATATATCATAGATTTTCCTCAAATTTGGTTTCTATATGTTTTTGCAAAAAAAAAAGGTGACCTTAACATATATAGTCAGGATCGGTCCATTTTTCGACTTAGTTCTCATATAAATATAGCATCCGATATGAACTTTTTCATATCCAAAGGAAAAAAATTAATAACAATGCGACTCAAATTTAGTTTATGCTTATTATCTATATCCAATTAGTTGGGCCTAAGAGACAGGGTCCCTAAACGCATGGTATAGGGTATCATATAGTCGGTCTACACCGATTATAATTTTCCTATTTGTTCTAAGATACAAATGGTGTAAGTCATAAATGACACTATTTGCTGGCTGAGAAATATAAAAGTATTTCAAGCAGGTATGGAATATTAAATTTTCGAAATGGTACTGGAAGTTAACAAAAGTGTTCTTTATCTGAGATTTTTTTTATTTATTACAATAAGATTTAAGACAATTTTGCAACACAACTTTACGGAGGACTTATGACTTATGACTTATGAGGAGATCTTACACTGTTTAATTATGAACAGATGATTTATGGGATAAAACAGATAAACCCACAACTAGATCTTAGAGCAATTTAAGTCAAACTCATTTATCTGCATGGGGTCTATGTATGAACATGTATTTAACAAAACCTTAAAGTGCCAGATCCATTGTTTTGAATTTTGTTTAAGAAAATTTTTTAAAACTTGAAAAAGGAGTTTTCAAAATTTTGTTAAAAAAAAAATTCCCATTTTCGTTTGCAACAACGTGGTAATAAAAGAATACTATATATCTGAGTTCTTATAAGTATAGAGACCAAAAAATTTTTTGGCTTTAATCAATTTCTCAAAGTTGAAAAAATGCCATCAAATTTCATGATCTAGTTTTTTTTGGCGCAAAAGTGGTCTGGGACATATGCTATTTTTTGGCGATTTTTATTCGATTTTGAAGTTTTATAGGTTCTTCAAAAGATAATTTAATATTGATCTCGATTCATACAACAACTTGTCGCAAAAATTAAACTATAGAACGAAATTTTCGTAAAATCTGAAAAAAAAAGTATTTTCCCCATATAAACACACTTGAAATTTTCAATCGATTTCCATCGCGACTTTTCTTTATCCGATTGTCCCCAAACTTCACATTTATTAGTTTTATATAGAAAGGAAACAAACTGGACCCCGCCTTTCCCCAAAATCCCAATTTGAAAAGTGTCCATATAACGTAGGACCACTATAATGAACATGCACCGATTTTCAAAAGCGATTTCCCTTAGACCAATTAAAGCTCATGTTTACCATCTTAATAACTGTACAATTAGTTTTAGTAGTTTAGGCGTAGATTTTTTGGGCACACAGATAGAGAGAAAGATGGATACGAACATTGAGGAGATCAAGATATAAAGCTTTTTGTTTAAAAAAATCGATGCCCAAGGCTTATATTTCCTGTTGCCAATGTTTTAAAATAACTATAAAATTGCACAAACAGCTCGAATTAAGAAAAAGGAATGTAGTGCAAAAAGTACTATAAAAAGTACTATAGTACTAGGTTTTCCCTCCTGATTTCAGGTAAATAATTTCATTTTTTGAACTACACAAACTTTTTATACCCTATACCACTATGTGGTTTGGGTATAATGACTTTGTGCTGCTGTTTGTAACAACCAAAAATATTTGACCTACACCCACCTTTAATTATACCGATCGAATCAGAATCACTATCTGATTCGATTTAACGATGTCCGTCTGTGTGTCCATGTAAAGCTTGTAATCAAACTGCAGGTCGCAAATATGAATATATTTTGATCCAAATTTGGTACATAAGCTTCTATCGGCCATGGGATGAACGCTATTGAAATTTGTGAGAATCGGTCCATGTTCAGACCTTGCCCCCATACAAATGATCCCTATGGAATCAACATATATTGCCATAAGATCCAAATTATCATACAAATCTTAGTTAAATTGGGTTTGTATGTATATATTACATCCATTAATCAGTAGTCCAAAAATGATCCCTATTGGACAACTCTTAGTCATAGGCCCCATATAGAGCTGCTTTCCGATCTTCACTTAAATCTATCAAAAAAAAAAAATATTGCACTTATTCTTCTCAAATTTTGTTTGTATATATTTTTGCAAAATACAAGAGACTACCAAACATGGTCAGGATCGGTCCATTTTTGGGCCTAGTCCCCATATAGATATAGCATCCGATATGAACTTTTTCATATCTGCAGCCGAAAAAATTAATAAAAATCCCACTCAAATTTGGTTTATGCTTATTTTCTATATCCAGTTAGTTGGGTCTGAGAGATAGGGTCTCTAAACACATGGTATAGGGTATCGTATAGTCGGTCTAGACCTTTCATTTTGTTTTACCTCTGCTATTTGTAAGTTAATATTTGGTCACAAAAAGACTAGTTTCCAAGTTAATGGACCATATGATGAAGGCAAAAATCTCTGCATGTGCATTTAAGATAGAACAAAATTACCATTTCTATATAATAAAATCATAAAGTAATTTCCTCTTTGACTTGAACAAAAAAATAAGTTTAAATTAAATTGAAATATTACAGGATAAGACCATCATGTTGTATGTCGTAGAACTACATAAGTACGAGTATGTACTCGAAATTTTGACAACCATAATATTATTTGTGATTAGAAAAATGTTGGTTTGTAGGTTGATTGTATTCTTATACGTTGTATTACAGTGGAGTGGAAAAAGGATTTTAGATAAAGTTAAACTATGATTAGATTAATATTTTCCAGTTTATCCGAATCTGTTGAAAACTTCATATTTCTGAGCTAATATAATTTTTTTTTATGTTTTTGATATTTCGGATTTTATTACGTTCGGATTTAAAGAAAAAAACAAATAAATAAATAAAATTAATTAAAATTATGCATAAGTAATTATTTTATAATTATAAATAATATAAATATTATAATTATAAATTAAATGCTATTCTTGGTATACGGATGTCGCGGTCATATGACGAAAATTGCCTTTTACGGATCCTGCACAGCACTTCTTCTGAATTGTTATTTGTTTTATATGAATTTAAATATTTTATTTTCATTATTTAATTTTTCCCCCAATATTAACTTACCAGGGCGGTCGCGACCTGATGTATAGATGGCGGTAGTAATTTGAAAAAATTACTTTTGGGAAAAGTGGCAATCTAACAAAACATATGTTTCAAGTTTCAAGGCGCCACGTTGTTTGGTATTTTTTTTTTATCCATCAAAAGTTAACGTTCTCAGTGAATGGAAAAGTCATTTGAAAAGTCTCAGTCCAATCAATATTAAAGACGAGTTAGATTCTATTCTGGGGAAGTCTGCTCGTTTGTTTACGACTTTAAAATATTGGGTGGCAGAATTTAAACGAGGCCGAGACGAATACTGTAGTGGTCGACCAACTGAGGTGAAACGGTTCAGAAGATCCACAAAATGGTATTAGATTATCGCCGGCTGAACGTGCGAAGCTCACGCTGAAAAGATAGGCATTTCAAAAAGTGCTATACGTAGCATATTAGAGATGAGAAAGCTGTCCGCAAAATGGGTGCCGCTGTAGCATGAATCATATTTGTTATTTCCTACAAGAACATTTTCGGCTATCGAAATATAAAAAGTCCACATTACACACAAAATAATAAAACGATCAACACTGTTTGCATTGTACAGCGAATGTTGTGGTTGCAGTAGCATAAGCTAGATATTCCCAGTCAAGCTACTATAACATCCACTGTGACAGTCAGTCTCCTTTTGGTGATGTGCAACGATCGTTGTGTTGTACTTATAAATGTAGCTAAAGATGTTTTGTCCGTTGCTATACTTTCCACTTTATGTGGAATTGATATGTAAAGGTGCTATTAAACGTCACTTTTTTTTATCCTTGTGTAACTCCATATGTCTGTCAAAATTGTCGTTATACATACAACTCATAATTTTTGCTATCACACTTGCATATGTATTTTCGTATGACATAACCTCTAAATGTAAACAACAGCTGATTTTTTAATATGTGAATTTACAAAATTAATTTTTAAAAATAAAGTTATATATTTTATATATCTTTTAATTGTTAACTAGCAGATTCCAGCGCTCGAAATTCGAGTGCAATTTCTAGACAATTTTATTTGTCAACTTACCCAATTCACCAACCAACACTTTTTTGGTTTATTTTTATTGTGTATGAAGATAAGAAACTCATTAACAAACACATTAACAAATTTAATAAACACACACATACAATACGTATAATTTTATGTATGTGTTAGTAGCAACTTTAAATGCAATTTACTCAAAATAAAGGAAAAAATTTAAAAATCTGTAAATCTGGTGAACAGCTAAAAAGAAATATCTTTCAAATAATATACATTTGGTCAAAATCGGGATAAAACGGTAGAACAAAACATCGGTAACAAAAAATCGCCTAGCCTATTAATATTATAGATTAATATTAAAGAATTAAATTTCTTTCAATATTAATCTTTTTAATTTACTTTGTTTTTCTTTCGCCACACGCAGTGTTGTATTTTCATATGTTTTGTCATGTAAAAATAGAACCTGTTCAAATTGAAAAATTTACATGTGACTTTCCACATGTAATGTTTCATATGTATCACACGCTGTGTACTTTGTAGTAGAAAAGTTTTACAGTACATATGTAAAAAACACGTTGTGTAATAGCACCTTAAGCATTTGTGTGCTATAAATCAAGTTCGATTATGTTTCAATCCAGACACTTTGCAAAACCTATCAGAAAATTGAATTGTTTTATTTACACCGCGTTTGCTCAGAATAGTGTCCAAGGAAGACGAAGACAGTTCCATCTGCAGGCTGGCAGGTTATGGCGTCTGTTGTTTGGGATGCGCATGGTATAATTTTTATAGATTTTCTTCGAAAAGGAAAAACACTCAGCGGCGAGTATTATTGCAGTGTTTCAGTGATGAAATTCAGAAAAAAGGCCGTATTTGGTAAAAAAAAAGAAAGTGTTGTTATATCAAGACGGTGCACCAGTTCACAATGCGTTATTGTGCTGGCCAAAATCCACGATTTAAAGTTCGAATTGCTTCATTCGCCAAATTTAGCTTCCTCAGATTATTTTCTGTTTCCAAACTTGCAAAAAAAATGGTTCGGTGGTAAGAGATTTTCCAACAATGAAGGGCCGGAGGTAATTCTTACTATAAACAGGGAATCGATGCTGCTGAGTATCGCCTGAAAAAGTGTATCGATATAAAAGAAGATTATTTTCCCAAAATATTGTGTTTTCTTTGTCAGGTTGGGTTTCTCTGGGACCGCCCTTGTACATTAACACAATATCAGTAGTGAAGTTTTTATACCCTCCACACCACTGTGAAGTGGGTATATATTAGTTTGTTTTCCGTTTGTAACGCATAGAAAAATGCAATTGCGACCCCAATAAGTATGTATATTCTTGATCCTTCTAACAACTCGAGTCGATATAGCGATGTCCGTCTGCCCGTCTATCTGTTGAAATCAGTGTGTTTGTTGTAATAATATACACTAGCAGATTCCAGCGCTCGAAATTCGAGTGCAATTTCTAGGGAGCTTTATTTTTTAACTTAGCCAATTCACAAACCAACACTTTTATGGTTTATTATTATTGTGAATGAAGATAACAAACTCATGCACAAATACATTAATAAATTTAATAAAACATACATAGCATATGTATAACTTTATGTATGTGTTAGTAGCAACTTTAAATGCAATCTACTTAAAAAACAAAGGAAAAATTTAAAGATCTGTAAATCTGCAAAACGGCTAAATAGAAATATCTTTCAAATAATATACGTTTGGTCAAAATCGGGAAAAAACGGTAGAACAAAACATCGGTCACAAGAATAGCATTTTAAAATATTTTGTTTACTGTTGTTATATATAGTGCAATAAGTCCAGATATTACTGTAAACGTAAAACCGATGTGGAGGGCAATAAGTCCAGATATTACTGTAAACGTGAAACCGATGTGGAGGGTACCAAAGATTTGTCACAGCCGAACTTAATACTCTTACTTGTTTTTATTTCAATGCTTACTGATGTAGAATATTTTTTTGATTTTTCATTCGGTGCAAAAATTATCAAAAATTTTGGCTGCATACATATAGCTGCAATTTTTGCAATTTTTTATTTTAGCGATTTTTGATATTGGCGATTTTTGATTTGGCTATTTTTGATTTTACCGTTTTTTGGATTTGAAGATTTTTGTTTTTTTTTTTTGGCGATTTTTGTTTTTTGCGATTTTCGGTTTTGGCAATTTTTTAGTTTTGCAATTCCGCTCATATTTTCCACGACTATTCACATTGGTAATTAATGTACTTGTCAATAGTTTCAAGAGAGTCATTTTCATAGTACTTCACGCCCACTATTCATATCCCGCCCATTTTTTATCCGACTACTCACAATAATATCTGCTCCTATCACGTCCATTTTTTGTTCGACTAATGAATGAATTACTTGTGGGCTCCCGCAAAATCCCAAGACTCTCACTATTACTATTGTGAGGGTACCGCGCCCATTGGTTCGACCCCGCCCACATTTTGTCCTACTATTTAAATTAATAATAGACAAATTTACAAAGCTGTCTCTGTCGTAGTACTCTACATGTTCTTAAATATTTACTTTGTATGGGAGGTGTCACGCCCACTATAAATATCAACAAAAAAAAATGTATTGCCTATAGTTCCATCCAAATACACAGTGGACTTAGGAAGATCGGTCCAATGGTTTAGCTACCTATAAGCTTCAAACGAAGATATGTATATATGTATACTTTCACTTTTATATGTATAGATTGAATTGAATAATTTACGTATTTCTTTCACAGATTACAATTCCTAAAATTACAATTTAATAAAATAAAAAAAATTTTAACAAAATTTAGTAGTAAATAAATTTGTTTAAAGTTGTGCAAAATATGGACATCAGAACATGTTAAAGCTTTTAGAGAATTGTTACAACCTAATTGTACGAACGAGCTGTAACACTTAGATGTTTCAAAGTTATATAAATTATTATATATAAATTATTATAATTATACGTTATAAATTATTTAGCCCCACTGTGTGTTGGGATAATAAACAATTATTTAGTAAAATATGGATTTAAAAAAAAAATATATATATGTATATATAATATATAGTAAGAACACACTTGTGTACAAATAAATACCGTCTGATAAGGGTTAACAATATAATACTCATATGCCACCATATGAGGTTCATATCACTTGTACTCGAATTTGTTATCATTAGATTTCTATACTATTTTTGGTTTTGGTTATCAGGTTTCTATTCGGTGAATTGGTGACTTGGTGAGTTTGCATATAACTTTTTTTTTTTTTATGGGCCTTTTCAACGCTAACACACATAAGCCTCACTACGATTTATGTCTCTGTTGGATTCATTGTGTATTTTTTGTGTCTTCATAAATTATTCGCGTTATTTGATTACTGGCTTTATTTCAACTAATGTGGAAAGGGTTTATAGAAATAGGACGATAGAATTATAATGAAAGTAGAGCTAATAAAGAAAATGAAATTAGGATTCTTACAATACAAATACTATCACAAAAATCAATGTAAACACATAACATATGAATTATAAAAGATAACTAAAGAAGAAAAAAACCACAAAACATTCTAAAATTATTTTTCAATGGTTTTAACTTTCAAAATTTAAAATTGTTTAAAAAACATTATTGTCATTAAATTTGAAATTTTTAAACAACAATGCGAATAACACAAAAGAAAATCTACCATCACATGTTTTGTTGACCAACAAAAGCTGCATAAAATTGAGATTGTTATCGTGATTTTTGCAGCTAATTTACGATGAAGTATTAACGCCGAACAATATGAGTAGAGAGCTCTTTTGCGCGACGCACAAAAAAGGACATAAATTAAACAGGACCAATAAATAGGGATACAAAATGAAAAACAAAAATCACACTCACCTAGAATCGAATTTTTTGCCATCAACTAAAGTACCAGTATAATGCATAGTCAGCTATAATAGAGAAAGGAACAAAATGTGATTTTTTTGAGT
This sequence comes from Cordilura impudica, assembly GCA_963682025.1. NCBI lineage: Eukaryota > Metazoa > Arthropoda > Insecta > Diptera > Scathophagidae > Cordilura > Cordilura impudica. Next base: position 3,131,032 of record OY821521.1, read on the forward strand.
AAAGTTTAAAAAAAAAAATATTTTTTTCAAAATATACTTCCATAAAATATTAATGTTAAATGTTTGTAGTTAAAAAAAAATTTATTTTTTGTCGAAGCAATATTTGTTTTTATAATTTCAAACAAACTGGCATTTACATGTATGTATGTATGTAAATAAACGAGAAATCGATTAAAAATTTTTTTTTTCAGTTTTTTGTCTTAAATATACTGGTATTAAAATAGATTTGTTTTTAATGTAATATCCTTTACTTAAATGTGCATATTTAGTTGTTTTTTACCATCAAATATTTTGAGTGTATTGTGAATTTCTATTCCCATCATATTTTCTTATTATATTAAGTAGTTTCGAACTGTGGATGTAAATAGAGTTAAAATTTGACCAGATGTCGCTTGTGGCTGACTTTAGAAAAATTAGGAATTTCTAAAGGACTGTTGCCCTACTATTTTAATATTATATTGTTATTATTTTTGTAGCTAATCCTCCTTAATTACACAGTGCAACAGCCGTTTGGGAGGGGGATGAGAAATTCTAATTCAAAGTGAAAGTAATAGCCCAGTGTACTTAAATCTCCAAAGGGTTTGGCGTTTTCAGACCAGACTTTTGTTTATGACCTTTTATATTTTTTTTCCTTACTTGATGTTTGTTTACTACAATTTTTCAGCTATAACTCAAGAACCATTCATCAATTCTCATTTTATTCTTCAGCAAATCAAGTTGGACTAATTTTATCAAATAAAACCTTCAAACAAATTTTCATTTTTATTTTTCGCCTTTTTTTATACATTTTTTTAAATAACAACTATTCAGGGCGCACAGTGGACCATTTGACGAGAAGGCGGTCAAAAATCTATAACTTTTGATTGGATTGGAATTTTGGTATGCGGTTTTTTTTTGTTTGGTAGGTGAGACTTTAGCCTTTAGCCTTCTGCTATAAAACGTAATTCTCGACCGAAAATAAAAAAAGTTACGGAGGGTTTAAAATACATTTTCATATATCTTTCTGCTGCAAGCTAGAACTTGTAATATGATTTTGAATCGTCTTATTAATTCATGATCTACACCTGTGATAGATGCTGCAGTTTCCGGATCGGAAAAAAATCTCCTTGCAGTATTTCCATCATTTGTGTTTCCTTCCCCTTGTTTTGGTTGGTCGATTACGAGGCCTAGCTGTTGATATTTTTGTTGAATTTGTTTTTTTTGCTTTCTTTCTTTGTTTTTCTTTCTTTGTTTTTTCTCACTGTTTCGACACATTTTAAAATGTACTTCAATGTCTTGGTCATCAAATTTAAATATTACTGGTTGAAGTTCCTTAATTTGATCTTTTATTGTTTGAACTTCTTCAATTATGACATCTTTGGTTTTCTTTTTGAATGCAAATTTTATTGGTCTGCAATACTTTGTTGAAGAAGGAATTTAATTTTTCCATATATCAATTTCTGTTGCTCTACTAGTTGACGGCTCTATGACGCTATACCTTTTTGTTAAGCGCAATGGAACGAAAGATACCATAAATAAATTAGCATCTGATGAATTTTCGGCATTAAATTGCTTGTATTGTTTCTGACCAGGGGATCCATCACATCCCCATTTAGAAATTTAAGTAATGCTGCCATTACCATTTTTTTTTTAAATGTTCAAGATCTTGCAATTTTATTTCTGCTGATGTTGAAGTGACACTAATAATTAGTAATTTTTCCTTTGTGCATTTCAATGTCTTCTAGGTTACAATTCTTAAAAAAGTCGTTGCTCACTATGTGCAAAATTACATCGTCTACATCATTTCGTTGAAAATAAATATCTGCCAGATCTCTGTAACAGTACTTAGCCATGGCACAAATTGTAATGAATAATAATTGTGGAAACATTATTATAAATACTCTTTCTTGCAATTATGTAAAATTACCACTTTTAGAAGCATAAAAAACCCACACCCTAACCCCTTTTAAAAGGTGAAGCATACCTGCTCATATCTTAAAGGGCTATGTCGCAATAGTTTTTTTTTTTACCATTTATCTGTTATTTAAATTGTTTCCATTTTGTCAGGTATTTAAACTATATAACCCTAATTCAGACTATTAATGTTTTTGAAAGATACCTATGTAACTGTACCTGTACCTGCAACCGCGGTGCACCGGTACGACCAACTTTTGTATTCATAACACTCAGACGGACGGACGGACATCGTTTAATCGACTCAGAAAGTGTTTTTGTGTCGATCCGTATAATAAAAGATGGATAAAGGTCCAATATTTTTGGCAGTTACAAACATCGCCTCAAACTTAATATATCCTAACCACATAGTGGACAACTTTTGTATTCATAAATTTTGCAGAAAATATCTAACCTTGGGTCAGAAAAATTGTTCTGGTGCACACGAGCGGAAACTGGCGGGTGTATGATGGGATATAGTATTATAGGGCAAGGTTCGGACTATAGAAGACTGCAAGATTTTTTCTGACTGCTTTTGACTGGCAGGAGTTATGCTCTATTAAGTAGGAGATTTTCAGAAAATTTTTACCTTTTTTAAAAATTTTTTTTTTAAATTTCGGAATGACTCAGTGATTTTACATTTAGTATGGAAGCCATAAAATTATACAAAATTTATTTCACTTCAAAATCTTTTAAATGAAAAAAGTTACAGTCATTCAAAAATAAAAATTTACAAAGAAATTTTTAATTTTAACAAAATACTGAGAAAGCCCATTTTCGAAGACCCTGTTCGCTGTGATATAGTTGAGAAAGAGTCGCAATTTTTTGGCTCCCGAGGTTTACTAGTATTTACTTTCAAATGAATAACATAACTTTAAAATCGGTAACAAAAAAAATGATTTTTGGCCGCCTTCTCAAAATAAATCAAACATACATACATCAGTATTTTATATTCTATTTTTAAACTCTTTCCTTTAACTCATACTCTCTGTCTGTCTGTCTGTCTGTCTGTCTGACGTGAGTCAACCCCATTCTCCCTTATCCAATTCATCTGAAACGTGGCTCATAGTCTTGCTGTGACTACAGATTAATTTTGTGGTAGTCACTCACAGTCACGCACAGTCACGGAGTGATCTAAATGTCATTTCCTCTAATCCGATCGATCTGAAACTTGGTCCATACACTTGCTGTGAAAAAAAGATTAACTTTGACATAGTCACGCACAGTCACGGAGTGATATAAACCCCATTTCACCTCATCCGATCGATCTGAAACTTTGTCCATGGACTTGTTGTGGCTAAAGATTAATTTTAATTTTAAGATATTCAGGCAAAGTCGCATGGATATATTAACAAAAATTAATTGTTTGAGCCTTAGCTACAATTTTGCTGAGGAATGAAATGGCCTAGTACTCTCACTCTGACTAGGAATTTCTCACTCCTCAGAGAATGATCCAGAAAATGTTTAACAGTGTTACACGCTTTATTATTCCTTAAAACTTGCCGATTCAATCGAACTGTTAAAATATCACACAATATGTCTGCTGGTTTTGTTACGCTCATCACTGCCTCACTGACTTACTGACTGATTCTGTAACTCTGATTAAAATATAGTTGGAGGCAGGAACTTGAAATTGGATTGAAGGCTCTATCCGAAAAACGAACGTCGGCAAATTTGATTGCTTATGGGGTAAAAACAGCCAGAAAGGTGAAAAATAATGTATTTGGTGTATTCTAAATTAGTGGAATATGAAATTTGGCATAAATATTCAACTTGGCTAAGAAGTTATTTTTGGAAATTTGTCGCTTTTCTTAAAACATTATATATTCTTAAATAAGAAAATTTTCTTACAAAAGTACCTTTCATTAAAAAAGTTCCTTTCCTTGCACATTTTCTTAAAAAAAAATAAATAAGAAAATAATAGTCTGTCTAGACCGACTATACGATACCCTATACCATACGTTAGAGACCCTATCTTTCAGGTCCAACTAATTGCATATAGAAAATAAACATAAACTAAATTTGAGTGGCATTGTTATTAATTTTTTGCCTTCGGATATGAAAAAGGTCATATCGGATGCTGTATTTATATGGGGACTAGTCCAAAAATGGACTGATCCTGATTATATTTGGTAAGATCACTTATTTTTTTTTTTTGCAAAAATATCTACAAACCAAATTTGAGAAAAATCTGTGCAATATTTTTGTTTTTTGATAGATTTAAGTGAAGATCGGGAAGCAGCTCTATATGGGGCCTATGACTAAGAATTGTCCTATGGGTATTATTTTTGGATTACTGATTAATGGATATGATAAACACATACTAACCCAATTTGACTGAGATCTATATGATAATTTGTATCTTATGGCAATTTATGTCGATTTCATAAGGGTCATTTGTATGGGGACTAGGTCTAAACAAGGACCGAATGTCACCAATTTTGAATAGCGTTCATCCCATGACCGATAAAAACTTATATACCAAATTTCATCCAAATATGTTCATATTTGCGACCTGTACTTTGATTTTAAGGTTTACATGGACACACAGACGGACAGACGGATGGACGGACGGACATCGCTAAATCGACTTAGAAAGTGATTCCGAGTCGATCGGTATAATAAACGATGGGTCTAGGTCAAAAATTTTTGGTAGTTACAGACAGCAGCACAAAGTCATTATATCAAACCACACAGTGGTATAGGTATAAAAATGCATGGACCTTGCAAATGAGTACACACAGAAAACAGATTCGTTGTGGCTACCAAATTTATTGCCAAGCGAATTTCTACGAAGATAATAATCGAATTTTGAATTGATTGCAATTACAATTCTATTGTCTTAACAGTAAAAATTGTATCAAAATCAAATATGGTTTGTTATTATAAAATTTCTGTTGATACAATCGAAAATTCAGTCATTAATCATTATAACAATTCGGTTGGCGATTTTTTTTTCTGTGTATATATAAACAAGGGTGCAGAATTTAGGAACATGTTAAATTTTCAGATGAAAACAAGTTTTGCATTTTCAGCTTTAAATAAAAAAAGTTAGTTTTTAAAGAAAATATTTTGCCAATGATTAAGCACGATGGAGGATGCATTATGATTTGGGATTGTATGGTAGGCAACGTGGTTGGTAAACTCGTATTTATGGAATTTGTAATGGATCAATTTGATACACAAACATTTTAAAACAAAATTTTTAAAATAAAATTTTAATATGAACATGTGCATAGTTTCAGAAGTCTTGCTGTCATAGTACTCCAGATATCTGCCACGCCCACTTGTACAAATACGCCCATTTTCACATCGACTGCTAATATTAATAATTTATGAACTCCTACAAAGTTGGAAGGCTCTAACTATTATATAACTCTATATTTATTTTCTATGAGAGCTGCCACGCCCACTTGTCCGATCCCACCCATTTTTGTCCTGATTACTCACATTAGTAACATATCTACTATTGCAATGTTTCAAAACTCTTGCTAACACAATAGTAAAGATATATGATGTTATTCAATTTATGTGGGAGGGGCCACGCCCACTTGAAATACAAAAAGATATATACATACATTGTATTATATATATATAGATAGATTTATGATATTCACTGGAGTGCAGAATCCGTCAGAAGAAAATAAATTAAGTCGATGCCAAATCGGCTCACAAGAGTGCTAAAGCGCAAAGGATATCCCACAAGTTGTTAACTTTAGCAATATTTTATATAAATTTTGTGTTTTTGTAGTAATATTTCAAATGTACGAACACTTTTTCTTGTGAATTTTTTTCTTTTTTTTACTAATAAATAGCTTAATAATTTATTAGAAAAAAATTATTTCAACTTAGTGTACGGAAACTTTTTTTAGCAAGTGTATGTATATTTAACTTACGGTATCACCGGCTTTTGATTTTTGATCACAAACTTCTGGTACACTGACAGTATCGACTTTAAGATCCTGACTGCGTACACCAGCTACTAAAAGGCACGACACAATAAGCACAGAGTTGAACATGACTAAAATAAAATTAAATAAAAAATAATTAGAATTCATTCACAATTCGTATAACTTTCTTATGATTTACATAATTTATTTAATTAATTAAAAAAAAGTGTATATGATGTTTCGATATGAATAAAGTAATGTTTTAACAAGTGTTTTTCTGTTTTGTTTGATTGTTTTTGTTGGATTTTCCATTGGCATTTTCATTATAATGCAATTTGTGTTTGTGTTATGGTTGTTAAAGTTACATCATAGCCATGAAACTCCAACCATCATCATCATCACCATCTTTATTATTATCATTACATTTGCGTAAATTTCAACATACAATTGTAAGAAACAAAATTAACAAAAAACAACAAAGAAAAAACTCATTAATGAGACAGACTAGCCTGTATGCATCCGCATCATAAAAGCAAATAACTGGACAGCAACAACAAAAACGATAAACAAAGGCCAAAATCATAAAACTCGTTTTCTTTTAATAAGTTTGTCTTTATGTTGGTTTTTTTTTATTTTACAATATAATTGTTATGCAATTGGCTTTTTGGTCAACGGTCATCACAACCGCTTATTTACCAAACAGTATATTGATATGATTTCGCATAAATACGTGTTGATTATACTAACACTACAACAACAGCAATAATATTGCACAAAGAAATGAAATTACAAACAAAATTAATTTAAAATTCAACAAGTCACTTTAAGTGAATCAGAAAAAAAAAGAAATAAAAAAGAAAGTCTTTTAAACTGTTTGTTACCATTTTCGCTTTGGTGTTTATGATCTTGAAAGATGATGATGATGATAACGATTATGATTATGATCTCACTATTACTTTCTTTAGCATTGCCTAGTTGATACTTATACTCGTACGCATACAACCAATTACTCTTCCAACACTGTTTTCTTTATGATTTAATAATTTATTGTTTATTAATGTTTGTTATTTCAGACCAAAGAAGGTTTTTTATTACAATGATTCGTTTTCGTTTTTTTAATTAGACAGAGAAATTTAGAGTTATGAATTTGTAGCATATTTCACGCTTTCCATATACGAACTAAGTCTAACATAAATATACTCTTTTGAATGCGCGAAATGGCTATTGTCATCGTTATTGCCCTGACTATAATTTTTAAACAAACTTCCAAATTAATTGAGATTTAGACTGCATAAATAAAATACAAAGAAAAACAACACAACTTTTCTTTATATCAAACATCTCTTTCGTATGTTGGAATATCAGAATAAGTTTTTTTTTTAATTGACAATATTGTGAAAAATACACTCGTTGCAACTTGCAAATTATTTCGAGTTTTTTTTAATTGTACATTTGCTCCATTAGTCTAGACTAAGGTATCCAAATTATTCGAAGAACGAAATAAATATTTCAGTGGGAGATTTGAATATAAAAGATTAAAATTTCAAATTTAGTAATTAAACTAACTAGCAGATTCCAGCGCTCGAAATTCGAGTGCAATTTCTAGGCAATTTTATTTCTCAACTTAGATAATTCACAAACCAACACTTTTCTGGTTTATTATTATTGTGAATGAAGATAGCAAACTCATTAAAAACACACGAACAAATTTAATAAACACACACATAGCAAACGTATAATTTTATGTATATGTTAGTAGCAACTTTAAATGCAATTAACTCAAAATCTGGTGAACACCCAAAAAGAAATACCTTTAAAATAATATACGTTTGGTCCAAATCGGGATAAAACGGTATAACAAAACATCGGTAACAAGAAATCACATATTCTATTAATATTATAGATATAATTTACATTATTTTTAGGTACGAGTATATCAAATTACAGCCAGAAACAAGTAAGAAAATTATAATCTAGTCTAGATTCTAGACCGACTATAAAATACCATGCTTTTCGTAAAAGGATCTTGGATCCAACTTTGCTGAGGTAATGACTGGATATAGATAATAAGCATAAACCTAATTTTAGTGATCTTGTTTTTAATTTGTGACATGCAGATATGAAAATGTTTATATCTGACGTTATTTTTATGTGAAGCTAGGTAAAAACAATGTACCGATCATGACTATATTTAATAAAATCACTTACTTTTCTCAAAAACATATACAAATTAAATTTGAGATAAATCTATGTAATATTTTTATTTTTTGATAGATTTAAATGAAACTCCGGAATCAGCTCTGAACATTGCATATAATAGACATATATACACCAAATTTAGTAGGTCTGATAGGCGTTATGTACAAATTTTCATCAAAATATATTCATATTTGCGAACTTTAGTTTGGTTACAAGGTTTACAGATAGACGGGCGGACGGACGGGCATCGTGAAATCAACTATTCTGAGTCAATTTAGCGATCTCCGTCTGTCCGTTCGTCCGTCTGTGTGTCCATGTAATCCTTGTTATCAAACTACAGGTCGCAAATGTGAACATATTTTGATGAAATTTGGTATACAAGCTTCTATCGGCCATAGGATGAACACTATTGAAATTGGTTAAAATCGGTTCACGTTCAGACCTAGTTCCCATACAAATGACCCCCATGAGTTCGACTTAAATTACCATAATATCAAAATTATGTATCATATAGATCTCGGTCAAATTGAGTTTGTGTATGTTTATTATATCCATTTATAAGTAGTCCAAAAATAAACCCTATAGAACAATTCTTAGCCAGAGCCCCAATATGAAGCTAATTCCCGATCTTCACTTAAATCCATCAAAAAACAAAAATATTGCACAGATTTTTCTCAAATTTGGTTTGTATGTGATTTTGCAGAATATAAGTAATGTTAATTTTCTATATCTAAATAGTTAGACCAGAGCGATAGGGTCTTTAAACGCATGGCATAGGGTATCGTATAGTCGGTCTAGACCGACTATAATTTTCTTACTTGTTTTTAATTAATTTCATTCTGATCCATTTATGATTATTCTAGGAAAGTTAATCTCATAATCATTTTACAAATACATACATACATATGTAGATCTAATATGCCCAAAAGTATAAGAATACTTTTGAAAAAGAAATTATTTTTGTATCTGGAGACTAACAGCTTCACTTTTACATATGGCGTTAATTTTTTGTATAATTCCAGAATTAGTTGTTTGGAAAATAGATCCCTAAAATTCTAGCACGAATTGTGCTCATAATCCGGGCTATCGTCTTAAATTATTGAAAAAACGACAAAAGCTTCAAGGAAAAAAATTAAAAATCGTTGCACAAAAAAGTTTTAAAATTGTGGGTATCAAACACCTTTTGAACAATCAGCCCTGTTCTTGAAACGTTGTTATTTGAACAAGAATGAATTAGAAATAACATGAAATTGAAATTTTGGGTTTCTTGAAAACACAAATTTTATATTTTCGAAGTATTTTTCGAAATCTTATTTTTTATTATCAAATGACATGAAACATATGGTTTAGCTTCAGAACCATATGTTATCTAGAAACCGAGGTGCCATATGGTTCTTTAGTCACTTTCACAAAAAAACCTTAAGTAATTTTTGCATGTTTTTCCTTAAGATTATAAAGAAAGTAAACAAAAATATATTTTCTTTTAAAATAACAATTTACTTGTTCATGTAATTGTTTTTATTCTTCAATTTCATTCAATTAAGAATGACTTCTCTTTTTGAAATAAGTAAGGCATCACCAAAGAAAATTCGAAATTCAAATAAATTGGATTTGACTGGCATCACTACTGTTTCGAACATAAACAAAGTTGTGGCAGTCATATGCAAAAAAAAATAAAAATATGTGATTTGAGTAAAAAATTTTTTTTTTAATTCCTTTATTTGCAATAATTAGTGCATGAAGAATCTATGTTATAATTGAAAAAATTATAATGGAAAATAGATTGTGTAAATAAAAAGTTTTTATTATAGTTATAGAACAGCATCATCGCAAAAAATGTGTTTTATTAACATCGACCACTTATTACGAGTTTTTTTTTTTAAATCAGCGCAAAATATAGACGTTTTTTAAAATCGTTTTTTTCATAAAATTAATGTCTAATTTTTTAAAATAATGACAAGGTTCAATAAAAAACATGTTAGAGTTCAAATATCAATTAGTTTTTTTTATCTCTTAAGACCTGCTTAGTAGAAAAAAGGGCATTTGTTTTGATTTCACAAAGCCTTTTCTATGTGAATTAAAACGAGAAAAAATATTCTTATTGAAATTAGAGAACAGCAAAAAACTCGTAGATTTAAGAATTTTTTCGTTTACGAGTTTTTTTTTTTTGTGATAGTGGTTTCAAGAACAGGGGTGGATATTTTTTATATATAGAATTCTTCGCCATTTTATCTAACACCATTTTATCAATAATTGAAAATTTATTAAAGAAAATTTTTTAAATATTGTTATTTTTATTTTAAGTAGTTGATTAGTTGAGATTTTTTTTTATTTTTTATTTTATTTATTTTTTCATTTCATAAACTAAATCATATTTGACAATTTTCTTTGACAAAATTTGCAAGTATTTCAAACTTAATATTTTAAAAAGTATAGTAATAATGTTTGTCATCAGGTTAAATGGGTTTAGCGATATTTTAACAAATAAATATTTCACATTTGTACAACAATGATCAAGTAGAATGCAAGCGGTACAAAAATGGTAGATTTTATAAAATTTAAAATTTTTTTCCACTGTTAATTTACAACCATTTTAATTATTCTTAATTATTTCCATTAAATCAATACTTTTTTAAACTCTTTTAACTCACGATCTCTGTCTGTCTGTCTGTTCCCCCTTATCAAATTGATCTGAAACTTGGCCCATAGTCTTGTTGTGACTACAGATTAATTTTGGGGTAGTCATGCAGTCACGCATAGTTACGCACAGTCACAGAGTGATCTAAATGTCATTTCCCCTCAGCCGATCGATCTGAAACTTGGTCCATACACTTGCTGTGAAACAAAAGATTAACTTAGACTTAGTCACGCACCGTCACGCATGTTCACGAACAGTTACGAAGAGATTTAAAATGGATTTCCCCTCATCCAATCAATCTGAAACTTGGTCGATATACTTGCTGTAAAGAAAGATTAACTTCGACAAAGTCACGCACAGTCACGCATAGTCACGCACAGTCACGGAGTGAGTTAAAACCCATTTCCCCTTATCCAATCGATCTTTGTCCATAGACTTGTTGTGACCAAAGATTAATTTTAAAATAGTCACGCATAGTCACGGAGAGATTCAAAAATCATATGAATAAGGAAAGAAAGAGTTTTAATAAAAACTTTGTTTTTATGGGTTAGATTATTATAGCCACAATTCGTAGGACTCGAGGAAACACGTTATTTTTCAAAGATAAATTGTTTTTTCGCAATAAAAATTACGTATTTCATTGATACGTGCTCAAAAATATTTTGCATTGTCTTTGGCTTTACTTCTTTCAGTCGTTTTGGTCAGAAATTTGGAGATATTGAGGAGTTATTGGCGAAAATTTATTAAAAAAAGATTGAAGAATTCATTCGATAAAATCAGTTCAAATTGATATTTTACATAGATATGTTAATAAACATTATTTAAAGGCCTAGTTAGCCACACGCATCCGTAATCAAATGTGTCAGCTGTTTCTTTCTGTTACATGCAAAGCATTTAGAACAGTTACCGAAAATTGACTTTGCTACGTTTGTACGTGACATTTGTGAACAGCTGATAAAGTTTGGTTAATTTTACACAGTCTCATGCTGGTTCGTTTTTTACGTGCTATAACTGCACTAAATTCCAACATTACATTTACGGTACAGATACATTTTAACAACGTGTGGCTAACTAGGCCTTAAGCCTTAGCTAAAATTTTGCTGAAGAATGCTGAGAAGTCATCGTTTTTGAGTTAATGCTGAAAAACTTAAGGAAACAAACATCAAGATAAGGAAAAAAAAAACTCTTTGGTGGTTTTACTATACTGGCCTAGTACTTTTACACTGACTTAGAATTTCTCACCTCCCAAACATGATCCCGAAAATGTTCCATAGTGTTATCATTAATAATTACTTATTTTCTAAAAAAAAAAATTGACATTGATTTTGATTAATTTGACTACAAATTATTTGAAGATTTGTTGATGAATCCGACAGGGTCTTTTTGTTATAAATTCTCCCAAAATCAGAGAAACTTCCCTATTATATAATTGAATTTACTTTTTTCTACAAAATATTGTATTTACCGATATTTCATCGAATTTTCTAATCATTTTTACAATATTTAGTATTTTTCTTTACAAACCATAAGATTTTCACTTTAAAAAATTCCTAAAAACAGACAATATATTAAGGTTTTTTTTTACAAACATCAATCAAAACTCGTCATTTGTAACATTTTAATCAAAATTAAGTCAATTTTTTAATATAATAATAATAAATATAATTTTATAATTAATACTAACAAATTTTTAAATATAAAATATCGATTTCAATTTCTTCCAGTTAGTCATTATAAGTAATTTGCATATTTTTATTACTCGAGTTGTTATACACCAAACTTCCTTTATTTGTCGAATGCTGATTATTCCGGTCTTGACGTAACGTTAAGGAATATTACATTACATACCAAAATACCCAAATATTTATTATACAGAACTCAAAACTTAACCAAAGACCATAATTTTTAATATTATTCACAATCTTTGAATGTGGTTTATTTCACTAAAAGTGTTAAAAATATTTATAAAACTTTAACACGAAATTTTTCATAATACAAAACTTTAAAAAAACAAAATATTTTAAAAACAAATAAAATAAAAAAAAAGATTTAAGACAAGTTATTATACGCTTTCAGCTTAACCGCGAGACATACTGATCAAATCAAGAAAATTATTAAATAACATGTTGTCATTAGATAAATGTTGGAAGATTCAGAACTCTAGCTAGTCGTGAAGTTTAGTTATAAGATTCCGCCTTAAACAAACATAAGATCATGAAACGAAACTCAAATATTGAAAACTTTATTTCACAGAAAAAGCCGATTCTGATAAAATTTTAATGTAAAATGTCTTAAACTAAAATCACATCTTCCATATAATTGCCGTTACTTTTAAAACTGTTTTACTTTATTTGTTCAGTTAGCATACGAGCAGTATGGATAAAAGATAAACTGGTTTAACAAACTTAAACTAAATTGAAAAAAAAAGAAAACACAAGCATTACTCAATTAGTCTGCAACTAATGCCGGCAGAAAAGTTGTTGTTGTTTTAAAAATGAAAATCAAGATCGCCACTATTACCTTTATGCATTAGTTTGGCATGTCGTTATTGTTTATCGGAATAATTTGTGGGGCAGAGGGAGGAGGGGACACATACATCCCATACGTTCATTCATTCAAACGAGTATACCAATGTTTATGGCATATTTTTATTTTCAAAGGTCATTAACCCAAAATGTGTGAATTAAAAAAATCAGATAATTTAGAAACCAAAGTAGAATATTGCAATACATACTTTATTTTTTATTTTTGTGATAAAAGAAATACTAAATGTTAATGAAGATATAAAGACTAAATAAATGATTGCTGATAAATAAATAGGTTGATAGGTATTTGGAATATCAATTATTGTAGATTTCACTTTGGAATTTAAATTATTCTATGTAAATAAGTACGTATATCGTTGTTGCCATTGTTTTAAACCGGATTTTATTAAGTTTTACATTATTTTATACAAATTTTTTATTCATATCTACAGAACTTTAACCTAAATAATTTTTTTTTATATTCTCACTTTTGAATTAGAACAAACATCATCTCACTCTCTTCTCTTTCAAATCGTTTCGTGAGAAGTAGAGAACACAATTATATGACGTCAGTTGAAAAGGGTGAAATTTATAAGCACATTAACATACAAATAAAATTTATATTTTATATTAATTTTACGTTTTCTTTAGTTAGTTTACTGTGAGGTGATTTTATTGAAAAACATTAAGTTATGTTAAGATATGATCTTTGAATATAGAGACAAAATTCATAAAACTTAAAACACTTTATTTGAACAGCTTATTTATAATTGTTTTTTTAAAACTATATTCACAGTTTTTTTATCTCCTTCAATTTCTTTGAATATAATTACCTTAGTTGTTTCTAAGCAAATACAAATTAATAAAAAAAACAATTACGTTAAACAAACACTACGGAATATGAACCGAACGTGCCAACACTCAAACTTAAACTGAGAAAATTTAAAGAAGAGTCATACAAAAATACCGCGATCTTCGACCAAACACACACAATACGTACATTGTACCATATAAAATCAATCAGTGGAGCTCAACACGATCGTAATTGCTGCCGCAGCAATGGCTGTAATGATAAACAGCAGCACTATACAAAACACAACAACATATGTCCACGTAATCATATTATAAGAAAATCCCTCTGGCCAAATTTTTACCCATTTTAGTGATCGTATTCTATTATTACTCACTCTTTTAACTGCAAAATTTTCTCTTTCAAGCTTTCGTATAAAAGGAATACACTTGAAAAATTTTAATGATTTTACGAAAAAATTATGAAGTTACCGAGTTTTTTATATTCTATTTATAATTTATAAAAAATTGTTTATCGTATGATATGTTTTTTTTTATCACAATTAAACGTTTTTCCGTCGTGCACCTTTATCTTACGTGTTACAAAAAATACTGGCTGACTGATTTTCTGCTGTTTATTTTATCATTTGCAAAACTGTTCATTACACTGTTGTTACCTGAAAAGCTTTATTGTTGCAAATCAAATGTTTCTGTGTTTGAAATGTTTATCAACATTGTTGCTAACAAGGGATAGCTCCTCCTTTTAAAGTCATGCGTAGTCTTGACCGAACTTAAAGCCAATTGTAAAGATTTTATGATATTCAGAAACTCCTTCTATTTGATTTTCAATAATATGGTTTTAGAATATTTGTTTGAACTTCTTAGAATTAAAGGATTTTTACTTACTAATAAATGAATTTTCCAGCGATGTTTATATTTATTTCCTATTCATGTTAGCGAGTGCTATTTTGGTCATAAAAATCGATTTTGTTTGTCCTAAAATAGCCAATATATATCAAATATCGAAAACTTTTATTTAAAGCACGTACATACGGACGATGAAGAAAACTCCTAGAGACAAAGTAAAAATCCATTTTAATCAGGCATCCTTATATGGGTTCTATAGCTTCATGCGGGGAATTTTAAAGCATAAAGGCTTAGTTAGCCACCCGTAACGTGTCAGCTGTGTTTTTCTGTTACATGAAAAGCAATTAGAGCAGTTACCGAACTCAACTGTCTCGTAACCGGAACGTCCCAATCTGTTGAAAATAGATTTTTGCTACGTTTGTACGTGACATTTATGAACAGCTGATAAAGTTTGGTTAATTTTACACAGTAACATGCTGGTTCGTTCTTTACGTTCTATAACTGCACTAACTGCCAACGTTACAGATACATTTGGACAACGTATGGCTAACTAGGCCTTAAGAAATTGAAAACTTCAACCCAAAACACACTTTAAACTTATACTTTTTTTTTTTTAATGTAAAACATTTAAAATATCCGAAACAGCGTATTTGACACCCATAATTCCACTTCAAAATAGTATCTATTGCAAAAATTCGTATGGGCACTTTTTTAAATTTTTTTAAAATAATTTCGTCCTAAAATTATTTATTGGTTTGTTGTTCTCTATCGAAAGATAACAAATTTTTTACAAAAAATACAATAAATAATCTAACCCATAAAAACAAAGTTTTTATTAAAACTCTTTCTTTCCTTATGCATGTGAGTTTGGAATCTCTCCGTAACTGTGCATGACTTTGCGTGACTATTTTAAAATTAATCTTTGGTCACAACAAGTATACGGACCAAGTTTCAGATTGATTAAATTAGGGGAAATGGGGTTTAAATCACTCCGTGTCTGTGCGTGACTATGCGTGACTGTGCGTGACTACACCAAAATTAATCTATAGTCACTACAAGACTAAGGGCCAAGTTTAAGATCAATTGGATGAGGGGGAATGGGGTTACCCCATGGCAGACAGACAGACAGACAGAGAGTATGAGTTAAAAGAAAGAGTTTAAAAATAGATAAACATGATGCCAAAACAATGGCAACTTTTGTACCAGAGTTGATTAAAACAAAATAGAATATGGTATGAAAGACAATGTAAAAAATCTTAACCGTTATTTAAATGTTTATAGTTTCTGACGTGTTCTTTTAACTGTTCTTGAAATACAATTGTATTTTTCAATGTTTTAATCTTATAATTAACACTATGCTAGTCGCAAATTGTAACAAGCTGGGCACCCTACTGGTAAAGCTAATTCGCGTACGCTGAATTCAATGGCGATAGCCGTTTTTCAAAGTTAGCGCTCATATTCGCGATATTCGTGATTTAAAACTAAATTTTGTTCGCCAGTGTATTCTATGTCATTATGTTTGTGTGATCATCATAATTTTGTTTGCTAATGATCATAGGCCCTTAAATTTTTACATTTGAAATTTAGTTGGCGATTCCTTTGTGTCGCATTTGTTTTCGACTTACCGCAGTCCCCCTTTGCATCTGCATTCTGCCTGTTGAAGTGAAACAGTTTATTGTTATTGGAAATAAACTGTTACACTTATATATAGGCAGAATGTAGGCAAAGGGTTGAGTTGAGTTATTGAAATCAGTTTGCTGGATATAAAGACTGCGGTAAGTAGTAATTTGGTATTTGTTGGTTCTCTTTACTTTAACTTGTATTTTTTTAGAAATAAACACTAAGTGTTATTAAAATGGAACAACATATTGATTTTGATAACTTTTGCTACGTTTGCGGAAAACGTACTATTACAGATTCTCGTCGGAAAATCGGCGATGCCTTTGCGAAATTATATAACCAATACTTTAATCAGGTAGTTTTTCGTAATGTGGAGTGGGCCCCGTCTGTCTTTTGCACTGGATGCTTGTCTATATTAAATAGATGGAAAAAAGGTAAGATTGGTTCTATGCCCTTTGGTGTTCCAATGATTTGGTCGGATCCACAAGTTCATACTTCAGATGAGTGCTATGCGTGCTTAAATTTTGTTTCTGGAACAAATAGAAACAAATTACGTACATTTCAATATACAGAAACAAAATATACCCAATTACCTTTGCCGCACTCGGAAAATATTCCAATTCCCAGAAGACCAAGCATAACAGAGGAATGTACGTCACTAACAATACAAACTGAAGGAGATTCATTAGAACCACAATACCAACCATCCCACGTCACTAACAACTGCAATCATTTAGAAATTACACAAAACCGTTTGGACATTATGGTACGTCGCCTTAAACTATCTCGGCGGCTGTCAAGTCTTTTAGCTAAGGAACTGAAACAAGCTAATATTCTGGCGCCTGATGTTAAGGTATATGGATCAATCGGTCGTCATCGTCAATTTACAAATTTTTTTAAATCAATTGATAACAACTCGTTGGCATTTTGCATTGATATTCGCGGTTTAATTTTAACAATGCATCATGAATATACACCCGAAGATTGGCGATTGTTCATCGACTCATCAAAAAGCATTTTAACGGCAGTTCTTCTTCACATGACAAATACCAAAAATTCAGTTCCGATTGCACTAAGTACCAACACAAAAGAGACTTATTTATCTTTGAAAAAATCCTCGATGTAGTGAAATACAACGATCATAATTGGAAAATTTGTGCTGACTTAAAAGTGATAGCTCTTTTAAGAGGTATGCAAACGGGTTACACTAAAAATATGTGCTTCATGTGTTTATGGGATACCCGATATAGAGGTGATCAGTACGAAAAGCAGGACTGGCCTCAACGTGAAACAGCTAAATTACGAGTGAATAACATTGTTGAAAATCCACTTGAATCAATTAATAAAGTATTGTTACCCCCGCTACATATTAAACTAGGGATTGTGAAAAACTTGATTAAGGTGCTTAATCTGACCGAAAAGGCGTTTAACGAGCTAAGTCGCATTTTTCGAAGATTAAGTAATATGAAAATTAAAGAAGGTTTGTGTTAGATTATTCCATACTAATATGTTAGAATTTTTAATTTATTTTGCGTTTTTTAAAGGAATACTTAATGGACCGGACATCCGTCGCTTGATGAAGGACAAGTTATTTGAAGATGCACTTAGCATTGAAGAGCTTGAGGCATGGAACTCTGTAAAAGGGGTTATTGACAATGTTTTAGGTGTTAATCGAGCTGATGATTGGCGTATTTATATAGAAAAAATGATTTCCGCTTTTCACCGTATTAATGTAAAAATATCTCTCAAGGTCCATTTTTTGCATTCTCATATCAACAAGTTTGCTGAACAATCACCAGCTGAGTCTGATGAGCATAGCGAGAGATTCCATCAAGTGACGGCTAGACTCGAACACTGGTACAGTGTTAAAAAGTTGGATTCTCTGTTAGGTGATGTTTGCTGGAACATACAAGAAGAAATGCTTGAAAATGATGAATAAATAATGAATAAAATAAAATAAAAATCCGGGAAACAAATTTTTCCGCGAAAACAATTGACAGAAAATGTATTTAACAAAGTTGAATTGTTTAAAATTCAAAAATGATCCCAAAAATATAAAAAATATAGTTTTTTTGGTACTTTATTATTGAAATTTTAAATCGCGAATATCGCGAATATGAGCGCTAGCTTTACCAGTAGGGTGCCTAGCTTGTTACGAAAAAAATGTCAAATTCGAGCACAGTGTAATTATTATAAAATAATGACAAGAATAAAGTTTTGTGAAGAGTTAAAAACCAGAATGATGATTTAACTGCTGGTCTTAAGCAAAAGAAAATTTGTGAGAAATATTCTATGAAATTCAAAAACTACCAAGAAATATCGTGAAAGAGATGCGGTCACTACTCAACACTTAGGCGGCAGGCCCTGTAAAACGAGCCAAAAAGCAAGAGAATTTAAAAAATGTCAAAAAAATGCTTTCTTAAGAGGTTTTTAACAATCTAAAACTAAAAATATGTGCTCGAACTTTCCCGACGAGAAATTTAGGCTGATCTTGGTTGTTATCGTCCTGCGAAGAAACTAAATATCGTCTGGATGGCATAAATTTTGAAGTGGTCAAGACAGAATTGGAATACTATTCTCTTTTCAGATGAGCCCAAGTTTAATTTAAGATGCCATGATGGGTGAACTTTTGTACGATGATCAAAGGGAAAAATATTAGACCCAAAATATATAAATATAATTAAGTTTGGCGGAGGCAATACTATGGTATGGGATTGCCTTTCGAGTCAAGGAATGGGTCCAATTCATGTAGTAAAAGATACTCTAACTGGGATTGGATACAAATTCTAAATGGCGTAATGTATCCATACGTCGAGGAAAATGTGCACATGGTCTGAGAGTTCCAACATGACAATTACCCAAAACACACCTCAAAAGTTGTAACCGAATGGCTACAATCTAATGCGGTTAATTTTTTTGGAATGGCCAGCCCAATCACCAGTTTTTAATCCCATAAAAATCTAAATTGTGGATAGAAAAATACGGACACGAAATTACACAAACAAGACAGATCTGATAGAGATAGTAAATTTAGAGTGAAAAAAATTTCAATGAATATCATCAACTATTTAATTGACTTCATGTCAATTAGTATTAAGAAATAATGGATATCCAAAAAAATATTCAACCAAAAATAAAGGGAAAGTTTTCAGTTATTGTATAGTTTCCAATGTTTTGTTAACAGCATAAATATGAATACTTTTCAGTTTTTCTTTTACTTTTACTTTTTTAAATAAATAAAATAAATTTTTCAATTAATAAAAGAGTTTTTTAATTTTATGATCCAATTTTTTGGTATTGACCGCTTCAGTCATCAAAAATATATTTTGTTAAAAGTTTCAATTGTATTGTCCCTCACTGTTTATTTCGTTTATTTATTAAATTGAATTTATCTACTTATAATTAATTTGCATTTAATTTGCATACACTAGTTTTAGGTGTGTATGTATGTATTCTCTCTGACATAATTTAGGGTATATATAAGTATGTTATTCCATTTGTAACACTTTAAAATATACAAAATAAAAAAAAATATTTTTCAACAAAATCAAAAAATTATAAACAAATATTCGATATCGGGACTGCGTTTTCATGCACCAAAACAAGAAATATATGCACTTAAACATGCACTTTAAAATGAAAATATGCACTGAAAATATGTATTTACATACAAAAACATATACACTTAAAATTCTTGGTTATCTAAAGATTACAATTACACATAATATCTATTGAAGCATACATATGTACAAATATTAAAAAAAAAATGAATAATAAAAATTCTGCCCATTGTTAATTTAGTGATTTTTATATACAAATTTAAATTTTTTTTATATATAAACAATTCTTCATATATTTTAAGTATAAAATTATAAATTCTTATCATATTTTTTTTTATTAAAAAATATGCAATAAAGTTCAAATATATGCGCTTAAAAGCATTTTATTCATAAATATATATTTAGAAAAAAAATTTGCAAAAATATGCAACAACAAATGGATGCCATCCTTTGACGCTGCAAATCATTTGATTTTGGAAAATATTTGCTCATAATTGGTTTTGGACTACTGACTTCATGAAAGTCGCATCCTTATTCTTTATATGATCCAAAGTAAACTAATAACTTCTGTGGTATTTCAATTTCGGTTATTTAATTCACTGCGTCCATATAATAATAATCGTCCTCATTATTATTAAAATCAGAATAATTATTAATTTAAATTTTTTCAATGTATTGTTTTTTTTTTTTTTTTTGTTTTGTTCAATTTGTTTAACTTTTAGTTTACTTTTTCTTGGAATAACGATTATGGATAATTTTCTTTAAATAAAAACCTGTTTTAATTATGTACTTCCACTTCTATATGTATTATAATGCAACAAACACCAAAAAAATAAAATAAATAACTAAGTAAACAAGTAAGAAATTAATAGTCGATCTAGACCGACTATAAGATACCCTTTCCCATGCGTTTAGAGAAAGTGTCTTAAGTCAAAGCAATTGGATATGGAATATAAGCATGAACCAAATTTGAGTGGCATCTATAATATTAATAAGCAAACCGATTTCTTGTGACTTATGTAACTTTGTCAGTTTTACCCCGACTTTGAGCAAACATACCTCATTTAAAAGATATTTTTAGCTGTCTACCAGATTTACAGATTTTTAAATTTTTTTGAGAAAAATTAATTTGAAGTTGCTACGAACACATCTATAATATTAATAGCCTAGGCGATTTCTTGTGACCGATGTTTTGTTCTACCGTTTTATCTCGATTTCGACCAAACGTATATTATTTGAAAGGTATTTCTTTTTAGCCGTTTTGCAGATTTACAGATTTTAAAATTTTTTCATTTATTTTGAGTAAATTGCATTTAAAGTTGCTACTAACACATACATAAAATTATACAATGCTATGTGTGTGTTTATTAAATTTGTTAATGTGTTTGTAATAAAAGAGAGTTTGTTTTTTGTGTTGATTTGTGAATTGGTTATAATTGCTTAGCATACCTTTAGGTTCTTTATTTAATGCAAACATAAAATTTCCTAGAATTTGCACTCGAATTTCGAGGGCTGGAATCTGCTAGTACATAAAATTATACAATGCTGTGTGTGTGTTAATTAAACTTTTTAATGTGTTTGCAAAAATTGTATATTAAAAGCCCTGTGTTGAATTGAAAACTAATTTTGGACATAAACAAATATCGACAATAATGAAAATAACGCAATCGATATTTAAAAAAAATGAAATTTCCTAGAATTCGCATTCGAATTTGTTACTTGCTAGTTGTTATTAATTATTTTGGCTAAAGATATGTAAAATTTCATATCGGATGCTATATTTATATGGGGCTAAGGTTGAAAAATAGACCGGTCTTGACCATATTTGGTAATGTCATCTATTTTTTTTGCAAAAACATATACAAACCAAATTTGAGAAAAATCTATACAATATTTTTGTTTTAAGTGAAGATCTGGAAGCACCTTTATACGGGGCTATGCATAAGAATTTTCCTACAGGGTTTTTTTTGACTACTGATGAATGGGTATAAAGGCCCATTTACAGGATACCACTCAGTCGAAATAAAAATCCGATGAAATTCATCGGACTGTCATAAAGTCGTACCGACATATTTCTGGATACTTAGGCTATTTACACCATCACACTCAAGTCTTATGAAAACAGCGGTTTAGAATAACAAGCAAATTTATTTTGAAATTTATATTTTATTTCCACTTTCTTTGTTTTTGTTTCCCTTTTTTTTTTTTAATATTACCAAAAAAACAACTCTGGAAATGTTTCTAAAACCATCGGACTTCGAAAATAAAATCCTACAGACTGTCAATTTCATAACATAAGCTTTTTACATGATACGACTTCTTCATACTACTCGACTTTTTGACAGGTCGTGTTACAAAGTGTGAAGTGTAAACTGGCCTTAATAAGCACGCACAAACCAAATTTGACCGCGATTTATATGATATTTCGGATCTTATGGCAATTTAAGTCGATCTCATAGGGGCCATTTGTAAGGGGACTAGATCTGAACATGCACCGATTTTGACCAATTTCAATATAGTTCATCATATGGCCGCTTAAAAATTACATACCACAGCGCTAAATCGAGATAGTAATGCTGAGTCGATCGGTATAATAATAGATGGGTCTAGGTCAATTCTTCTTCATAGTTACAAACATCAGCACAAATTCATTTTACCCTGACCCTAGTATATGGTATAAAGAGTAAGTAAGTTTTATTCAGGTTGATCTTAATCGCATGTTTCACTCAAACAATTTTGTAAAACTTGCATAATTTTATAGCACAACTGTAGGATTTTTAATTGTTTAAATTAATTATAGTTCATAAATATTTCAAGCGGTTTTAAATTTTTTTCCAAAATTTATGGTAGTTAATATTTTGAAAATATATATTATCTTGGTGTTTCATAATTGTTGCAGTAATTAAAGATTTTATATATCCTTCACTTCACTATGCAGAGGTCATATATCAGTTGTCATTCCGTTTGTAGCGAATCGAAAAATTAATTTGCGACCCAATAAAATATATATATTCTTGATCCATATAACAACTCGAGTCGTTATAGCGACTTCCGTGTATCTGTCTGTCCATCTGTCTGTCTGTTGAAATTGCGCTCATTGAAATTTAAGATAAATTTAGGATAATATTGTTTTTTTATTATTTCGAACGAGCTGATTTTAAAATGGATATAATCGGGCACTACTTTGGCAAGATATGGCACATAGAGACACCTCCAAAAATTGTATTAAGTTTACCAAATTTTATTTTTAAATATTTTGTTTACATTTGTTATAAACAGTGCAATAAGTCCAGATGTTATTGTAAACGTAAAACCCATGTGGAGGATATCAAAGATACGGTACACTCTTACTAGTTTTAATTTTATTACACTCGAAGAAAAAATCATGAGTGCTCGTAAAATTAAAGTAGATTTTAGACATCGCGTGGCGCCTCTCCTATATTTTCATATAACTTATGTGATATACATTTTTTTTATCATTATTTAACTGCAACAGTGCATTAAAAAAAATCTTCAGTTGGAAATGGAGCTCTTCACTGCTCCTTATTTGAGAAACACTGATGTTATTTATAAGTTCTTTGAACTAATATAAATAGTAATGTTTATTTTCGTCGTGATAATTTCACAGTGCAACACATAATATGCAAACTCCTTCTCATGTACGGTTTTGCGCAGTACTTATCGGAACTAAAAATACCCCATTTGGGTTTTTCTAGTTTAGATGTTGTTCGGATTTTATGGCCTCATGCATGTTTTGGCTAAAACTTGATTTTTCTCACGGAAACTAATTGGAATTTTGTTTTCCTGCCATTGGCACAATTGTAGTTATAGACTAGGAGAGAAAAAGTCTAAAACAAACTAATCCGAAAAAATTGCATCTAGTGCCTCAAAGTTGCTAAAAAGTGGAAAAATTTTAATTTTTTCCATCATTTTATAATATAATTCACAATTCTTCAGAACATTATAATACTAGAAAATATTTTTTCACAATTTCCAGCTGTATTTACATCGAAAATTCGAGATTTTAGTTCATCAACTATGTGAAACTTTGCCATAGATGGCGTTGTTGCAAGGGTATATAAAGTCTGAACTAGCCTTAGCAGTAAATACAAATGTCATGTAGCCGCATGCTGTCTTTAATGTGATAAGACAATAACACATTGTTTTGAGTGAATGAAAATTTAACAGAAAAAACATTGGCGTTAAGTACTTAGTCCACAATGAACAAATTCCCCAAAAAAAATGAAAAAAATTTGGAATTGTTTATGATGAACAAATTCCCTAATTTTTTTGGAATCCACGTTCCACGAATCCTCAGCCATTTTTTTTCTGCCTGCATTGAAGGTGAAAATTTTTTCTTCTGTATATATCAGCTCGAAGTATATCGCTTATAAAAAGTTACATTGAACCTGCTGAACGTAAGTATTTGTTGGATGCGACGTTTAAAATTGTGCCAAAAATTTTACACCTTTTTCCCACTTCGCACTTTTTTCCCTCTTTTTGTGTTCTTTTCTAAAAAAATGTCAATCTTGCGAATGGGTAACGTGTTCTTTTCTAAAAATGTTGCACTAAAAATATGTGAAAAAGGTGCATTTTAAGTGTAACATTTTTGTCAGAAAAAAAAGCGCCATAAAATATGCCATTACAGGAATAGAAGAGCAAGAACTGTAGAAAAGAGTCTGGTTTTTAAAGTTGAGAATTTTTTTATTAGTTTTCTTTACGCTCCTTTTTATTTTTATACTTTTTGTTTTTTTTTTTTTTTTTGGTATTCAGATTTTAAAGTGAAAGTGATTTTTTAGGGCTATTTAAGTATATTTAAAAAATAAAAAATGAGGTCAAAATAATTCTGTGGTCACAAGCATTAACCGCCTAAGTCGAATATCATGCTTTTGAGAAAAATCTTTTTTTATATAAATGTAATGGGGCTTCATTACGACTTAGGTCAGTATCTTTTCATTAATAACTTAAAAAAAAAACAGTGTTAGAGAAATAGGGATTTCACGTAATTATAGAGCGTTGTTAGTAGAATATGACAGCATACATAACTCAAATTATTGTTAAGTCGACTTAGGCGGTTATCGCTTGTGACCACAGCGTTAAAAATTAAAATGGATATACACGGTTATTCCAGAAAACCACAGAGTTGACAGTCGATTTTTGGTGAAAGAACGATTACAACGATTACAAGAACGTACAAAATCAAACGGTGTGTGCAATTGTGAATATTGACCATAATGTAGCATGTAACACTTTTGCTCCTCACTTGCTCATCTTGGGTGGGTTTTGTAATAATCCGCACAATCAGGTGGATCTTAATAATAATGATGGACCCTTTACTCGGTGGATATATTAACATATCTAAATAAAACTTTTTTTTTCCTTTTTATACCCTATACCACTATGTGGTTTGGGTATAATGACTTTGTGCTGCTGTTTGTAACAACCAAAAATATTCGTTCTAGACCCATCTTTAATTATACCGATCGACTCAGAATCACTTTTTAAGTCGAAATAGCCATATCCGTCCGTCCGTCTGTGTGTCCATGTAAAGCTTGTAATCAAACTACAGATCGCAAATATGAATATATTTTGATGAAATTTGATATATAAACTTCCATCGGCCATGGGATGAACGCTGTTGAAATTGGTGGGAATCGGTTCATGTTCAGACCTAGCCCCCATACAAATGACCCCTATGAAATCGACATAAGTTGCCATAAGTTCAAAATTATCATATATATCTCAGTCAAATTGGATTTGTATGTGTTTATTACATCCATTAATCAGTAGTTCAAAATTACTCCCTATAGGAAAATTCTTAGTCATAGGCCCCATATAGAGCTGCTTCCCGATCTTCACTTAAATCTAACAAAAAACAAAAATATTGCACAGATTTTTCTCAAATTTGGTTTGTATATGTTTTTGCAAAACATGGTCAAAAATGATCAGGATCGGTCCATTTTTCGACCTAGTCCCTATATAAATATAGTATCCGATATGAACTTTTTCATATCTGCAGCGAAAAAAATTAATAACAAGTAAGAAAATTATAGTCGGTCTAGACCGACTATACGATACCCTATACCATGCGTTTAGAGACCCTATCTCTCAGGCCCAACTAACTGGATATAGAAAATGAGCATAAACCAAATTTGAGTGGGATTTTTATTAATTTTTTCGGCTGCAGACATGAAAAAGTTCATATCGGATGCTATATCTATATGGGGACTAGGCCAAAAAATGGACCGATCCTGACCATGTTTGGTAAAGTCTCTTGTATTTTGCAAAAATATATACAAACAAAATTTGAGAAGAATCAGTGCAATATTTTTGTTTTTTGATAGATTTAAGTGAAGATCGGGAAGCAGCTCTATATGGGGCCTATGACTAAGAGTTGTCCAATAGGGATCATTTTTGGACTACTGATTAATGGATGTAATATATACATACAAACCCAATTTGACTAAGATTTGTATGATAATTTGGATCTTATGGCAATATATGTTGATTTCATAGGAGTCATTTGTATGGGGGCTAGATCTGAACATGGACCGATTCTCACCAATTTCAATAGCGTTCATCCCATGGCCGATAAAAGATCAAATACCAAATTTCATCAAAATATATTCATATTTGCGACCTGCAGTTTGATTACAAGCTTTACATGGACACACAGACGGACGGACGGACGGACGGACATCGTTAAATCGAATCAGATAGTGATTCTGATTCGATCGGTATAATTAAAGATGGGTGTAGGTCAAATATTTTTGGTTGTTACAAACAGCAGCACAAAGTCATTATACCCAAACCACATAGTGGTATAGGGTATAAAAATGCCAGTCAGATTTGGTATATACTTATTTGCTATATCCGTATAGTCGGGCCAGACCGACTATAATTTTCTTACTTGTTATTAATGCTTAATTTATATTAAATTATTATTGAAATCTTCTGTTCTGTAAATATCTGGAAGTCTAAATAATAAACAAACCACATTTATCTTATTTTTAAATGTAAATTAAAAAAAAAAAACTTATGAAATCATTTTTTTTATTTTTAATTGTTATTTGAATGTGAATTTTTGTTTTCAACAACAATTACATTCACAAATTTGTATAATAGGGGAATAACTTTTGAACTGTTTTTGAAAAATCAAGTCGGTCCTAGCCATACCGAATAGGTAATGAAAAAATCTAAGGAGAATAATGGTTATTACATTTTGGTCTTTCCCATAAAGTGGTTCTTATATGGAAATAAATAAGAGATGAATTTAGCATTACTATTTAAAAGTTCCTAGCGGATCTATGCTGCAAAAAAATTACATTATTCTTGAAGAGTTTAAGAAAATGTTTTGCCTGCGGCTGGTTTTGATTTCAATATTTATATACTAAAGTCCAGCACGTGATGGGCCGAGTTTTGCTTTTGTCCCTAGGGCCTTAATCATAATAAAATTTTAAATTTTGAAATTTTTATAATTTAACTTTTAGAAATTTTTGAATTTTAATTAGAAATTTATTCCACATTCTTCCACAAAGCAAAACGTTAAAAATTTATAACAAAATATTTTAAAACTATTTCAACTTCTAATATTAACTTTATTCAGTTATTGTAAAAATGTTTAAAATTTATAATTACTTTGGAACTCTGAAAATGTTGGATCTAGGTCGGGTACTATAGTAACAGATATTTTAAGTTTTTCTCTTTCGAAAAAATCAAGACTATAAATTTTAATTCTAGAAAGCTCGTCTTTAATTTGCTACGAAATTTTAACAGAAAAACCGATAAACTGGGTTTTTGTGTTTTTTATTACTCAATAAATCAGCTACAATTGCAGTCAAAACCAACAACTATTAACTTTTCGATTAACTTACAAGTTCTTAGAGAAGTAAAGCTTTTATAAGTATATAAACTAATAAACTTGTATGTATGAATGTATGCACATTTAAGCGATGTCTTACTTTTATTGCTAAATAGTGATTCATATCATTTATCTCAAGCCAAGTCCATCTATAGTTACACTTCAGGCTGATGGTGGAGAGTTTTCATATTAAACGTATAAATGCATTATTGCAAAATATTATACAAAACAATTTCAATATATTCCATGATGATGAGTGGCGTAAAACGCCCCTAAATCATTGGTGGGGTTTGTTTTTGTTTTTGTGGGTGACTTTGACACATTCAAATTATCCACACCCTCGCTTAGCTACACGTTGCACTTCATCGACCATAGACAATGATTTCAAATATTTTTCGGTCATATTAATTTAATCAGTTTAGTTTTGTTTTGTTTTAAAAGACATACAAGTGGTGCTTTTTTTTATTTTACCCGGTATTTATTTACTCATTTTAGACTTGTGTATTTAAAACACTAGCGTACCAATGAATGGTTTGTTTTTTTTCTGTATAAAGAAAATGTTTTGAAATCATTCGCGACGTGATTTTAGACGAGTTAACATCAAAACGCCATAAAGAAGTAAACATTTCTGTGCATAAGTTTGAATAGTTTGAAAGCCATAAAAGATATAAAACTCGAAAACAAATATATAATTTGCATATGTAAAGTCATTAATACGAGTATTCTTTTTTGAAAATTAAACACAAATAAATACAAAACAAAACAATTGTCAAGTGTTTACAAAAAATTTGTTCGAAATGATGGATTCAACTGAGGATAAAACTATGAATCTGGCTCATTTAACACACGAGCTTACGACAACACAAATAAGAACGACAACACCACCTCTGCCATTAGCAACATCAACAACATCAGTGGATGGTGTGGAAAATCCTGGATATTTGGCTGAAGGAGGGTAAGTGGTACATCAGTGTTATTTGCATTGCAACATGTTTGAGTTTTGAAATCGTTTAATGTACAGCTTTTCATTGTGTTTATGTTTAGCAACTTGTATCTAGTAAAAAGACAAAACTTGAATTATATAAAAAAGCTCGAATCTAAAAGCTTTTTGTTCTGTCAACAACAATATGTTAAAAAAAAGTTTGGTGTTTAATATAAATACATTGTAAATATGTGGCCGCTTTCTGGTTTCGAAATTTTTTTACAAATCTGAACTTAAGCATAACTAATTTTATTCAAAATGCACTAAATGTTTTGTTACATTCTGACGATTTAATTTTTTAAATTAAAATTATGATAAAATTTTAACATTAACTTTAATTAAGTCATACCACGTTCATTTTAGACGACTCACGTACGAATTATTTTAAACCAATTTTAAATTTTATATACATCGGTTTAAGTTTTTGGGATGTCGGTTGAACTTAGTGCAGTTAAACTTCTGGCTTTTTAACGCTTGAGAGCTAGTTTTTAGGATATCAGTTGAACTTGCTTTAATATGTTTAGTTGAACTGAAAGCAAACAAATATAAATCAACTTTGTTTAATGTTCGACATCTGGCAACTCATTAAAATAGTGGTTTTTTCGTCTCTGTTTTTTCTTTTTGCGTGCGTGACAACATGTATTTTTGTTTCTAAACATTAAATAGTTTATTAAAAGATTTAGATTGTATTTGAAAAAAAAAAAATAATTTAAACTCTTATTTCTTAGGAATACAATATTCTTCAGCTTTTTATGTGGTTTTCAAATAGTGGTTTTGGTAACTGGCATTACTTTCATATCTTTTATCAAATTAAGTGGCATCCTTTATAATGTCGAAATTAAAATATGGTAACATTTAACTATTGCAAATAAAAAAATACAATTTTATTCCGAACAAAACAAAAAGTGTGTGAAAAGCTTTTGTAAATATATATATATGTATATACATATATATTTGTTCCTTTTACTCCTGGAAGGAGCTTAGGGCCGTAAATATAATTAATTTGTTTTTATAAAAGAAATCTTTTGATTCACGAAACGTCTTTTTTTATTTAAATACTTTTATGTGTCACGCCCGTCCTACACATGCCACTGCCACTGCCTATCAGAATTTGTGCAGACACAT
The DNA here is from genome assembly GCA_963682025.1 of Cordilura impudica. Classification (NCBI taxonomy): domain Eukaryota; kingdom Metazoa; phylum Arthropoda; class Insecta; order Diptera; family Scathophagidae; genus Cordilura; species Cordilura impudica. Next base: position 3,161,020 of record OY821521.1, read on the forward strand.
GCGACTGGAATTTCATTTTGAAAATGTTGTCGAAGCGGAAATTTCCACCATCATACCCATCTCTTTTGCTATATTTTCGTAGTCTTTGTTTTTTAAATCGTTAAGATTTATTGTACGTATTCCATCAAAAAGGTATAAATTAATTTTAAAATATTTTCCTTTTTCAATTTGTCGTCCATATTCACTTTGTTTTGTTTACAAAATAGAGTTACCGAGTTCATAATATAGCCACATTTTGGGGGAAAAGGTTAACATTTATTATTATTAGTAATACTTTTAATGATATTTATGCTCTTTAGTTAACTAACTAGCATTTTTATATGCGCCATTCTAAATAAATCATAATAATGCATTTAACAAGTTAAAACTTTAATTACAATTTTGCAGTATTATAGTAAATTTGTATTAAATTTTTAACAGGGTAACATTTATCATCGTTAATGGCAGCAATTACTCGCACGAAAAATTTGGTGCCAATAGCGTGACCATTACGAAAAATGTGTATGTTTAGTAAAAAAATTTGAGTGTATTGAATTTTTCCAACTGGTAGGGGCCTGTGTAATGGGCGGGTAAACATCTATACGCTCAGGGGGTAAAAATCTATTTCACAATACAATCACAAAAACTGTGTGCATAATCGTATGATTGTATTGGTGCAAAGATTATGATATAAAACAACGTTAAAAAGTTCACAATATAAACGTATATAATATAATACAACAACTATTAGTAATATAAAAATTATTTCAGCTAATTCAACAACCCCGAATATAACAACCAGTTGAAATAATAAATAATAATAAATAATTTTTATATTAGCTAGGCCCCTGCAGTTGTTTGCTAGATGACGCTTTATGTTTTATTTTAATTGATGTGTAAATAGATGTTTACACATCTCCCCTGTGATCGAACTCACATAGTTTTTTTTTTCAACTACGGTGTAATTGGACTATGTTGCCAAGTTAAACTCAAATTAGCAATAAATTAACCAGATATGGATACCACCATTCGTAGTTTAAACCAAGTTAAAACGATGGTTGAACTACACGCAAATGAATGTCATTTAAGAACTTGTATAAAATACAACGTGAAAAGTAATTTTCTTAAGTCATTAAAAAATTTGGAATTTTTATTTTGTTTTTTTTCTAATCTTGAAAAATATAATATATTCGTGATTGTTGTTTGACATAAATTAACTAACTAAATCCAACAATCCTTTTGAGAATTTCATTATGGTGTGTGTATTTTTCTTTAAAACATAATTATATCTTTATTGTTAAAATATAAAAGTATTATATAAAGCTATTGATTTAAAATTTTCGAGCTTCTTTAAACAATGTAAAGTTACCCAAGTTTTTTCTTTTGGAACTTAACTTGACATTTTATACATATTTATTATTGAATTGAATACCGATTTCTAAGGATTATTAAATTGCTATGTGTAAAAAACTTTCTAGTTAAAGATTTGTAACGTCTTACTAAATCATAATTTTATATAAAACCTAACATTTTTGAATTTTACTTTTTAATTTAAAAGAGTAATTTAATTTAATTTTTAGAAAAATAACTGAATTAATTATTGCGCCGATTTAGTAACAAAATTAAAAAAAATATAAATAACAAAATTTACACTGAGTTTTCTTCACTGTGGTAATGTAATATTAATATAGAAATATTAATTAAAATCTATCATGGAAACATATTTATCTTAAGTCAAGGCAATTTAATATACAAACAAATTTATTTTGTTTTGCAAGTATTTTAAACTTTGTTATAACAAATTTAATTCCAATTCAGCTTATGGTTAATAAATTCTCTTGACATTTCTTTGTAAACCAGTTTTAAAGTGGCATCACTGTATATTTTTAACATTTTAGACTCCCTGTTGTAGTCTACAGTATTTATATTTTTAACATTTTAGACGCCCTGTTGTAAATTATGTTGAAATTATAATAAATTTCAATAAATAATTAACAACACAAAACAATTTGTTCAACACAAGTCAGACTTGTTCAGAAGATCATATTGAAAAAATAATATAATATATATCCAGAATGATGATGATGAATATGTAATACTATAACACTAACACTACTACATATTATGATAAAAAAATGTACAATAATTGGCGCAATTTTATATATTTCTACAAATTTCTTATCTCAACGCTCGAAAAAACCTCGAAAAAAACGCTAGGAAGCCTCGCTTTTTACTACACATTTAAGCACTCTTGGAGTGCGAAGCAATTTTACTACCTTTATAAGCACCACTGTGGTGTAGCTGTCAAAATGAAATTTTATTGCAAGATTTCCAATTAGTTTTCAATTTGTCTTAGAAGCGAGTGGTTGTTTTTTGGTGTTTGTTAAGCTAGACCAGAATAAAAGTATTTTATATTAATTTTTGTGAAAAATTTTCAGTAGAAAAATAAGCTAGAAAAAAGTAAATAGATAACAAGATAACTTAAATTAAACAACGAATAAGAACTCGAACAACAAATTAAATACTAAAAACTTTAAATTCCTTTACAAGAGTTACGTGTGTGATTGCTGAAAAAAAGGATAACAAATTATTGATTTTTCAACGAATTAAAGAACTGCATCCATTAAAAAGTATAACAAAGTTTTGTCATAAATAATACAGATAGTATAATTTTAACTAAAAACCTTGAATAATTTGTTTAAGAGAAGAGTATTAAGACAAAAAAAAAACCCCCACACAACGAAATTTGATAGTTTCTTTCTATAAATTTAGATCACAGAAAAAAAAAACAACCTCCAGGTAAGTACAGATATTTTGCAAATAGGAGAATACACATATGTATGTATGTATGTATATACCTATGTAATTCTATTAAAGCAGCGGCAGCAGCTGATCTTTACATATTTTACAACATCACTGTCACAAACACAAATGTTCATTATCTCGTCATTATTACCATCACATAACAAGCTTAAAACCACTTTTTTATACATATAAAAAAAAAACAACTTCCTATTCCTTGTATCTATATCTTTCTTACATCGGGCACAATTATCAGCTTCTATTTATTCATGTTAATTTAAACAAGTAGAATAAGAAACTCCACCTTCATTGCCATCGTTAGCTCCATTAACAACTAACTTCCCTTCTGATTTAGAAATTCCGTTTATGTTTTGTGCTTATTCTGATTTTAGTTTGTTTCTTCTGTGCCACTGTTATTCGTTTTCTATAATGTGAACTCTTTAGTGGAACAAGCAAGCACGCAAATACTATTACAACAATTTCAGCAAAGTTGCAAAGTGTTGTTGAAATTTTCCTTTTATTTTTAGTACTTTTAATGGACTCATACGTCATTCGAAATTTGTTTTATTTAGGAAATAAAGCATGACCCTCATACAAATAAATGCTTGTTGAATAATTTAAAGTTGAAGCTATGACTAATTATTGAATTAATATTTACTTAACCACATAAAATATTTGGTTCTATTTTAAGCTGTAATTATTCTTGAAAGTATCTCAATCAAATATCGTATTAAAAAAACTAGTAATTTTAGGTATTCATTTAATTAGGCTACATTTTTAACATGCATGCATCTGTTAAAAATATTTTGTAGTTGTAGAACTTTAACTTCTCTCACTTTCTTTGAATTTGTTCTGTTTGATTTTGCTTTTTTTCTATGTTATTTAAATTCCGTTAAACGATGTTTGTCAAACTATTTGTTTTTTAACTTCCTTTATAAAATTTGGATTTGAGCCCATAAATGAATAGAATAATTTAACTATTTTACAAACAGCACGACGTGCCTCCAAATTTTTTCTTTACTGCCTTTTAGTTTATACTCTATAACATATTGATTTGAAATAGAATGATTGCTTCGCTACTCTATTTGTGTGAATGTATACATATTTTTTAAAAACATTGTTGTTGTTGCTGTTGTTGCTGTTGTCGGTTTTTAACTAATGTCGTAGTTTGTTGTTTTTCAAGGTTTTTTTTTTTTAAATATATTGAGTCAAGCAAACGTCTGCCTATCGTTCTACATATTGTGTGTGACGTAATAGTCAAGATTTTCATATACGACGACGAAATTAAATTCGTTTAAAACTTTTTCGTCATAGTTCTTATCATAAGTACAAAAAAAATAATTTTGAATTTTTTATTATTTTCACAATATGTATTACAATTGGTATTTGGGAAATAAATAAAAACAAATTTACACACTTTAAACGTTTATTTGCTGTGAATCTAAATCACCATTCCCACGGCCCACTGTGGCTAAAATTTTGATTTCATTGGCCAAAAGTTTAATTTTTTGTCACCGATTTTTAAAATGTTAACGCCATTTTGTAGCTAATATATCCAGATTAAGATAGCTAAAAAATTAGGTTAAACTATTGCTAATTTTAGGCGTGGCATGCTGTCTAACTCAACTGTTTCTTTTAATCTCAGAAAAAGGTGATTTTTTTTTGTTTTTTTATCAAAAATAAATGGTTAATACTCACAAGTTATCATCGATAATGACCTGCGGTCCTTTTTACAAGGTTGGTAGGAGTGGTAGTAAGTGGTCACAGCCCTACCGTTTAATATTAGGGGCGTTATGAAATCTATAATATTAATAGGCTAGGCGATTTCTTGTGACCGATGTTTTGTTCTACCGTTTTATCCCGATTTTGACCAAACATATATTATTTGAAAGATTTTTCTTTTCAGCTGTTCACCAGATTTACAGATTTTTTAATATTTTCCTTTATTTTGAGTAAACTACATTTAAAGTTGCTACTAACACATATGTACATAAAATTATACAATGCTATGTGTGTGTTTATTAAATTTGTTAATGTGTTTTTAATAAAAATGAGTTTGTTTTTTTTGTGTTGATTCGCGAATTGGCTATAATTGATTAGCATACGTTTGGTGTTTATTTAATGAAAAAATAAAATTTTGCGGTCGAATTTCGAGAGCTGGAATATGCTAGTATTTATAAACTACTATATTTTTGTCAAATTTCAAATTTAGTGGAATAGAACTTCGAGGGTAATCACTTTTTGAAATTTTTGCAAATATCAAATTCCTCATAGCATAGTCGTATAGAACATGAAACAATATTAAGAAATTATGTACTATTTCGCGATCGTAAAAAAAGTTTACGCACCAAATGCGATGAAGTTTTGATTTTAGTCTTTCTTTTAAGTATAAAAAAATAACATTTAATTGCAAAGTTTTTAGTATTTTCTTATAATTTCTATAATATAAAAAACGCACCATTTGGATGAAGGGCCAAAAAAATCGCGACCATTAGACTGTGATAATTTTCATTAATTTACGAGTATGAGGGAGTTTTAAAAATTGCATTCGGTGCGTGAACTTTTTTCACCAAAGTGACCTCAAAATATGATTTTTGTTATCAGCGCAACATTGCCCATAGCGTGGTGCGATGAAGAAATTTTGTCAAAGAAAAGTTATCACCCTAATGCATATGAATTTGGATTATCACCACTACATGCAAGAATACGACTTATGGAACACATTCTAAAAATCAATTATGATTTGGATTTCGGATCTTCAGGATCAATAAGAAACAACGAAACCAACAAGGAGTTAAGAAGTTCAAAAAAGAAACATGTTTAAGAAGAATATCGCATATTTGTATTGATTATAGTTCAGCCAAAACAAGGGTCAGGCAATACAAACGATGGCATTACCGCAAGAAGATTTTTTTCAGATCAAGAAACAGTATCTAAAATAACAGATTTAAAATAATCCCAGAAGTACTTGCGTGCAATGAAGCAATTGACTCTAGAAAATTTGGAGATTATGCTAAGGAAATTGCAAAAATATATACAACCAAGTACCCATAGAGAAATATGTATATCTGTAGTAATACCAAAATTTCAAAATGTCGATTTTACTTTTCTTAGTGTAAAATTTTTTTTCGAGTGTAAAAATTAAAAAAAAAATCCCATCATTACAAAAAATGTTATAATTATTATTAAAATCCAAAATATGACATTTTTTAATAAATAAAAAAAAAATAAGAATCAATTTTAATGAAATTAAAACAGACTCAAGTACAACTAAATATCTATCCATTAAAAAAAATTACTAAAATATTTTGACCGTTTCAAAAGTTACACAATTTTGGCCAATAAAAACGATTTTCAGCCGCTGTGCGGCTCTCAAATTTACTAGATGTAGGGTGACCACATTGTTCCAATTGAAAATCAGCAGAAAAAACATATGGAATTTTCTTTTATTTTAGTTTATTTTTTCAATTCATCCAATGAAAAAGGAATAATTTTTTTGTTATATAGGTACATTAGGGTGGCCCTTCGTTATGTGGAGGGAAAAAAAAGTGTTCAAACTGTCGGTCTCACCTCCTAGAAATATGCGAATAGCAAAAAAACTGAGAAATACAAAGTTTTGGCCTTGGCAAATAATGGGTTAACGTTCTCGGATTTATCCCAAATTTTTGGAACGAAACTTCTACATATTTGGTTATTATATTTTAAGTGTCGCATCTAAAAATTGGACAGCACTTACAAAATATTTGAATTTTTTGAATAAATTGTCTTTTATTAGTTTGGGGTCATATGTGACCCCAAATCCAAAAGGGTTAATGGAGTCATATTATTTTTTTCCGAAACCCTAGGCTACTAGGATAAAATATAATATTTAAAAGTAAACAAGTGATGAATTTTTGATACAAAATATTTAGAAAGAGTACATTTACAGAATATTTCACAAAAATCCAATTTTTCTCGAAATCCGCGAAAATAAAATCCTTGTCAAAATAGTTCTTGCAGAGGGATTTACTTAAAAATTCACACAGTTAATCTGCAACATGTATTTAATAAAACCTTAAAGTGATAGATTCAATTTTTTAAATTTTGTTTAAGAAAATTTTTTCAAACTTGAAAAAGGAGTTTTAAAAATTTTATCAAAAAAATTTCCAATTTTCGGTCTCAATGCGCAATAGGTTAACAACGTGGTAATAAAACAATACTTCATATCTGAGTACTTATAAGTATAGAGACCAAAAAAGAATGATGGCTTTAATCAATTTCTCAAAGTTGAAAAAAATGCCATCAAATTTCATGACCTAGTTTTTTTTGGCACAAAAGTGGTCTGGGGCATTTGCTATTTCTTGGCGAGGTTTTATTCGATTTTGAAGTTTTATAGCCTTTTGAAGGGATAAGTTAATACTGATCCTGAATTATATAACAGCTTGTCGGAAAAATTAAACTGTAGAACGAAATTTTCGTAAAATCTGAAAAAAAAGTCATATTTTCCCCCATATAAACACACTTGAAATTTTCAATCGCTTTGCGCCACGACTAAACGCTTTCTTATTGGTCCAAAACTTTGTATTTCTCAGTTTTTTTGCTATTCGCATATTTCTAGGGGGTGAGAACGACAGTTTGAACACTTTTTTTTATTAAGGGCCACCCTAAGGTACATATAATAAAACTGAGACTATATATAAATTTCTTATACTTGGTCGTTTTATGTACTTTGTTTAAGAATTGTGAACAGTCTTTTTATTTTTTCATTATAATATTTGTTAAAAGGTATTCCCACATCTTATATATTAAAAAAAATTATAAAAACTAAATTCAGTCCGTCTGGCCGTCCTATTCGGCCGATTTCCTTCATTTTTTTTAATGAATTGCATAACACATACCCTGTGTTGAATTGTGAATTGCCAAAAATTTGAATACCTTTTGGTGGCATACATGGTGGCCTTTATTTCTGTGTGTTCAATAAATATTTATAATGAAATAAATTTAAAGGTGGCCTTTATTTCTGTGTGTTCAACAAATATATATAATGAAATAAATTTAATGAATAAAATAGATTAAAAACATTCAAAGAAATAAATTGAATGATAAAATAAACTTTCCTACAATTTGCACTCGAATTTCGAGGGCTGGGCTCTGTTAGTTATATTTTAATATAATCATATATTTTACAGTATTTACACTGATTTAGTTTTTTTTTTATCATCATTCCATAAATTATTCATTAACGAAACAATGTACTTGCAAGCTGGCACAAAGCCAGACATTGAAAACATAAAACTAACTTTTTGAAAGATATTTGATAAATGTATAGTTGTTCCATTTGAAAAATGTTTCACTTTTGGTCGATAGAATATTTATTTGAAATCAAAAATTGAATTTATCATTGTTATTTAGATATTTGTTTATATAATTGACTTCGTCAAAAAAGTTATTTATTATCCTCTATCATAACAAATTGTAAAACGATTAGATTTTCTTTACAAAAGAACTCAAACGGTTCATATTCTCCCCATGAGTTATTTTGTTTCATAGTTCTCCAATATAAGTTGGTCATTTTAATAATTTTAGCTTGTTTTATGTATAAAAATCATCAAATTGTTTTTAAAGCAATTCTTTTCAGGTTTTATTAAATTTATTTTTCAAAATTAAATTTTTCGTTTGGAATGGAATGAATTTTTTATTAATAAGTACTTTCTTTTATTTTATTTTGTAATTCTTTAATGAGTAGTTTCTAAATTGGTGACATTATTACCTTCAATTTGTTTTATGCAGTTCTTAAAAATAAATGCCTGATTATATAAAAAGTCATATAAATTGGAGACATTTCGTTTTCAAAGAATAATAATATAAACTGTATTTTGAAATATATGAAATATACTGAAACATATTAAAAAATAAATTGAAAAATCATTACAAATCAGTACACAAGTTATTGATCGGTACACTTGATGAGAAATCAGTACATGTACTGATTAAATCACTACAAATGGTCACTCTAACTAGATGTGATTTCTAACTTGCTTCCAAATCATCATCGTTTACAGTGTTGTCTTTCACAGATTGATTGGGATAGGAAACAAACATTTGTTTACCTACAAAAAACACGTTTTTTTAACAAACATGATTAAAAAATAATTTTTATTATTAGAATCCATTTATTAAAATTAAATTAATTTTATAATTATAGCTTATAATTTTTTATTACAAAACTGCCACTTTATGTAGCAATATGTACAACAATAATAAAACACTTTTGTGTTTGCAAAACGGAGAGTTAGCCAGAATTACTACTTGAAATATGCACAGTTCTTATGCAACATTTACTTCAGATCTAGTAGATTTGCACCACGGGTATATCATTTTGTCATTCCATTTGTAATGCATCGAAAAATGAATTAGCGACCCCATAAAGTATATATATTCTTGATCCTTTAAGCAACTCGAGTCGGTATAGCTATGTCCGTCTACCCGTCCGTCCGTCTGTCTGTGAAAAACATGCTCATTAAGAAAATAAACCATTTACTCGGGAAAATTTAAGATATTATTATTTGTCATTATTTCGAGCAAGTTGATATTTAAAATGGGATAAATCGGACATCATTGTGCCAAGATATGACCTTAAGTATAGGAACACCTCTAAAAAATGTTAAAAATTCAGTATGTTGTAATAATTTGTGTACATTTGCTATAAATAGTTCAATAAGTCTAGATATTAATGTAAATGTAAAATCCAGGTGGAGGGTATCAAATATTCGGCATAGACGAACTTAACACCCTTACTTGTTTATGATAATTCTACTATATTAAAACTAGATTAGCATTGCAATCGCGATTCAAATAGATTTGAGTACCAGTGCAAATATCTTAAAATATAAATTTATTTCCATGTAGATATTTACTTCCAATTTGTTCTACGCTATCTCCACGATTTGAGGTAGTTATTGAAAACTTGTTTCTACCTTAAAGACAACCTGGATTTCTTAAATGTGTTTATTTAAAAAATTAAATTTCAAAGCATTTCTTGCACAATTGTTAATTTTTTTAATTTCTTATTAAATAATTTCGACTTTTTGAAAAACCTTAAAAAAAATGAAATGTTATTGCCTAGAAAAATTTCACAAAATTACGAGTTGTAGATCTAATTGATAAACTTTTTAATCGATTTGCTTTGGTAAGCCTTTGAATCTTGAAAAATCATAAAATAATCTTCATACCTTAAAAGAAAACAAAAAAAGAATGAAATGTCTAAACCCACACCAGCCATAGCTTTCATTCTTTAAGCAACTTCAAGCTGGTAACTATTTAATTCCTTTCTCAAAAATTTTCATATCCGAATATTGATTATCATATTTTGCACTAAGCTTTTCCATTTGAAGCAGAAAGAATTGAAAAATCATTCCAATTTTGGAATTTGCTAATATATATATACTAGCAGATTCCAGCGCTCCAAATTCGAGTGCAATTTCTAGGTAACTTTATTTATCAACTTAGCCAATTCACAAATCCACACTTTTTTGGTTTATTATTATTGTGAATGAAGATAACAAACTCATTAACAAACACATTAACAAATTTAATAAACACACACATAGCATTTAATTTTAATTTTATGTATGTGTTAGTAACAACTTTAAATGCAATTTACTCAAAATAAAGGAAAAAATTTAAAAATCTGTAAATCTGGTGAACAGCTAACAAGAAATACCTTTCAAATAATATACGTTTGGTTCAAATCGGGATAAAATGGTAGAACAAAACATCGGTAACTAGAAATTACCTAGCTTATTAAAAGGGTGTGAAGTTAGCGACGAAAGTTAACTACGTTTTTCAAAAATGTTAAAAACTTAACAGAGGCTGTTAAATTAACAGAATTTTTGTGAAGATAACTACGAAAGTTAAATACGTTCTACAAAATGTTAAGTATATAGAGAATGTTGAACTAATATGTTTGTATGTTTTTTTGAAGATAACTACTGAAATTAAATACGTTTTACAAATAAGTTGAGGGATTTAGCCATATAGTGGCATTTGTAGATTAGGACTAGTAAATTATAAAAAAAATAAAAATAAATTGAATTTTACGAAAAGATCAAAGTACGAAATATCATATAAAAAAAAAACATATGAAATTTTTTTATACTACTATATGAGAAAATTAAATGGCAAAATTGGACCAAATGGTTCGAGGAGGGGCTTAGCCCTATATGAGAGTTTATAGATTAGGACTACTAGTTTACAAAAAGGTCAAAAAAATGAAAATCGTTAGTAACGTTTTTAAGAAATATCGTTTTAAAAAAAACATATGAAATTTTTTTATACTACTATATGAGAAAATTAAATGGCAAAATTGGACCAAATGGTTCGAGGAGGGGCTTAGCCCTATATGAGAGTTTATAGATTAGGACTACTAGTTTACAAAAAGGTCAAAAAAATGAAAATCGTTAGTAACGTTTTTAAGAAATATCGTTTTAAAAAAAACATATGAAATTTTTTTATACTACTATATGAGAAAATTAAATGGCAAAATTGGACCAAATGGTTCGAGGAGGGGCTTAGCCCTATATGAGAGTTTATAGATTGGGACTACTAGTTTAGAAAAAGAGCAAAAAAGTGAAAATCGTTAGTAACGTTTTTAAGAAATATCGTTTTAAAAAAAACATATGAAATTTTTTTATACTACTATATGAGAAAATTAAATGGCAAAATTGGACCAAATGGTTCGAGGAGGGGCTTAGCCCTATATGAGAGTTTATAGATTGGGACTACTAGTTTAGAAAAAGAGCAAAAAAGTGAAAATCGTTAGTAACGTTTTTAAGAAATATCGTTTTAAAAAAAACATATAAAATTTTTTTATACTACTATATGAGAAAATTAAATGGCAAAATTGGACCAAATGGTTCGAGGAGGGGCTTAGCCCTATATGAGAGTTTATAGATTAGGACTACTAGTTTAGAAAAAGAGCAAAAAAATGAAAATCGTTAGTAACGTTTTTAAGAAATATCGTTTTAAAAAAAACATATGAAATTTTTTTATACTACTATATGAGAAAATTAAATGGCAAAATTGGACCAAATGGTTCGAGGAGGGGCTTAGCCCTATATGAGAGTTTATAGATTAGGACTACTAGTTTACAAAAAGGTCAAAAAAATGAAAATCGTTAGTAACGTTTTTAAGAAATATCGTTTTAAAAAAAACATATGAAATTTTTTTATACTACTATATGAGAAAATTAAATGACAAAATTGGACCAAATGGTTCGAGGAGGGGCTTAGCCCTATATGAGAGTTTATAGATTGGGACTACTAGTTTAGAAAAAGAGCAAAAAAGTGAAAATCGTTAGTAACGTTTTTAAGAAATATCGTTTTAAAAAAAACATATAAAATTTTTTTATACTACTATGTGAGAAAATTAAATGGCAAAATTGGACCAAATGGTTCGAGGAGGGGCTTAGCCCTATATGAGAGTTTATAGATTAGGACTACTAGTTTAGAAAAAGAGCAAAAAAATGAAAATCGTTAGTAACGTTTTTAAGAAATATCGTTTTAAAAAAAACATATGAAATTTTTTTATACTACTATGTGAGAAAATTAAATGGCAAAATTGGACCAAATGGTTCGAGGAGGGGCTTAGCCCTATATGAGAGTTTATAGATTAGGACTACTAGTTTACAAAAAGGTCAAAAAAATGAAAATCGTTAGTAACGTTTTTAAGAAATATCGTTTTAAAAAAAACATATGAAATTTTTTTATACTACTATATGAGAAAATTAAATGGCAAAATTGGACCAAATGGTTCGAGGAGGGGCTTAGCCCTATATGAGAGTTTATAGATTAGGACTACTAGTTTACAAAAAGGTCAAAAAAATGAAAATCGTTAGTAACGTTTTTAAGAAATATCGTTTTAAAAAAAACATATGAAATTTTTTTATACTACTATATGAGAAAATTAAATGGCAAAATTGGACCAAATGGTTCGAGGAGGGGCTTAGCCCTATATGAGAGTTTATAGATTAGGACTACTAGTTTACAAAAAGGTCAAAAAAATGAAAATCGTTAGTAACGTTTTTAAGAAATATCGTTTTAAAAAAAACATATGAAATTTTTTTATACTACTATATGAGAAAATTAAATGGCAAAATTGGACCAAATGGTTCGAGGAGGGGCTTAGCCCTATATGAGAGTTTATAGATTAGGACTACTAGTTTACAAAAAGGTCAAAAAAATGAAAATCGTTAGTAACGTTTTTAAGAAATATCGTTTTAAAAAAAACATATGAAATTTTTTTATACTACTATATGAGAAAATTAAATGGCAAAATTGGACCAAATGGTTCGAGGAGGGGCTTAGCCCTATATGAGAGTTTATAGATTAGGACTACTAGTTTACAAAAAGGTCAAAAAAATGAAAATCGTTAGTAACGTTTTTAAGAAATATCGTTTTAAAAAAAACATATGAAATTTTTTTATACTACTATATGAGAAAATTAAATGGCAAAATTGGACCAAATGGTTCGAGGAGGGGCTTAGCCCTATATGAGAGTTTATAGATTAGGACTACTAGTTTACAAAAAGGTCAAAAAAATGAAAATCGTTAGTAACGTTTTTAAGAAATATCGTTTTAAAAAAAACATATGAAAATTTTTTATACTACTATATGAGAAAATTAAATGGCAAAATTGGACCAAATGGTTCGAGGAGGGGCTTAGCCCTATATGAGAGTTTATAGATTAGGACTACTAGTTTAGAAAAAGAGCAAAAAAATGAAAATCGTTAGTAACGTTTTTAAGAAATATCGTTTTAAAAAAAACATATGAAATTTTTTTATACTACTATATGAGAAAATTAAATGGCAAAATTGGACCAAATGGTTCGAGGAGGGGCTTAGCCCTATATGAGAGTTTATAGATTAGGACTACTAGTTTACAAAAAGGTCAAAAAAATGAAAATCGTTAGTAACGTTTTTAAGAAATATCGTTTTAAAAAAAACATATGAAATTTTTTTATACTACTATATGAGAAAATTAAATGGCAAAATTGGACCAAATGGTTCGAGGAGGGGCTTAGCCCTATATGAGAGTTTATAGATTAGGACTACTAGTTTAGAAAAAGAGCAAAAAAATGAAAATCGTTAGTAACGTTTTTAAGAAATATCGTTTTAAAAAAAACATATGAAATTTTTTTATACTACTATATGAGAAAATTAAATGGCAAAATTGGACCAAATGGTTCGAGGAGGGGCTTAGCCCTATATGAGAGTTTATAGATTAGGACTACTAGTTTACAAAAAGGTCAAAAAAATGAAAATCGTTAGTAACGTTTTTAAGAAATATCGTTTTAAAAAAAACATATGAAATTTTTTTATACTACTATATGAGAAAATTAAATGGCAAAATTGGACCAAATGGTTCGAGGAGGGGCTTAGCCCTATATGAGAGTTTATAGATTAGGACTACTAGTTTAGAAAAAGAGCAAAAAAATGAAAATCGTTAGTAACGTTTTTAAGAAATATCGTTTTAAAAAAAACATATGAAATTTTTTTATACTACTATATGAGAAAATTAAATGGCAAAATTGGACCAAATGGTTCGAGGAGGGGCTTAGCCCTATATGAGAGTTTATAGATTGGGACTACTAGTTTAGAAAAAGAGCAAAAAAGTGAAAATCGTTAGTAACGTTTTTAAGAAATATCGTTTTAAAAAAAACATATGAAATTTTTTTATACTACTATATGAGAAAATTAAATGGCAAAATTGGACCAAATGGTTCGAGGAGGGGCTTAGCCCTATATGAGAGTTTATAGATTAGGACTACTAGTTTAGAAAAAGAGCAAAAAAATGAAAATCGTCCAATTTTGCCATTTAATTTTCTCATATAGTAGTATAAAAAAATTTCATATGTTTTTTTTAAAACGATATTTCTTAAAAACGTTACTAACGATTTTCATTTTTTTGCTCTTTTTCTAAACTAGTAGTCCTAATCTATAAACTCTCATATAGGGCTAAGCCCCTCCTCGAACCATTTGGTCCAATTTTGCCATTTAATTTTCTCACATAGTAGTATAAAAAAATTTCATATGTTTTTTTTAAAACGATATTTCTTAAAAACGTTACTAACGATTTTAATTTTTTTGCTCTTTTTCTAAACTAGTAGTCCTAATCTATAAACTCTCATATAGGGCTAAGCCCCTCCTCGAACCATTTGGTCCAATTTTGCCATTTAATTTTCTCATATAGTAGTATAAAAAAATTTCATATGTTTTTTTTAAAACGATATTTCTTAAAAACGTTACTAACGATTTTCATTTTTTTGCTCTTTTTCTAAACTAGTAGTCCTAATCTATAAACTCTCATATAGGGCTAAGCCCCTCCTCGAACCATTTGGTCCAATTTTGCCATTTAATTTTCTCATATAGTAGTATAAAAAAATTTCATATGTTTTTTTTAAAACGATATTTCTTAAAAACGTTACTAACGATTTTCATTTTTTTGCTCTTTTTCTAAACTAGTAGTCCTAATCTATAAACTCTCATATAGGGCTAAGCCCCTCCTCGAACCATTTGGTCCAATTTTGCCATTTAATTTTCTCATATAGTAGTATAAAAAAATTTCATATGTTTTTTTTAAAACGATATTTCTTAAAAACGTTACTAACGATTTTCATTTTTTTGCTCTTTTTCTAAACTAGTAGTCCTAATCTATAAACTCTCATATAGGGCTAAGCCCCTCCTCGAACCATTTGGTCCAATTTTTCCATTTAATTTTCTCACATAGTAGTATAAAAAAATTTCATATGTTTTTTTTAAAACGATATTTCTTAAAAACGTTACTAACGATTTTCATTTTTTTGCTCTTTTTCTAAACTAGTAGTCCTAATCTATAAACTCTCATATAGGGCTAAGCCCCTCCTCGAACCATTTGGTCCAATTTTGCCATTTAATTTTCTCACATAGTAGTATAAAAAAATTTCATATGTTTTTTTTAAAACGATATTTCTTAAAAACGTTACTAACGATTTTCATTTTTTTGCTCTTTTTCTAAACTAGTAGTCCTAATCTATAAACTCTCATATAGGGCTAAGCCCCTCCTCGAACCATTTGGTCCAATTTTGCCATTTAATTTTCTCATATAGTAGTATAAAAAAATTTCATATGTTTTTTTTAAAACGATATTTCTTAAAAACGTTACTAACGATTTTAATTTTTTTGACCTTTTTGTAAACTAGTAGTCCTAATCTATAAACTCTCATATAGGGCTAAGCCCCTCCTCGAACCATTTGGTCCAATTTTGCCATTTAATTTTCTCATATAGTAGTATAAAAAAATTTCATATGTTTTTTTTAAAACGATATTTCTTAAAAACGTTACTAACGATTTTCATTTTTTTGCTCTTTTTCTAAACTAGTAGTCCCAATCTATAAACTCTCATATAGGGCTAAGCCCCTCCTCGAACCATTTGGTCCAATTTTGCCATTTAATTTTCTCATATAGTAGTATAAAAAAATTTCATATGTTTTTTTTAAAACGATATTTCTTAAAAACGTTACTAACGATTTTCATTTTTTTGACCTTTTTGTAAACTAGTAGTCCTAATCTATAAACTCTCATATAGGGCTAAGCCCCTCCTCGAACCATTTGGTCCAATTTTGCCATTTAATTTTCTCATATAGTAGTATAAAAAAATTTCATATGTTTTTTTTAAAACGATATTTCTTAAAAACGTTACTAACGATTTTCATTTTTTTGCTCTTTTTCTAAACTAGTAGTCCCAATCTATAAACTCTCATATAGGGCTAAGCCCCTCCTCGAACCATTTGGTCCAATTTTGCCATTTAATTTTCTCATATAGTAGTATAAAAAAATTTCATATGTTTTTTTTAAAACGATATTTCTTAAAAACGTTACTAACGATTTTCATTTTTTTGACCTTTTTGTAAACTAGTAGTCCTAATCTATAAACTCTCATATAGGGCTAAGCCCCTCCTCGAACCATTTGGTCCAATTTTGCCATTTAATTTTCTCATATAGTAGTATAAAAAAATTTCATATGTTTTTTTTAAAACGATATTTCTTAAAAACGTTACTAACGATTTTCATTTTTTTGCTCTTTTTCTAAACTAGTAGTCCCAATCTATAAACTCTCATATAGGGCTAAGCCCCTCCTCGAACCATTTGGTCCAATTTTGCCATTTAATTTTCTCATATAGTAGTATAAAAAAATTTCATATGTTTTTTTTAAAACGATATTTCTTAAAAACGTTACTAACGATTTTCATTTTTTTGACCTTTTTGTAAACTAGTAGTCCTAATCTATAAACTCTCATATAGGGCTAAGCCCCTCCTCGAACCATTTGGTCCAATTTTGCCATTTAATTTTCTCATATAGTAGTATAAAAAAATTTCATATGTTTTTTTTAAAACGATATTTCTTAAAAACGTTACTAACGATTTTCATTTTTTTGCTCTTTTTCTAAACTAGTAGTCCCAATCTATAAACTCTCATATAGGGCTAAGCCCCTCCTCGAACCATTTGGTCCAATTTTGCCATTTAATTTTCTCATATAGTAGTATAAAAAAATTTCATATGTTTTTTTTAAAACGATATTTCTTAAAAACGTTACTAACGATTTTCATTTTTTTGACCTTTTTGTAAACTAGTAGTCCTAATCTATAAACTCTCATATAGGGCTAAGCCCCTCCTCGAACCATTTGGTCCAATTTTGCCATTTAATTTTCTCATATAGTAGTATAAAAAAATTTCATATGTTTTTTTTAAAACGATATTTCTTAAAAACGTTACTAACGATTTTCATTTTTTTGCTCTTTTTCTAAACTAGTAGTCCCAATCTATAAACTCTCATATAGGGCTAAGCCCCTCCTCGAACCATTTGGTCCAATTTTGCCATTTAATTTTCTCATATAGTAGTATAAAAAAATTTCATATGTTTTTTTTAAAACGATATTTCTTAAAAACGTTACTAACGATTTTCATTTTTTTGACCTTTTTGTAAACTAGTAGTCCTAATCTATAAACTCTCATATAGGGCTAAGCCCCTCCTCGAACCATTTGGTCCAATTTTGCCATTTAATTTTCTCATATAGTAGTATAAAAAAATTTCATATGTTTTTTTTAAAACGATATTTCTTAAAAACGTTACTAACGATTTTCATTTTTTTGCTCTTTTTCTAAACTAGTAGTCCCAATCTATAAACTCTCATATAGGGCTAAGCCCCTCCTCGAACCATTTGGTCCAATTTTGCCATTTAATTTTCTCATATAGTAGTATAAAAAAATTTCATATGTTTTTTTTAAAACGATATTTCTTAAAAACGTTACTAACGATTTTCATTTTTTTGACCTTTTTGTAAACTAGTAGTCCTAATCTATAAACTCTCATATAGGGCTAAGCCCCTCCTCGAACCATTTGGTCCAATTTTGCCATTTAATTTTCTCATATAGTAGTATAAAAAAATTTCATATGTTTTTTTTTTATATGATATTTCGTACTTTGATCTTTTCGTAAAATTCAATTTATTTTTATTTTTTTGATAATTTACTAGTCCTAATCTACAAATGCCACTATATGGCTAAATCCCTCAACTTATTTGTAAAACGTATTTAATTTCAGTAGTTATCTTCAAAAAAACATACAAACATATTAGTTCAACATTCTCTATATACTTAACATTTTGTAGAACGTATTTAACTTTCGTAGTTATCTTCACAAAAATTCTGTTAATTTAACAGCCTCTGTTAAGTTTTTAACATTTTTGAAAAACGTAGTTAACTTTCGTCGCTAACTTCACACCCTTGCTTATTAATATTATAGACATTCTGATTATCATCTAATGAATAAAATTGTTATAATAATAACAAAAGGTTGTTAATTGAAAACTGTTCAAAAAAATGTTTAATCAAATTGATTAAGAATTTAATTAATTTTCACAATATTTAATTTTTTATCAAATGAATAAAGGATTTATTTAATGTTTTACAAATCAGATTTTAAAATAAAAAAATATGCAAATAATGTATTTATTTGTTCAATAAGATATTTAATTACAATTTTCGAATTGTTGTATGTACTGTATATCAGTAAATAGAAAATAATTCTTTTAAATAGAAAATAATTCTTTCTATAAAAATACTATAATTGTTTTTATATAAACAAAAAAAAAAAGAAAATTAACTTTAAATTTAAGTGGTAATTACACTGTGCAACTTTTATTTAACTTTGTAATCAAACAACAATAATTGTGATATTACAATGTTTATTCTTCACATGAACAACAATTAATTTTAAATTATTTTCCTTTAACTCGTTTAACTTTTATTATTTGCTCTCAAAAATGTTCAGTATCAGTTTCAAGCAAAACAGGGTATAATGTCTTTGAGCTGTTTGTAACTCCCACAAATATTTGACATAGACCTTTTATTATACAGATCGACTCAGAATCACTTTCTCTGAATCGATTTAGCGATGTCCGTCCGTCCATCTGTCAGTCTGTGTGTCCATGTAAACCTTGTAATCAAAGTACAGGCCGCAAATATGAATATATTTTAATGAAATTTTGTGTATAACCTTCTATAGGATGAACGCTATTAAAATTGGTGAAAATCGGTTCATGTTCAGACCGAATACCAATACAAATGATCCGAATGAAATCGACTTAAATTGCCATAACATCCAAATAATCATATTGATCCCGGTCAAATCAGTAGTCCACAAATAAACCCTATATGACAATTATTAGCCATAGCCCCTCAATAAAGCTGATTCCCGATCTTCACTTAAATCTACCAAAAACAAAAAAATTTCAAAATATTTCTCAAATTTGGTTTGTATATGTTTTTGCAAAAATAAGTGACCTTACAATATAGTCAGGATAGGTCCAGGTTTCGGTCTAATCCCCATATGAATATAGCATCAGATATGAACTTTTTCATATCCGAAGGCAAATAATTTAATAACAATGCCTCTTAAATCTGGCTTATGCTTATTTTCTATGTCTAATTAGTTGGACCTAAGAGGTAGGGTCTCTAGAGGCATGTTATAGGGTATCGTTAGTCGTTCTAGATCGACTATAATTTACTTACCTGTTTTTTTTTTACTTTTAAACGTTGGTTTATTTTTTTGTGTTCATACTATTAGATTATCATAAATGAATTAGAAACCCATTGCCATTTTAATATATTTTTTGTAATTGTTTTATCTTTGACTGCCTAAATTCAATCTTGTGATTCATGTCATTTGCAAATAATATTTTTTGCAATGTATATTTGTCTTTTGTTGTTTTTATTGGCCTTATTCGCTATGCCATACTAATTATTGTATGTGACAAGTTTGCGTGATTGCGAATGACATGTTCCCTCCGCTATGTTAAAGGTAGAATTTATTGAGAAAGGACAATTATAAAATTTCTGTTTGGGGGGTTTTTTTTTTTTGAAAATCACCCTAATCTGGGGGATATTTAACATTTTTTTTGAGAAAGAAAAAAGTGGCAACACTCAAAACAAAGTTAAATAAATGAGAATTACATTTTTGCGTGTTCTTTAGTGAAAAGTAAAAAGGGTCGTAAGTTTTTACTACAAAATCACTAAGAAACTATAAATATTTCCCAAAACGAATAACCTTGTTGGATATTGGTTGTTAAAGGGAATTATTTTTCTAATCGATTTTCTTTAATTTTTAATGTGTATTTGTGAAAATTTCCATTTTACTTAAAGATTGAAAAATTATTATACTAACGTACAGTATGTTCCAAAAGAAACGTACAAGCGTCTATCTTGTCAGAGTTTAAAATTGGAATAATAAACACTTCTAAAGTAATGACGGCATTATTGTTTAAAAGAAATTATTTTAAATATATTTACGCTCATCACTGATTCACTGGCTCATCAACTCACTCTGTAACGTTGTAAACGCCTGTTTAATTATTGATATACGTTGGCGCCAGCATCTCATAAATAAAAAAAAAACAAGAAAGAAAATAATAGTCGGTTTAGACCGACTATACGATACCCTATACCGTGTGTTTAGAGGCCCTACATCTTAGGTCCAACTAATTAGATATAGAAAATAAGCATAAACTAAATATGAGTGGCATTGTTATTAATTTTTTTGCGCTCGGATATGAAAAACTTCACATCGGATGCTATATTTTTACACAAATCAAATTTGAGAAAAATCTGTGCATCTTGTTATTTGATAGATTTAATTAAAATCGGATATCAGCTTCACATGGTGGATATGACTAAGAATTGTCCTATAGGGTTTATGTTTTTGACTACTGATAAATGGATGTAATAATCTTACACAAACGCAATTTGACCGAGATCTATAGGATAATTCGGATCTTATGGCAATATATTCCGATCACTTAGGGGTCATTTTTATAGGGACTAGGTCTGAACATGAACCGACTTGCACCAATTTCAATAGCGTTCATGCTATGATCGATACAACCTTATATGCCAAAATATATTTATATATGCGACCTGTAGTTTGATTACAAGGTTTACATGGACACACAGACGGACGGATAAACGGACGGACATCGCTAAATCGACTCAGAAAGTGATTCTGAGTCGGTCGGTATAATAAACGATAGGTCTGGGTCAAATATTTTTTGTAGTTACAAACATCAGCACAACCACATAGTGGCTTGGGGTATAATAAATGGTTTATGAATTCGATAAAACAAATGGTTTATAAATTCGATTAAAAACAAAACTATCACATACTACCGGGATCCTTGGGCATCTTATGTAGTTTCCTGCGGTATAAGCAGTATTTTGTTTTACTTTTTTTTTTATAGATTTTTTGAAAATAAATAAAATTTGAACAATAACAACTTCTATTTATTTAGTTTAGATACCTAACAGTTAATTAATTACAAAAACTTAAAAAATTATTCATTGTAAATACTTTTTTTTTTGTACAAAGCAGTGAAAATAAATTGTTAAAATTTGTATAAATTATTTTATTTTTCAAACTATTTTGAACGCGCCCCGGTAGGTGAGTAGGTAGCGTGCTCGCCTATCATGCGGGGGTTGTGGGTTCGATTCCCACCAGAGGCTTTGGTCTGTCGCTGCAAAAAAACTAGTCAATTCCGGCTTATCTCTGGATCCAAAAGTTAGAATCTGCAGACAAGCCACTCGGCTTCGCGGAACTAGGCTTAAAAAAAAAACTAGTATTTTGTTGGGTACTCTTGTTTGAGGATTACTTCGTCACATCTGTTCGGCATTGCTTTAGCTAAACCGTAACACTGTTGAGGAGTAGTATTATTCCATTCTGCCTAAATAACATCCCAGAGTGCATTTTTATTTGTAGGTTTTCTGGCCGCAACTGCCTGTTTAACTCGGGATTTTGAGCTGGCCACTCAAGAACCTCTATTATGTGTTCATCGAACCGAGCATTATCGACCCGAGATGTATGCTTCGGGTCGTTATCCTGCTGAAATATCAATGCTAGGGGTAAATCATCAGCATAAACATTGTTTAGGATATCTTCGTACATTTCACCAGTCATTTTCCCATCGATTTTAACTAAGGAATCATCCCCGGACGAGGTTAAACATCCCCACACCATTAATGACGACCCTCTATTCTTTACGGTTGTTTGTTATATTTTGGGTCCAAACATTTGTTAACTGGTCATCGCACATAGGGTCTGCCGTCTTTTAGAAAACGTTGAACTTTGATTCATCACACCATAGTATTAATTTTCAAAAATTTGCAAACCTCATTCAGAACATCTAGTTTTTTTTAAGTCTTTAACTGGCAGTAGTTTTCGTTAACTGTTATTTAACTTGTACAAATTACAAGTACCCGTACATTTGTGCCTTTCATTTTTCTACAAATGTTTTGGGTCGTTACTTGTTGTATTGTTCAATGTGTAGGGAAAGGTCTTCTCCGGCGTCGTGCACATGTAAGCACGACAATAATGGAAATTTGGTTTCTATTTTTTAATGTTACCATTAGTTTATGAATAAATGTAGTTCATTATAGTATTATTAAAAAACCTTGAAAAAAATGTGTTAATTGTGATAAATTGTTATCGGTAACAAAAGGTTCGTTGAGTTAAATTTTTTTTTTACTTTTTTTACAAAGAAAAGTAGTTAGAGTGAAAAAAAAATCTAAAATTAATGATCAAAGACTATTTATTGACGATTTGAAAGTATCCATTACCTGTATATTGTTGTTATTATTTTTTTGGAACGAGATGAAAACAATAATAAATAATGAGTGATATGTTAAAAACCTTAACACACATAACATAAAATAATAAGGAAACTATTGAACCCAGAGCTTTGATTTTTTTTATTTAGTTGATATTACATAAAACAATAACTTCTACAGTTCAAATTATGGACCTGTTCTTGAAATCCTTACTTTAGGGACTTTATAGTGGTTTTGCCATTTTTTTGCAACTGGTAGTCTATCTCCGTTTAAAATCTTCCACATTTTGGCTCACGTTTTTTGTGCTCTTCAATTCCCTTTTCACAAGTTCCCAGCAATAACTCTCCACTGGTCGAAGCTCCAGACAGTTTGGAGGATTTGCCTCCCTTGCTACAAAAACCAAGTTATTGTTATTGTACCACTCAAAAGCTGTCTTACTGTAATGACGGAATGCCAAAAGTATATGGACACAATGTGTTGGCTTAAGAAAGGAAGGAGTGTTCTTTGCAAACATTCCTTAATATAAATTTCGGTATTTATAAAACCCGTTATAACAAATGACTTGGTTCTTTAGCCGCAACTGCATATTGCTTGCCCTATCAGGCACTTTTTCTCTACTTGGGTCCCAAATTATTATATTATATTATATTATAAAATATAAAGATAATACTTTACCTTTAATGTAAATTATTTCATTTGCAAATTGAGCGATATATTCGATTTGCATAGTCTGCTGAGGTAATCTATCTGTTCTAGATTCAAGAATAACTGTTAACGGTTTATGATCTGTGAATATCGTAAAGTTTAACAGAAAGATCTTTGGTTTTCTGGTATAACCACGTATGTCCATTTTTGTCAGTTTTGAGTTAACGATGCCAAATATATTAATTTTTAACGCTCTTTACATGTGTTAAATTTTTTTAAAAAAAATAGCGACCATTTCTGAGTTTTTTCTTTAAATAACGACGTAACTTAAATGTTTATTAAATTAATTTGCAGCACTATCGACGTATGTCAACATACGTTTGATCGCTGACAAATTGTTTTCTCACAAAACGACACATAGCGACATACGTTGTTATTAATGAAAAAAAAAATGCAAAATAACTTTGGATTATTTTTCAGTTTATAACCACTTATAAAAACTTGTGTGTTTATTTCTGTTATTTTTTGTCACTATTATTCTTGATACGTTGTTATATTCTCATCCTAAGTCCCGTTAACTTTTTGTTGATGAACAAAAAATTTCCATTTTTCAAGCAACAACTACATGGTTTTCTTTAAGTGTTATTTACATATTGTTTTTTCGTCCGTCTCTAGGATCTATTCCTCTGAAGATTTTTGACTCAAAATTTTATATAAAGTATTTATTGCCCATATCTACAGGACTGTTATATAAAAAGCTCTAAAAACTTTATATCGAGCCCATAATTTCAAATATAGCGTTTTTTTGGCTCCCCTGAACATTTTGATTTTATGACATACGCGGTTATTCTAGAAAACCACAGAGATATATAGCAAGAAGTTCACTATCAAAGGCGGAATTATGCTGTTCTGTGGAACTTAGTTTTTTAGAAAAATAAGCTAGAGGTTCCCAATTATCACTACTAGCAGATTCCAGCGCTCGAAATTCGAGTGCAATTTCTAGGCAACTTTCAACTTAGCCAATTAACAAGCAAACAAACTTTTTTCGTTTATTATTATTGTGAATGAAGATGACAAACTCATTAACAAACTCATAAACAAATTTAATAAACACACACATAGCATATGTGTAATTTTATGTATGTGTTAGTAGCAATTTTAAATGCAATTTACTCAAAATAAAGGAACAAATTTAAAAATCTGTAAATCTGGTGAACAGCTAACAAGAAATACCTTTCAAATAATATACGTTTGGTCAAAAGCGGGATAAAACGGTAGAACGAAAAATCGCATATTACTACCGCTATTAAATTGCTGTAAAACAGAGCAGCAACACTTGAGGCATCAACAGCTGTGGAAAATTTTGCATCTCTAATGTTCTAATGTTAATGTTCTCTCCGTAAATTTTTGTTTAACAATCCGCATCTTTTGTCCACTTGATATTATTAATTTTATTTCTATTACCCTCTGAAACTAAATCATGTAAAGGAACATTGGAATGCATCTACTACATGGAGTGAAAACTCCGTGGCCTAACAGAAGAAAAACCGGTTTTTTGGATTTGAAATCAATTTTATTCTTCAACGTAATCTCCGTCTTCCAACGATCCTCTAACATCTTGATACCCTTGTAAAAATATGATTTGTCAAACTCTTTAAAATACGCTTCCGTCTCTGATATGACTTCTTCATTTGTTAAAAATCTCTTTCCCTGGAGCCATCTTTTCAAGTTTGGGAACAAAGAATAATTTTGTTAGAATTTTCGTCTTGCATTTGCCCATCGATCCCTTTTTTGGGGTTTTTAGTTTCGGCTCAAATTTTACTGGAATTTGTCTCCAAAACTGGGTTTAAAAAAAAAATAATTTTTGGCGCATGTGGAACCCTACGGAGCGCAAGAATGGAATTTTTTAATTTTCAGCTGAGAATCCTCGTTTCGATAAATACTAAAAAACTGTCTGCGTGAATCTGCAGAGAAAAATTTTTAGTTTTTCCCAAAAACGGCCGTAATGTTCCAAAACTTTTCGTGGAGAAGCAATTTTTTTACTGGAAAATTATGCACTTTTAGAAGAAAATTTATTGATTAAAAAGTGTTCAGAATCATTCACGGAATACTCACAAATTTTTCCAGAATTTTTGGAAAAATTTTTTGATAATTTTTTTTTTTTGTATAGAGTAATTATACCACTGTTGTACAATTTTAGTATAGACGGCTCATAATACAATTAGGACACCCTTATGAATACCATAATTGCCTTATCAACGGAAAATTTTAAGATAAAAAAACAACAACTTCAACATAGTTTTTGTTATTTCATAAAATAAAATCTGGTAAAAATTGCGTCTTATTAAAAAAATAGACAATAAAAACAAAAACGTAATTTACCCATAGATGGTTTTGGACATAGTGAGTGACTCATCATAAATTATAGAAAAAAATTATACTTTTTTTTTAAATTTATCAGTTTAGCCATACAAAATAAACTAATAAATATACAAAAAAATAAAAAAAAGTTATTTTTTTTTAAACTCATTACAACAAAGAATCGTTTCGTTGACTTTGTGATTAATATAGAAGGTTTATGAAAAACAACAAAACAAAGCACAACAACAACAAAAAGTAATCAAAAACGTTCGCATGTATATGAAATATTAAATGGATAAAAGTGGATCATAATCACAGATAAAACAGTTGTGTAATCACGCACACAGACTTACATTCAAGCATATGAGGGTTGTTCGATAAGTCCGTCATAAATTTGTGAATACGTTATCTTTTTTTCTTTTATTTTAACATAATGTTCTTAAAGCTTGATACACTTTTTTCGGCGACCATCAGGTTCCTTTATCCATTTAAAAATATAGTAGTATGATTCTTAAAAGTACTTTCAAATGCTCATCTATTTCTGAGGTTGTTGCATTATTTGATTCAAATATTTTTCCATCCAGCCACTTTTTGTACCCTATACCACTATGTGGTCAGGGTGCTGATATCTGTAACTACCAAAAATATTTGACCTTTTATTATACCGATCGACTCAGAGTCACTTTCTGAGTCGATTTAGCGATGTCTGTCCGTCCGTCTGTGTGTCCATGTAAACTTCGCAATCAAACAGGTCGGAAATATAAATAAATGTTGATGAAATTTGGTATATAAGCTTTTATCGGCCATAGCATGAATACTATTGAAAATGGTGGAAATCGGTGCATGTTCAGACCTAGTCCCCATACAAATGACACCTATGAAATCGATTTAAATTGCCATAAGATCCAAATTATCATATGGATCGCGGTCAAATTTGGGTTGTGCGTGTTTGTTACGCCCGTTAATTCTTAGTCATAGCCCCCATATAAAGCTGCTTCCCGATCTTCACTTAAATCTATCAAAAAAACAAAAATATTGCGTACATTTTTCTCAAAATTGGTATTTATACATTTTTGCAAAAAATAAGTGACCGTACCAAATATATCGGTTCAAATTAATAACAATCCCACTCAAATTTTGTATATGCTTATGTTCTATATCCAATTACTTGGGCGTAAGAGATAGGGTCTCTAAACGAATGGTATATACATATGGTATTACTTGTTATATAATAGAAAATAATTTCAGGGAGCCAAATCAGGAGAATATGGTGGATGAGGAACCTTCAATCGATGATCTCCCATAACCATGTCGTCAATTTTGTTGACCATTTCTCCTGTACAACCCGGACAATCGGACGTTCAGCATCTTTTGTGGTTATTCGGGCAAAGAAAAATTCAGCTTAACACTTTAGAATCAATCCTTAAGATGGATTTGCCTTTTGAGGTTTTCTTGATTTTGGGAAAAATTTTTTCCTTTTAAAAAGTTGTGTTTTATAAGCCATTAAATTCACATCTTTCCATTTTTGCAAAACATTTACAAGTTGTTATTGTTAATCACCAGTTAATACAAAAGTAGTTGCCCGATCTGAATATAATTTTGCAGTAAAGGCTTCTAAGGGATGTGTCATTTGGATATTTTTAGATACCGATATTTTAAATTCACAGATGTATCGAACAACCCTCGTAGATATGTCTGTTAAGATTATGACAAATAGAAGCAAGGGGGTACAAAGTGGCCAAGGGGGAAAATGTAAAATAATAGTAATAATAAACATATTTAAAATATACTCAAATGTAATTTTATCACAACTACCTACGTCCGTATGTGGGCCGGGCACTAACAACGAACAGTTTATTAAGATAATTGAAGATAAATAAATAACAACAAAATTTCTACAAAGTCAGTTTATTTTCAGTCGTAGTTACGAAATCAACAGATGATTCTAGACACTGAAGAATGCACGGGAATACGACGAAATGGAGATTAAATGCGTTGTTCTTTGAAAAAGGCGGTGTCTAGTCTTGACACTTTCAATGACACGATGAAAAAGTACAATATTACAATCTTAACTTATCTGTCTTAAGTGTCTTTGTCTTTTAAACAAAAATGATAAGGTTTACTTATTTTGTTGTTGTACGACTGTACGAACATCGTTTTGTCATCGTATACGGCGATACAGAAATGGAATACTAAAAACAAGCAAAAGCAATAAAAACAAAAATACAAATAAAGTTATCGATTAACTTTTTATCCTTTAGCAAATATTTACGTAACTTTTAGTAAGTCCTTCTATTTCTTTTTTCTTTGGCATTCAAATAAGAAACTGGAAGCAAATTAATTATTCTATGGATTTGGAAATTATTAAAAGAGACGACTGGTATAGACAAATAATGCTCAAATTAATACTTCTAATTTGGAACTTAAGTTAAATCTAAACGTGTTCGTCATAAATATTTATAAAAATATACTTAAGGAACATACACGAAAGATATGGCCTCAAAAAAAATATTATAATATTATATTCATAAAAATATGTTAAAATTTATATCAGGTTTATCAAAGAAATCTACTCTACAACTCTTTACTAACATTAGAGCATAAACACAATCCGTTCGAAGAGTTGTTATCATATAAAACTGACATAAAAATCGCAGTCACCACACTGAACGAAAATTAATATTTTCTTAATTGCGAAGTTTCTGTCATTCAACTCTCGTTCTCTATATAATGGTGCCATATTTTTACAAATTTATTGTGGTGAATAGCAATTTTGTAAATAAAACAAGACATGCTTTTGATTTTTATGGAAATTATTGAAGAAACAAAAAAAAATTATTAAAAAGTAAATTTGTTTTTAATCAGCCCTGGTATATGAGTATTTTACTATACTCCACCAACCCTCTGAGAAGTGACAGAAACCAAACACAAAAAAAAAATTTAATTTTATGTTATTCATTAAAATTGACTTACTCCAAATAGTTATTAAAGAAAAAAGCATAGAATTTTATTTTTTAAATAATTAAAGATAGAAAACTTAAAACAAATATACACAAAATGAACACAATAAAATTGACAATTTTTTATTGTGACGTTGTCACGTCCAGTTCCGGTGTGATTGCACTCCTATACTTCTAGGTGGGTGCTGGTAAATCGTTTATTTTCAATACTCGATATTATTCGTACTTTTCATTTAGATATTCGATACTTTTATTTTTTTTTTACTACAGTAATTCAAAAAATCTACATCACGTAAATAAAGAACACCACAAACGAAACTAGTAGAAGTAGTAGTAGTTCTTTTTTTTATTACAATTATTAAGACTACAAGTAAATTCATTTTATAATATTTAAATTTATGTATTAAATAATATTGCAAAAAAAAAAATTATATATTTACAACAATGTTTTTTTTTTATAAAAACGTCTGCCGGTTAACCAAAAAGTTAATTGTATTAAAAAAGTGTTTTTATTAAATTCTTGCATCAAAAAGTTTATATACTGTCGCTGTCTTTAAATATTTGACCATTTTTTTTTCCCAATCTGTTGTACTAGCGCCGTTCAAAATTTGTATCATTTACATATCATTTAACGTGGATCTCCCGAAACTTACTTGACGAAATTCTCTTAAAACAGGGCAAACACAAGAGAAATGTTGAAGAGTCTCCATTACATGTAAGTTACATAGTTTGCATAGCTTTTCTGCCTCAGATACTCCAAAGGTATTGTAATTTAATTTAATTAGTCCACATCTTGCTTCAAATGTCCATGCTATTTTAGGTTGGCTTGTATTATCCTTTAAATAGTACACTCCCTTCGTATGGTCTAAATATCTATATATCCTCGGTATATTTGCTTGGTTTTGTAAATTTTCATAATGATGGCGTTCACGTAGGTTATTTAAAAAGTGAGTATTTTGTGCCATCCACAGATACTTTTCTGGCTGTGTACTGGACCACGAAGTATTGAAATTATTGGCAATCGTTTTTAGTTCTTTGATCCAAAACAGTTCTTTCCGAATAAGTATCTTCGTGATTTGATGTGGCAACCTGGTTGGTTGGTATTGATACATTACTCGTGTTATATATTGAATGTGAAGCTCTAAAGTATACAAATGATTATTGACAGCACCAGTTTCCAGCATAAGAGCGTAATTTGGAGTACATTCTGGTATTCTTAGAATTCTTTTCATAAAATAACGTTGTAGTCTATTTCGTTGAAATGCCCATAGCCCCATACCTGCGCTGCATATGTTTGTATTGATCTGCATACAGCTAGAAAGAGGTTCCACTTTTGTCGGAGCTGGATTTGTGGGTTACATGTTTGGTGAACTTCATTTTCGATGTTAGGACTACTCCAATATATATTCATTAATTATTTTAATATCGTTTCCCCAGAATTTCCATTTTTCTTGATTTTTTAGCCTGCCCCCATTTCTAAATACAAATATCTCTGACTTATTAAGGTTCACCTCAATATTCCATAAATCACAATAGTTTTCCAAGTTACTAATCATTTCTTGAAGAGTATGTGTATTATCTGATAAGATGACGATATCATCCGCATACATCAATAGGCGAATGTTTATATTTTCAATGTATAAGCCACCACCTAGGTAATCATGTAGATCATTTATATGTATATAGTGTTTGAAAATATTCGGATAACTCTTCACCGTTCCACACCGCTGATTTAGTATCACAATAAATAGCTTCGAGAATTTTGACAAATTTATATGATATTCCGATTGAGTACAGTTTGTATATTAAAGATTTTCTCGCTACTTTATCAAACTCCGCCTTAAAATCTACAAAGAAAGCTACACCTTTTTCTCTTCTGCTAGTTTTAGGTTGACAATTCCTGCAAGGAATTGTCGAGTACTTTTTTCTAAATCCTGCCTGAAACTCTGTCAAACGAAACTATTAGTTGCTTTTTTTTACGAAAACGTGTATTTCTATTAAATTCGATTTTTTTTAATTATTAAGAAGAACAAAAAAATAAAATTTTTTAATTTTTTATACGAAAAAATAACAAAAAATAAAAAAAAAACTTAATTTTTATAAGTCAAACGGAAAATCGGGCAAAATTTTAAATTAACAATAACATAAAAATTTAATTAAAAAAAAAAAAATTCATAGTTTAGTACTTTGTAGCATTGGCTTTAGATTCAATAACTTTGTAGATATTTTATTCCACTCAGTTTGTAAAGCCAATTAAGCTAATATTATTGTAGGTATTTTCATCCCACATATGTTCAATGATATTTAAGTCAGGGAATTGTGAGGGAAGTTTCAACAGTTTAAGCCAGTGATGAATAAGCCATAGCTTGTACACTTCGGATGTATGTTTTGGATCGTTGTCTTGATAAAAACTATATTTTATACCAAATTATTCCGGGTTTTGCTTTAGGTTGTTTTTTTATTTAATATTTAGTTAATTTTTCCACTTTAGCACTGGACATACAGCACCAGACCATCACATAACTCATCAATGTTTAACTGTAGCTGAAGTACTTTTTTGGTTCAAATTCAGTGTTAGGTTTTCGCCACACTAACGTTCTCCATCTTCAAAAGTCTTTATTTGTAGAAATAAATTCTTTAGCAAACTTTATTTTTGGGGCTTATAAACGCTATTCTTCTTAAAGCTCAACCATTAAAATCATGTCTTAGCATATTTCTTATTGTTTCACAACATACGGACTTTCCTATGTTGGTTTCTACATATTTTTGTAGTTACACTGCGGATTTTAAGTGATTTTTCTTTACTTCCTTCTTTCCTAGTTCTTCTCGTTGCTTTTGTTTTCCACTATATTCGTCTCTGTATCTTTTCACAGTTTTCCCTATTCCATAGATTCGTATAATATGAAGTCTGCTTGCTTGTTGGAGCCATTTTCATTTTTTTTTGTCTCTTAGCGTCCACTTTATTACACACATAGAATGGAACTGAATACTTTTTGTGCATTTTTGTTTGAAATTTTTTTAGAAAAATCACAGCCTATTTTGCTCGCCCGATTTTCCGTTTGATATTTTAAATAATTTTGTGAATTATAGAATATTTTTTAACTGTAAAGTATTTTTTTTTACAAATTTATTTTAAATATTCTAAAGAAAAGATTTCTAGAATTAAAATAATAAAGAAAAATTAATTATGTACTTTTTTTTTAAATATAATTAATGACAGTCTTGTTCGATTTTTCTTTTAATTCACTGTATAATAATCAGAGAAGTCTCAAGAAAAAAAAAAGTTGTTTATAGCAAAAAATATTTAAAAAAGCAAATATGTTGTTTATTTGTATAGTATTTGTTTCTATATCCCGGATTTCTTTGAAATGCTGCATTATTTTTTTTTTATTATTTTTTTAGTATCTTGAGTGCTGCTTTACGTTTGATTTAATATTTAATGCTTTTCATAACTGTTTTTCTTTTGGGCGTTTTTATTTTTTTTTTCACGTTTGCAACACCTACTTAATTTTTTTCAAACTCTAAAGAGCTTTATTATAGCCA
Organism: Cordilura impudica; assembly: GCA_963682025.1. Taxonomy (NCBI): domain Eukaryota; kingdom Metazoa; phylum Arthropoda; class Insecta; order Diptera; family Scathophagidae; genus Cordilura; species Cordilura impudica. Next base: position 3,193,482 of record OY821521.1, read on the forward strand.
AAAGTGGAGAAGAAAAGCAAAAAAAAAAAACACTTTAATGAAAAAAGAAGCAAAAAAGTATAAATAGTGAAAAAAGCAACTTCGTCTTTTCTAATAATAATGTGCAGTGAGTGACAATACAATGGAAATTTTTAATAAAATATATTTTAACGACTTGAACGGTCAATACCAAATTTTGGATCATGAAATTAAAAACTTTATTTGTTAGATTTATAGTAATTTTTCAGACATATTGAAATTACTACTGTAATTAATATTAATTTTGTTTAAATGGTGCGTGGTAAAGAAGAAGATAGCATATATTACAAAAATTCATAACTGCACTGTATTCTTAATCGGACCGGTTTCTGGCATTTCAGCCTGCATCAGCGATTTATTGAACATTGTGATAATTGTTACGTTTTTAATTGAATAGATTGTTTCTATATGAAAGTTTTTCTACTTAGGGCGGCCGTGAGGTTTGAACCATGAACCTTCACATACACTCGTACTTGCACTTTTTGGTCAGCGCTTTAACACACTCAGCAGTGTGGTTAGATTCAGTTTTCTACCATACAGCTTTACTTTGTATTAATTTCAGAAGATACAACTCTGTCCAAACAAACAATCGTTATTTTTGAATTTTTTGAATATTTACACTTCTAATTTCCACTATTCTCAGTTTTCGTAAGAGTTGTCATATGTGATGTACGGTTTTGTACATACCTACATATGCAAGTACGAGTGTATGTGTAGGTTCATGGTTCAAACTTCACGGCCGCTGTTCATGGCGTGAGAAATGTTTGTTAAAAAATCATTCCTGACATTCCAAAAAAAAATTTAAAACAGAGAAGGTAAAAGAATGACTATTTGTAGCGAGCGAACAAGTAACCAGCACACAAACTACTAATATATGGGAAATCTCTTTTTTCAGTTTAAGCTATGTACTAACATAACATATATCTTTGGTTTTCTGGAATAACCGCGTATGTCAATTTTTGTCAGTTTTGAGTTAACGATGCCAAATATATTAATTTTTAACGCTCTTTACATGTGTTAATTTAAAAAAAAAATATTGACCATTTCTGAGTTTTTTCTTTAAATAACGACGTAACTTAAATGTTTATTAAATTAATTTGCAGCACTATCGACGCATGTCAACATACGTTTGATCACTGACAAATTATTAATAACGAAAAAAAAAAAATGCAAAATAACTTTAGATTATTTTTGACTTATAAAAACTTGTGTGTTTATTTCTGTTATTTTTTGTCACTATTACTCTTGATACGTTGTTATATTCTCATTCAAAGTCCCGTTAACTTTTTGTTGACGAACAAAAAAATCCATTTTTCAAGCAACAACAACTTATGTCTACATGGGTGGTTGCGTTGGTAGTTTTCTTTTTCAAAGAAAAAGACTTTTGTCGACATAAGTTGTTTTATCTGCACACACTTTAAGTGTTATTTACATATTGTTTTTTCGTTCTTCTCTAGTATCTATTCATCTCAAGATTTTTGACTCAAAATTTTATATAAAGTATTTATTGCCCATATCTACAGGACTGTTAAATAAAAAGCTCTAAAAACTTTATATCGAGCCCATAATTTCAAATATAACGTTTTTTGGCTCCCCTGAACATTTTGATTTTATGACATACGCGGTTATTCTAGAAAACCACAGATATTTGTGTTAAAAAAAAAAACAGTAAACAATTTTAGTTTCAGATTGTTAATGACCTTTTTAGACACTTTTGAAACTCTCTTGCTATTAAATTATACTGTTTTGATTCGTTTTTCCGGGCCTGCCGCCTAAATGTTGAGTCGTCACCTCTTCCACGATATTTCTTGAGAATTTTTGAAATTATGGATTTATTAATAGAATATTTCTCACAAATTTTCCTTTGCTTAGGACCAGCAGTAAATCATCAGGTTTTTAAATCTTCACAAAACTTTATTGTTGCTATTATATTATAATAATTAATTAATTATAAGATTAAAATAATTATGTTTAAGAAACAGGTGAAAGAAAACGTTAGATGCTATAAATATTTAAATGACGGTGAAGATTTTATACATTTTCTTTCATGCCATCTTCTATTTTTATTGTTTTAATCAACTCTGGTACAAAATTTGAAAAGTGTCGATTGTTTTGGCATTAGTAAAAAAATACTTTTTTTCCGTTTATCTTTATTTAATTGTATTTTTTGTAATAAAAAGTGATTTAAAAAAAAAAATTTTAGGACAAATTCAGAATTTTTTAAAAGTTTCCAATGTATTGTCACCCACTGTATATACTACATATTTACAAGTGTCTACTTCCCAAAGTAACGAATACTCAATACCAGCTTTTCATTATTTTTAAATTACTAACATTCGAAAAGTACTAGAATCGTGATTTGTTTTTTGTAATCTTTTCTCTTCTTTGTCTGTCACTTGCAGTAATCTTAAATTTATTTCTGCCCAGTTGACATAAATTGTGGAATAACTGTAAAACGAAAACATTTTGTTTTGTATTTAGTTTTAATCTAAAGCACCAGTAACTTCTAAATAAACAATAATATATTCTATAGAGTCGCCAAGTAAAAGTGACAAAATCAATTTAAAAGTAAAACTTCATTCATGATAAGATAACCCGCTTGTTCACTCATTAGTTTGTTTGCAATATCATTAACAACAACAAAAACGCATTTTATTTTCTAACTAATTTTATTTTAATATCCTTTAACAATGTTTTCCCACAACTGCCTAATAATTCTCATTGATCATAATTACATTTTTCATAAAATCTTTGATTATACATACATATATTTATTTATTTTTGTTTTTATATTTTTTCTTTTTTTATGAATTTTTTTTTTAACTTGTATAATTTATAAAAAAAAAATTTTGAATGTGCCGCAAAAATAAAAACAAAACTACTTTGCATTTTGAATATTTGTTTTTTAACTTGTAATAATCTGAACAAAAATGAAAAATAATCTATGCAAAATTATTAACTGCGTTTGTTTTGCTGTAACTATTGTATGAAAATTGAAACACGCTCATTGTCTTGTAAATGTTTATTTAATTGCACCACAACCACCAAACAAACCATCCCACTACCACCTCTAAAAACAAAAAACTACAAACTGCTCGTCTAAAAACAAAAATAAATAAATAAATAAAAAAATGTCACTTGTTATGCCTGCAACACAAATGAAATGTAAAATGAATGTTCCATAATGTTGTTCAAACAAATATCAAATGGTGCAATTAAAACAAACCAACTGAACTGAACCGAACCTAACCGAATCAACTCAACCACCAAAACAAACTATCAACCACCACTATGCATCCTCTCTCCATGTTCGTATAATATGTATTAACTGCCATGGGCAACACTAAATGTGGATGTGGATGTAGTTATATGGACAAACACCACAACCACCTCTCTAACGCATTCACCTGTTTCGATTAAAGCTGGACAAGTATTTCAGTACTATTTCTCACATACAACTGTAAACTCCTACATCAGTGACAAAATAATAAAAAAAAATAATAACAAAAAAAGTAAGAAAAGTAAAATAAAAGGTGAAAAATTATGCCACAAGCCGAAGGTGGATATATATCGCTAGAGGGTGGTGGAGGCAATAACAATGGTCAATCGATTTATCAATCTACGACAGAACCAAACGGACCTGTTTCAGTCTTTGCGTCTGTAAAACGGGCCATTGGTCAAGTGGTGGGCACAAATAATGGCCAAGAATCTGATGATTTGCTCAATAATGGTGGTCGTCATCCTGTAATAATTGGTTCAAGGTAAGCTCGTTCTTCTTCTCTTCTGCTCTCTTGCATTCATTTCTTTCTTTATACGGTACTTAGTAGTTGTACTTAGTGTTTGTGTTTGGAACACTTTGATTCCACCATAAAAAAACGCTTTTTGCTTTTTTATTGTAGAAAAGAGTGTAAAATAGACTAATGTTCAAGTAGGAGGTAAATATTAAAATATTATTGATTAACATTTTTTTTTATTATAAAAAAATAAAAACTGGTGCGTTTTGTGTACATATGTATATTTTGTAGTTAATTTGTTACTCGTATTTGTTATGATTTAATATATATTTTTTTAATAATATCTTAATTTTTTACATGCATAATTTTTTTTTTCTATAAGTTCTTAAGTTCGAAATAATATAGTTAATATCTGTTTTCCTTCTCATGGCGATATTGTATTAAAATTTTTAAAATCAATATTTAGTAATTTACAACAAAAAAGTTCGATTATTGGTTTTATTTATCAGAAAACTATTTTCTCTGTTTTGTAAATACATATAAAATGTTATTTTTAACCTGAAAATATTTAGAAAAAAAAAAGTCATTAGCAATATGTAGATAAATAACTACAAATTCTCAGCTTATTCAAGTTATTTCTTGAAAAGATGTTGCCGTAGTAACGAAAATCTTCTTTCTGAATTTTTAAACCCTATACCAATGTGTGGTCAGGGTATAATGACTTTGTGCTGATGTTTGTAACCACAAAAAATATTTGATCTAGACCATTCTTTTATTATACCGATCGACTCCGTCCATCCGTCAACCTACAGATCGCAAATATGAATATATTTTCATGAAATTTGATATATAAGCTTCTATCGGCCATAGCATGAACGCTATTGAAATTGGTGAAAATCGGTGCATGTTCAGACCTAGTCCCCATACAAATGACCCATATGAAGTCGACTTAAATTGTCATAAAATCCAAATTATCCTATATATCTGGGTCAAATTGGGTTTGTGTATGTTTATTACTTCCACTAATCATTAGACCAAAAATAAACCCTATAGGACAATTCTTAGTCATAGCCCCAATATAGAGCTGGTTCCCGATCTTCACTTCAATCTATCATCTATGGTATTTATATATTTTTGAAAAAATAAATGACCTTACCAATATGGTCAGGATCGGTCCATTTTTCGACCTAGTCCCCATATAAATATAGCATCCGATATGAACTTTTTCATATTCAAAGGTAAAAAAATTAATAATAATCCCACTCAAATTTGGTTTATGCTTATTTTCTATATCCAATTAGTTGGGCCTAGGAGTTAGGGTATGGGGTATCAGATAATCGGTCTAGACCGACTATAATTATATTTATTTTCTATGTATTTTAACCAAAAAATGTTTTTGGTTAATTTTTCTTTTTGTTATCGTGACGAATTTCAACTTGGATTTCTTGTGAGCTAGTCGAGTGCCCTACGTACTTACTGAGCAATTATTAGACATGTATAATATAAATGGCTTAAGCAAACAAATTTGTTGTGAGATTTTGTATTTTGTTCGGATCAGTGGCAAATAACCACATCTCTAGAAGAAGGAATAAACAAACATAATTGTTTCAAAGGTGTTTTTATTTTAGTTTGTTATATTGGAAGAGGCTTAAATAGTGTAACTCTTAGCTTGGATTCTCATTCGGTTGTTTTCAGCAAACGTATATGAATTTAACTTTTTACTAAGCAAACTATCTACTGTTTTTGGTTACTGATGAGGGTTGGTGACTCGACCTGAAACAGCTGTATAACATGTCATGCAGAATATAGATCAATTTTTGAAACCAATGTGTCAATGTTTTTTTGCTTTATTTAAAGTAAAAACATGTGATCTTGAGCCTGATCAAAAATTTTCTATTTAATAAAACTAAAAAAAAAAAAATAAAACTATTTTCTGATTCGGATTCAGCGACTTCGAAAACATTAAAAACCGTCAGAAACGCTACGTGGTAATTAAAATCATTATAAATAATTGAAGGAAATGATCTAGGGCTAGATTAATTTCTTACTCAATCATTAAATGATAAAGATCAAATATAAAAACAAAAAAACAAAAAAAAAAAAAAAAAACAATAAATAAGTTATAATACGCTTAAGTTAACGTTAAATCGATGTTTAGTAACAACAAATGCCTTTTAAGACTATAACTAAAACGTTCTCGGATATCGTGGTACGTTATTTGTACCCAATCTGTACAATCATATTAATTTCAGGGATGTCACAAATTCCAATCGAACTTGATATGTTTCCGTAGTTACCATTACGATAGATTATTTTTTTTTTGACTTCTTCAGCATTTCTTTCATTTTCAAAAGTAAATTAAAATTTTAAAACTAATGCCGTTTTCTTTTCTGACAAAAAATGTCGCACTTTATTTGCACTTTTTTCGAAAAGTGCATTTTTTTATATATTCCGAAATAAGAGCAACCTTACCTTATACATCAATCGAAAGGTGTCAAAGTCATGCCTTCGTAAATTGCAAAAAATTGTAGCCTTTGACTTCTTTCAGGTCACAGTAGGAGAATATTTCCCCATTGATCCCCTTTCTTTAATATTTTCACCCTATGACTGGAAAGAGTATAATAATCAAAATTTTTTCCATTTTATGAACACAGCTCTTTAAGACCTTTCGATTGATGTATAATATAAGGTTGTTCTTAATTTAGAATATATAAAAAAATACACTTTTCGCAAAAAGTGCAAATAAAGTGCGACATTTTTTGTCAGAAAAGAAAACGGCATAAGTAAACTTTTTGCTATAAAAAATATTTTTGTTTAAAAAGTATTTTCAAAATATATGAAATTGTGTTTTAGAAGCCTAAGAGTATATTCCACTTTTATAGTGCTTAGAGTTAATTACAAAAAAAAAAAAAAAAAAAAAAAAAAAAAAACACCAATTCAACTTCGAAAATTGACATTAGTTTTATTCTTAAAGAATGTGATTCCTGAATTCCATTTTTGGTATTTGGTTCTGTGGCACTGGAAATTTCAAATTCTATATATAATTCGTTGCTTGGATTTTCATTACTTTGGTTTCGGCAAAAGTTTGATTACTGATGAAGTGTGGTGACTCAATACGCACCAGCCGTATAACCTGTCTAGCAGAATATAGAATAAAGATTTTTTAATCACCTGGACTAACATATTTTCGAACAAAAAGAGGATTTATTAAATAAAAAAAAATATTTGGATTAATTTGTTTAGGCTGACATAATTTTAAAAGAAAAACTGAATTTCATTTAATCCCAGTAAAAAAAAGTGTGATCATTGTAGCAGAACCACGTTTTCATTGCTTCTAAAATAAGAAGCAAATCTAAATTATAGTTTCAAATCTACACTATATCAAACTGAAACTGAAAGTATACAAAATTGTGATTTACAAAATCGAGAAATGGAAAAAATGAAAAAATTAATTGAAAATAATAAAAAAAGGGAAAATAAAAAATTGATATTGACAAAAAAAATAATTGATATTAAAGTAAGAACTGATTGTAAACAAAAGTTTATATTGGAAAGAGAAAAGAAAATTTTCTATTGAAATCTAGAAGTTTATAGTCAAAAAATTCTATGAAGATTTTAAAGAATTTCTATGCATAAGAAGTGATGTATCGTGACTTCGTCAGCACTAGTTAAAATGTAATTCACAGAATCTATAAAAGACAACTTTTGCCCTATGAAAAGTCCATTCTAAATTCATTGGTTATGATCCAATTTTTCATAACATCTGAATCCAAGAAAGAAAGATATTTCATTTCTTTGGATTGTGGTTTTTTGCTAGGATATAAAAAAAATTAGATTTTTTTTTTTAATTTGTTAAGTAAACTCATAATGTTCTTGAAATATCTGTTGCTCCATCTGTTTCAAATTTTAAACACAAAATTTTGAATTTATTTAAAACAAGTCATTAATGTCTGCTTCAATTAAAGTAAAACCATTGATCTAGAGCTAGATGAATGTCTTGATCAATCAAACGATCCGCACCGAATGTTAAAGGGTTCGTCCCGTTTTCACTATAACTTTTATTTTATTCCAGGACACTAGAAAGATTTTATGTGACTTTAATATTTTATCGGGAAAATTTCAATTCATTGACTGATGTTTTACTTTCGTTTTTTAGTTAAAACAGCTATGCCGAATATGTGATACCCTCCACTTGAGTTTAACATTTACAGTGACTTCCAAAATTGTTCATAAAAATATAGAATTTAGAATTTCTTTCAATAAAAGCTGTTTATAACAACAATTTATTAATCTTTTTTTTATATTTAATTCAGTACATATTGCCTTAAAAATAAGTGATACAAAACTTAATTAAAAAATTGTTTTCTTAAAATATAAGTAAAAAAAAACAAATATATTTTTGTGAAAATGACTTGTTACTTACACAAGTGTTCACAAAAATTTTTAGATAACGGTATAAATAACGGAACAATACAAGTGTTTTTCAAAGAACGTATGTTTCTAGTACACCAACAAATATAAAAAAATAATCTATAATATTAATAAGATAGGCGATTTCTTGTGACCGATGTTTTATTCTACCGTTTTATCCCGATTTTGACCAAACGTATATTATTTGAAAGGTATTTCTTTTTAGCCGTTTTGCAGATTACAGATTTTTAAAATTTTTCCTTTATTTTGAGTAAATTGCATTTAAAGTTGCTACTAACACATACATAAAATTACACATATGCTATGTATGTTTTATTAAATTTGTTAATATGTTTGTGAATGAGTTTGTTATCTTCTTTCACAATAATAATAAACCATAAAAGTGTTGGTTTGTGAATTGGCTTAGTTGAAAAAAAGCTTCCTAGAAATTGCACTCGAATTTCGAGCGCTGGAATCTGCTAGCATAAACTAATGTACCAATTATTGAGCACTTTATAATTATTGTAATACAAAAAAATACTTTTTATGAACAGTTTTGGAAGTCACTGTACATGGATTATGTGAACTATTTATATTTGTTACAAATTCAAACAAAATATTTGAAAGAGTAAAAAAATTGATAAACTTAATACTAAATTATATACGGCAACACACTGAATTTGTAGCATTTTTTTTTAAAGGTATCTCCATATTTTAGGCCATATCTTGGGTCATTTAAATACCAAACCTGCCCGAAATAATGACAATAAATACTATCCTAAACTTACTCGGTAATCGTTTATTTTTTGGATGAGCGTGATTTCAACAGACAGACAGACGGACATCGCTATATCGACTCGAGTTGTGAAATGGATCAAGATTATACTTTAAGGACGGTCGTATTTTCATTTTTCGATGCGTTTCAAACGGAATGACAAACTGATATATATACACCCTATGGAGTGTGTTATTGTTACTTTCAATAACTGTAAAAAAAAAAATAAAAATCAACTATTTTTTTCTATTTTCTAAGATCAAAAAGATTTTCTTCCTTCGATTTTCTAAATTAAAAATAATTATAATTTCAATAAAAATCAAAAATAATTCTTTAAAAGATGAACGTTTTAACATAAAACTTATAATTTTTGTAGTTTCTTAAATATTAATAGTGACTTCCGAAAAGACCATCCAAAACTATCTACTTCAATTTGGTATTCCAAGGAGTAAAATTGCAATATTTGGCAATACATATTTGGAATTAAATTATACTTTTAACAAATTTTAGATAGTTATTAAAGGGAGAATTGGTTTTGCTGTACAGAAATGGGAAAATGCATGCTAAATTATGGGAAAATGCCTGTAGGAAATGCATACTGAATGGTAAAAATGTTTTTTCGAAAGCTTTGAAAATCATTTTTCTTAATTCAGCATGCAATTTCCTTACATTTAGCATGCAAATTTTTCTCATTTTTCACAGAAAAATTCCCATTTTTAGCATTAATTTTCCCATAAATTTGCCCAAATTTAGCAAACATTTTGCCATTTTCGACATGCATTTTTACCATTTGGCATACATTTCCTATAGACTTAACAGGCATTTTCCCATAATTTAACATGCATTTTCCCACTTCTACCAAGCGCTTCTCTTAGTCCCGTTATTACCAACTGCTTCAAATTCATCTTTAAATTGTTAATTTGTTTCAAAATCAGTTTAGACTGAGTTTTGTTGCTGTCGCTTTTCAAAAGTTCATTTATTCTCAAACGATATTTCTTTCAGTGTTTAACTGTGTTTTTAAAATCTTAATGAAATCATTCTTGTGTTTTGTTTATACAATAAATAACAACAACTTAGAAAAATTTTAATGAGAAGAAATAAATAAAAAAATACATAAATCATGAATGAACTGGTTACATCTAGTGTCAGTTGGATTTCTTACAAGATAATAATACAAGTTATTGTTATGAATAAATAAAATATAATAACAAAGATTGAAATAAAAATAAAACTGCTTAAAACTTGTGCTGCCACATAACAAATTTACACGGGAAAACAAATTACTGATTGTAAAGTGTAAACAAAAATAATTACTGTTCGCGTGTATAAAATTCGATTATTATTGAGATCGAAGTAATGATGATGTACATACATACATACGTCATATGAGTCACGTAAATAGCTAATTTATAAGTAAGATACCATAAAATGCAAATTGATAGTTTAGTATTGTTTTGACATATTTTTTTTTAAAACTATTTCATAAATATTTAAACATTAATGGCCCATTAAGATATTGGCATGAATTTCAAATTTGAAATCTCATATTGTTCTTATGTTCTCATGGCTTTTATTGCACAGTGTTCATTTGCCAAAATTTGTTTATAAATTATGAAATATATGTTAGATTCAGGCCAACAAAAGATCAATAGGAAAATAATCCATTCAATATACAGGGTTGAACAGAGAGTTAAGTACCATTTGTAGAATTTGCATTGCAATTACCCCACATGGCTGGAATATTTTACGATTAGATGCATGTAGAAATAAAGTCAAGGTGTTTTTGAAAATTAAGACGACAGTCACTTAATTTGTTTTATGTACTCGTATCTCAAGTAGAACAAAAACAAAACTTGATAATAGATATTGTGAAAACTAAACATAGTAAAGCTAAGAACAAAGACCTACAATTTATGTGGTTTAGATAACTGAATATATCAATTTTCAGTGCTATATTTAGAATGGTTTTGTTTATTATTTACGTTTAAAATTGAAAAAATTTTTGAACTTAATTGTTTTCTGACTGTAGTAAAGTTTAACCTTTTTTGGACCAGCAATGTTGCTTTTAGCTTTTATTTATATTAAATTAAACTTATATTTTTTGATGATAATGTTGAGTCTCATTTAGTGTAGTGTGTAAGTGCAGATCTAACCCTAAAATAAAATGCGTGCTTGGATTAAAAGAATGGCAAATATGAACAAATAGACAGATAGAAGGATTGGACATTGCTAAATCGACTCAAAAAATGATTTACAAAAATTAGCTCAAACTCTTTTTATTCTGTACTACAAAGTGATGCCTTTAAATACTTAATTTCGATTTTATAAAATCGATAGGTCGAGGCATAAGAGGTTCAAACTATCGCTTTAAAAATAACATAGCAGAGAATATTATAAAATAGAATAATTATTTTAACAATTTGTAACTGATTTATTAGGTTGGAGTGACAAATTCCATTGCGGCTCTCAGCATAATCTATGTAAATAATTCAAAGTACTTTACGTGAAATATTTGGTGGATTGGAGTTCATTTCTGAAAAAGAAAAAAAAAACATAATTTCAAACAAATTTTCGAGTTGCCAAATTCAATAAAATCAATTTTTTAAAACTCTTTGTTTTAACTCATACTCTCTGTCTGTCTGTCCGTCCGTCTGACGTGGGTCAACCCCATTCCCCCTTATCCAATTGATCTGAAACTTGGACCATAGTCTTGTTACTACAGATTAATTTTGGGGTAGTCACGCACAGTCACGCAACGTCATGCACAGTCACGGAGTGATTGAAAACCCATTTACCCTTATCCGATCGATCTGAAACTTGGTAGATAGACTTGCTGTGAAAAAAGATTAACTTTGACATAGTCACGCACAGTCACGCATAGTCACGTACAGTCACGGAGAGATTAAAACCTCATTTCCGTCCATCCGATCGATCTGAAACTTTGTTCATAGACTTGTTGTGGCCAAAGATTAATTTTAAGATAATCACGCAAAGTCACGCACAGTCCCGGAGAGATTCAAAACTCATATGCATAAGGCAAGAAAGAGTTTTAATAAAAACTTTGTTTTTATGGGTCAGATTATTAAATTATTATATTCTCATCCAAAAAATTGTGTTAAAGATATCTCAACAAATAAATACCTCATATCTGCATAATTCTGTGGTTTTCTGGAATAACCGCGTATGTCCATTTTTGTCAGTTTTGAGTTAACGATGCCAAATATATTAATTTTTAACGCTCTTTACATGTGTTAAATTTAAAAAAAAAAAAAAAATATTGACCATTTCTGAATTTTTTCTTTAAATAACGACGTAACTTAAATGTTTATTAAATTAATTTGCGGCACTATCGACGTATTGCAACCTATGTTTGATCGCTGACAAATTATTTTCTCAGAAAACGACACACAGCGACATACGTTGTTATTAATGGAAAAAAATGCAAAATAATTTTGAATTATTTTTCAGTTTATAACCACTTATAAAAACTTGTGTGTTTGTTTCTGTTATTTTTTGTCACTATTATTCTTGTTACGTTGTTATATTCTCATCCTAAGTCCCGTTAACTTTTTATTGACGAACAAAAAAATCAATTTTTCAAGCAACAACAACTTATGTCTACATGGGTGATTGCATTGATACATAGTTTTCTTTTTCAAAGAAAACGACGTTTGTTGACATAAGTTGTTTTATCTGCACACACTTTAAGTGTTATTTACATATTGTTTTTTCGTCCTTCTCTAGGATCTATTCCTCTGAAGATTTTTGACTCAAAATTTTATATAAAGTAGTTATTGCCCATATCTACAGGACTGTTAAATAAATAGCTCTGAAAACTTTTTATCGAGCCCATAATTTCAAATATAACGTTTTTTGGCTCCCCTGAACATTTTGATTTTATGACATACGCGGTTATTCTAGAAAACCACAGAATTATTATTAATTGGAATGCAATCTGTTTAAACAAAAATTTATTTTTCAAAACTTAAAATTATGTTTAAAAATATCCATCCCTTTCGGCGACCCTGAACATGAAGTTTGATTAGCCAAACATTTCACAATATAGGCGAATATAATTTCTAAAGAAAAAATTTCCATACATCTTTGCTCCGCCCTATTAATTATATCTCATAAACTCATTGAAATGATTGTTATAAAAATGCAACAAATTCGGTGAATCGTTGTTAGTCAAGGTTTTGAAAACTATAAGACACACAATTTTAAAAGCAATTCGAAAAGTGAACTAACTGTTCGTTAAAAAAAAAAAAACAACAATAAAACAAAAAGATCAAACAACAAAACAACAAAAACATTTTCATATAAATTATGACACGAGTATGTGTGAGTCTCTGAGTAATCAACATTGAATAAAATAATATTTTTTTAATTTGAGGAAATGAATAAATCAATTAGGAAAAGATTAAATGTTAAAAAAAATATTTTGTTGGTTTCTAAAAGTTGTTAATTAATTTGTAAAATATCGACAATGTAATTGCAATTTTTGCAATTTTGCTCTAACTTTAATTGATTTAAGTAGGAATGTAAACATATTGAAAATAAAATTAAATTATTTCAAAGAAATTTAAAAAGTCTGATATTAACTCGTGAGTTTTTGGATAGTTGAATCTAAAACAAGTAAGACGATACGATACCTTATACCATGCGTTTAGAGACCCTATCTCTTAGGTCCAACTAATTAGACTAGCAGATTCCAGCCCTCGAAATTCGAGTGCAAATTCTAGGAAATTTTATTTTTTCAGTAAATAAAGACCCTAAAAGTATGCTAATCAATTATAGCCAATTCACAAATCAACACAAAAAACAAACTCATTTTTATTACAAACACATTAACAAATTTAATATACACAAACATAGCATTGTATAATTTTATGTATGTGTTAGTAGCAACTTTAAATGCAATTTACTCAAAATAAAGGTAAAAATTAAAAATTTGTAAATCTGCAAAACGGCTAAAAAGATATACCTTTCAAATAATATACGTTTGGTCAAAATCGGGATAAAACGGTAGAACAAAACATCAGTCACAAGAAATCGCCTAGCCTATTAATATTATAGATTATAGAAAATAAGCATAACCTAAATTTGAATGGCATTGTTATTAGTTTTTTTTGCCTTCGGATATGAAAAAGTTCATATCGGATGCTATATTTATATGGGGACTGGGTCGAAAAATGATCGATCCTGATCATATTTGATAAGGTCACTTATTTTTTTGCAAAAACATATACAAACCAAATTTGAGAAAAATCTGTGCAATGTTTATACTCTATACCACTATGTGGTATACAATGACTTTGTGCTGCTGTTTGTAACTACCAAAAATATATATATGTATGACCTAGACCCTGACACTTTCTGAGTCGATTTAGCGATGTCCGTCCGTCTGTCCGTCTGTGTGTGTGTTCATGTAAACCTTGTAATCAAACTACAGATCGCAAATATGAATATATTAGTATATAAGTTTCTATCGTCCATAGGATGAACGCCATTGAAATTGGTGAAATTCGGTCCATGTTCAGACCTAGTCCCCATACAAATGACTCCTATGAAATCGACATAAATTGCTATAAGATCCAAATTATCACATAGATCTCAGTCAAATTGGGTTTGTATGTTTTATTATATCCATTAATCAGTAGTCCAAAACAAATAGGACATATAGAGCTGCACCATATAGAGCTGCTTCCCGATCTTCACTGAAATCTATCAAAAAACAAAAACATTGCACAGATTTTTCTCAAATTTATTTTGTATATATTTTTTCAAAATATAAATGACTTTACCAAATATGTTCACGATCGCTCCATTTTTCGACCTAGTCCCCATATAAATATAGCACCCGATATGAACTTTTTCATATCTGCTGTCAAAAAAATTAATAACAATACCACTCCAATTTGGTTTGTGATTATTTTCTATATCCAATTAGTTGGACCGAAGAGATAAGGTCTCTAAATCATGGTATAGAGTATCGTATAGTCTAGACCAGCCATGGCCAAAGTTTTCGACTGACGGGCCATTATCTAAATGGAAAATTACTCGGGGGCCAAAAAAAAATTTTTTTTAAAAGCTGAAATAAAGTTAATTTTTAAGTTTTAGCAATAAAATAGTAAAATTTAATTAGAAAGTCTTTATTTAATGCGATAAATGTAGTCGTTTACAATTAGTGCTTAATTTTTCAATATCTGAATCAAAATTACTTGTCTTAGATCGCGATGGACTTAAATTTTGGTTCATTATAACCAACATTTTTTTTATGCCAAATTTCGAATATTTTAGTATTTTTCTTTATTTAGATAGAGGACGATAAAAATTTGATAAGTTGCCCGTTTGATGATTAAATAAATCTTGCATAGCCGCACCACATTGTGAATCAATTAATTCCAGGTGACTATCACTTGAATCACTAGACATTAGTAGCAATTGGAATACGAATAATTGACAAATCATTTTCAATTATACGAAAACAATTAAATCTTCGATTAATTTCATTTGTTAAAGGACGCAAAAAATGTAAAATCGACTGAAAAGGCTTAACTCAGGAAAGTCTTCCTTTTCGGGTAATATAAAAAGGTTATTATTTCTTCTTTAAAATCCCATACCCGTCGCAGACTACTAAAGCCTAACCATCGAACATGGCTGAGTAGTCAGCGTCGGGCTCTTCAAGCAAAGATATAAATTGTCTGTGTCTTATACCTTTTGATCGAAGAAAATTTACCAGTTACATGTTCCATTTTTACACAATGCGTGATGATGTATAATACAGTGAATCATAATAAGCTGTTTATTTGGATCAATCGTGTGAACCTTGTCTTGAATTCTTGTCAGCAGGCCTATATTTGAACCCGTTAAGTTTGGGAATCCATCGGTAGTCACATTAACAAGATTTTCCCATTTAATATTACATTTCAAAAGACATTTTTCACCTTCGTTAAAGAGTTCTGCACCGGTTCTGCTCCTGTGTAATTTCAAGTTCCTCATTAATTGACCGAACAAAAATCAGTAGTTGTGCAATATCTTTTATATCGCAGCTCTCGTCTAAAGCTATAGCACAGTATGGTTTATTTGTATTTTATAATTTTTCTGACAGCTGCTCATTAAATTATCACTGATTTGTCATTTGTGGATACAGAAATTTTTCAACACCTACCATACAATTTTTTATAAAATCACCATCTGAAAAGGGTTTACCGTGTTTCGTAATATTGCAAAAACAAAAAGGCTAGCTTTTGTAGCTGCTTCTTGCAGTTTATCTTGCCGCGTGAAAATATTTTGCTAGCTTGTCAATACATTTTCGAGATTCTTGGCATGGGCTTTATGCCCTTCATCACTCAGATTTAGAGAAATGTCTTTTTTAATTGTACTTTTTTATAACTGAAACCGTTGCTCGACAAACTAGGCATAATGGTTAATACCTAAACACCGTGAAAAAATATTTTCATTTCCAATATTCATTGAATACACGACACTCACTACCGACTTTTCTTTTTGTTCCCCAAGTTTCAGTTTCAAGTTCAAGTTCATAAAACACGTCTCAATGATACTATTGCTAATATTAGGGACTTCTAACGTTTTTTCTATAAATTGTACAGAAGTTTTGGAAAAAACTTTTTTTTTCTATTTTGTAAAATAAAAAAGAATATCATATTTTGAATTAACTAAGCGCCCCATATAAACTGTTTTTTATTATACACAGCGGGCCACACAAAATATGTTGGCGGGCCTTATGTGGCCCGCGGGCCGTAGTTTGGCCATGGTTGGTCTAGACCGACAATAATTTTCTTAATTGTTTTGTTCAGCTTCATATGGGGGGCTATGACTAAGAATTGTCCTTTGTGGTTTATTTTTGAACTACTGATAAATGGATGTAATAGTCATACACAAACCCAATTTGACCGAGATCTATAGCATAATTTGGATATTATGATCGGTATAATAAAAGATGTGTCTAGGTCAAATATTTTTTGTATGGGTACAAATATTCGCCAACTGAGTTGTTCTAAATCCGAACAACTGTTTGTATCAACAAAAATTTATAAGCAGTTTGACATTTTATATTGTGATATTGAACGTGATTGTAATTTTTTTAAATCCTTTATTTGGTTATCTATAATATTAATAGGCTATGCGATTTCTTGTGACTGATGTTTTGTTCTACCGTTTTATCCCGATTTTGACCAAACGTATATTATATGAAAGGAATTTCTTTTTAGCCTTATTATAGGTTTACAGATTTTAAAATTTTTTCCTTTATTTTGAGTAAATTGCATTTAAAGTTGCTACTAACACATATGTACATAAAAAAATTATGCAATGCTATGTGTGTGTTTATTAAATTTGTTAATGTGTGTAATAAAAATGAGTTTGTTTTTTGTGTTGATTTGTGAATTGGCTATAATTGATTAGCATACTTTTAGGGTCTTTATTTAATGAAAAAATAAAATTTCCTAGAATTTGCGCTCGAATTTCTAGGCAACTTTATTTTTTAACGTAGCCAATTCACAAACCAACATTATTTTGGGTTATTATTATTGCGAATGTAGAATACAAACTCTTCACCAAACACATTAACAAATTTAATAAACACACACATATGTATGTGGGAGTAGCAACTTTAAGTGCCATTTACTCAAAATAAAGGGCAAAATTTAAAAATCTGTAAATCTGGTGAACAGCTAACAAGAAATACCTTTCAAATAATATACGTTTAGTCAAAATCGGGATAAAACGGTAGAACAAAACATCGGTCATAAGAAATCGCCTAGCCTATTAATATTATAGATTGCTATGTTCTCTTAGATAGTTACATAGTTTGACTGAACATGGTCTGACGTGAGCAACATCTTCCAAAAAAAAAAAAAAAAAATTAAAATAAATATTAACAATATTTTGCGTTTCTCACACATGAATGTTAATTAACCAAGTGCAAAGTTTTAATTCACATAACAATTCTGTTCAAACAACAGAAACAAACTCGTGTTATTTTCATTATGAATAAAATGAAAATAAAAATCTAAATTAGAAAATAAAATTATTAAATATTTTATATCACATTTATTGCAGTTAAGCCAACCCAACCGAACGTGATTTAGTAATACTTTTCTTGTAATACGAACAACCGAAAACCACTTTTGTGTAGCACTCACTTACGCTGTTCTGTTCACAAGTGGTCATTAACATTTTCATGATGAACAATTTGAAAATCGATTCGTCTTAAATACTTGTTAGCCTTTACACAAAAAAAAAAAAAAACAACAACAAAAAAATTACAAAATATTAACCTTTCTACAACATCGTGTTCAGTGCACAAACAACCAAACAGATGAATGAAATGAAAGGGAGAGTTTGTAGTAAAACCCGTAATAATCACAAGACTTTATTGATTTTTTTTGTTTATTTCTATTCTGCTTGATTTATGATTGTTGCAAATAAAAAAAAAAAAATTATATAATAATATAAAAAAAGAACACAAACAAAAACAAATTATGTCACTTTATATTGATGAAAGCTAAAATGTATGACACAGAATACAAAACAAGGCAATTGGAAAAATACAGTTTGTCCTTTATGTCCGCCCAACAAACGTTACTACAAAATTAACATTGTTACTTTCTGTGAACAATTGTTTAGAGCAGGGTGGTGAGAGTATAAGTATGTAGGGTATATTAATTTTTAGACTTGTAATTTTGTTTTTTCTTTTTTTCACATCAATAGAAACCTTGAGCACCAATTGTACATTGTAGAATTACTTTTTCGAGGAATATAGTTTTTACTATGTAATTCAGTTTGAAGGATTTTTATTTTTTATGAGTTGATGACCGTTTTCTGTGTTACAAAACAGAGAAAAGAAAAATGAAGCAGATCTGTCATCCATCATACATCATAATATTTTTTTTTATTCATTTCCACTGATTTTACTGTCTAACCTCATTTATTATGTTTTGTAACTCTGCAGTAATGTACTGAGTTGTTCTATTTTTATAGTTTTGTATTTGTATAGAGTGACCCAAAAAGAGTGCACGATTTAATTGAAAAAAAAAGAAACGTATTTTTTTGAGTGAGTGAATATATTTTTATTGCATTTTAAAGTAGACATGTTCCGCTTAGGTATTGAATAACATATGACCCCTTGTTCTTTTCATGAAATTTTCGATGACGTGTTGGATCTTGGCCTAGAGCCCAGCAATTGTTTGTAGTTTATTAACCTGAGATTTAAAAAAATCCCAAAGAAAGAAATCGTACGGCGTTAAATCGCACGATCTAGGCGGCTAATTGACATTCGAATTTCGCAAGATGATTCGGTCTGGAAATCGTTGCTCCAATAAATTGATGGTTTCGTGAGCGGTGTGTCAGGTGGCGCCTGACACAGAATGATACCATTCAGTTGAGGAAATTAGAACTCCGTTACCATGTTACTGTAACGAATGCCATTTACAGTCGTGCAATCTTATGGGGGGTCACCCTTTATAATCAGGCAAACTACATATATGTATGTGTATGTATGTATATCAGAGATGACATATGTGACATTTGAAGTTTTTAAGTTTTAAGTTCAATTTATTGATATTTTAGAAAAAAAAAATATATTATTTATAAGTTAGTCGACAAAACAAATAATATATTGACAACGTATTTAATTTCCCTAATTTAGTATCGCTTTTTCATCCGACGAAATATCTATAATATATGATTATATAGATTCGATTGATATTTTTATTTAACATATGATTTAATAGAGGTTTTTTAATATCCATGATCTTTCAAAACTAAAACATTTCAATTACACTAAATAATTGTCATAGTACCGTAACCCGAACACAATGTACAATAGTGACAAGTTTGTCATCTCCGACGTACGTACTTCAATTTATTTAAATACAAATTGCTCTATTTTGAAATTGACTACCACTAGTAACAGAGAGTATCTGAAGTTAAAACAAATTAGTAGAACAAATACGTCATAACTGTTGGTTTTAAGGTTACCATGGATATATTGTGCAAAACATTGCTTTGTGTTCTTGTTCCGTTTTTTTTTTTTTTTATATATTATATACTTGTTTTTATTTTTTATTAACATATTCTCCTCATGAAATATTATTGGAAGCATTTATAATGATTTATTTCAGCATGAATTTCCTAAAAAAAAAATATTGATTAAATGTCACAGGGCCACAATTTGGTAAAATAAAACTTAATTTAACATTTTTTGCTTGACCTAAATGGTCAAAAATTTAAATGATTTTTATTTTATTGTATGTTTTTATAAGTTTTAATTCAAATTGTTGTTACTCCTTATTGATCAAGTTCACAATGTAACGGACATCCTGGGAGGGGTGAGACATTCCAAGTCAGGTTGAAAATACCAGTGTAGTAAAAGCTCCAAAAGGTTTGTAGGTTTTACCCAGGCTATTTTTCCTTATCTTGATGTTTGCTTCATTTTTCAGATATGACTCAATGTTTCGATTATGTCTCATTTCATTCTTCAGCAAATAGCTTCAGCAATTCGATTTTATCGAATGAAATCTTCAAAAAAATGTATTTTTCCTTTTATTTTTTTTTTTTTTTGTAAATTTTTTGAATAACATAACACATTCAGGGCGTATGATTATTATTTATTAGTATATGTAGTAGAAGAGATGTATACGTATGAGTGATATTTTTATTATTAAATCAAACATACATCAGTATATTTTTATTCCATTTTGTACGTGGATATATTAAAAAAACTTATTTATTTAAGCCTGAGCTAAGTTTTGCTGAAAAATTAAATGAGAAATCTTCAATGGTTCTTCAGTTATAGCTGAAAAACTATGCAAATAAACATCAAGATAAGGAAAATATGTGAAAGGTCATAAAAACGGTTTGGCCTGAGAACGCCAAACCCTTAAGAGATTTTACTATACTGGCCCAGTACTTTCACCCTGACTTGGAATTTCTCACCCCCGCAATGACAATGACCCCGAAAATGGTCCACAGTGTTATTGTTAGAAGAAACATTCACAACCAATTGAAGCATTCAAAAACATCTTTTTTTTTTATTATTTTTGCTGAAAAATTTAGTGCCCGATTTAAAAAAAAAATTTATTTTTGCTTGAAAAGATTAATTTTTGATTGATTATTGACCAGACCGAAGAAGCTTAAAAATCCAGACATCCAGGTTCAGAGTATTCTGAATTATAATCACTCAATGTTTCGGTGATGTTTGTATAATTTTTGTGTTTCCTAAAAAATAAAATAAAAAAACTGAGATTATTCTAAGTATTGACTGACTGATTCTAGTCCCGTGGTGACTGCATATTACAGCAATGAAAATCCCTTTCTCCAAAAATAAATGACAGCCACTAAAAAAAAAAATAATTCATTTATGATTTATAGATCAAAAGATCTAATTTTTACCCCCCAAACTACGGAATGTAACTGACCGATGAACGATTTAAAGTATTGAAATAAAAAAATAATAAGAACGACAACTTGCATTAAAAAAATGGAATTTACGAAAACTTGAAGTGCTGTAGTGTGGTTCCGAAAAAACATAAGATATAATAAAGGGTCCGCGAAATAACTTTTTTTTTTGAAAATGCTATAAAAAAAAACTACTGAATATTATCTCAAATTTCTTTTTTTATTTGAAAGTACAATCCTTCCGGTTAATAATGGAAAATAATTTCATTCAAATGGCTGCCTCGGCTGGCCATGCAGTAGCCTACACGATCGGTCCAATTTTTAAGCACATTATCGATTGCGTGCAGCTGTATTTCACCAATGGCTTCACGAATATTGTCCTTTAAAGCGTCAATTGTCTCTGGCTTGTTGGCGTAAGACTTATCTTTGAGGGCACCCCACAAATAATAGTCCAACGGTGTCAAATCGCAGCTCCGAGGTGGCCAAACGACATCAGCTCTGCGGCTGATAATGCGATCTTCAAAAAAAGGGCGCAAAACATCGAGAGTAGCTTCGGCTGAGTGGCACGTAGCGCCATCCTGTTGAAACCAATATCCTCCTCTTCAATTTTTGTGAACAAAAATTCGTTCAACATGGCCCGATAACGATCGCCATTGACTGTAACGGCCACTCCTTGCTCATTTTCGAAGAAAAATGGCCCAATTATGCCTCTGGACCAAAATCCGCACCAAACAGTGACTCGTTTTGGGTGTATCGGCTTTTCAATGTATGCGTGCGGGTTTTCTGTGCCCCAAGTACAACAATTTTGCTTGTTTACATACCCGCCAAGATCAAAATGAGCTTCATCTGAAAATATGATTTTTTTTTTGGCAAAATCGGCATCTTCTGTAAGTCAATCGCAGGCCCACTTAGCGAAGCGAAAACGCATTGGATGGTCAGTTGGCTTCAACTCCTGAACCAATTGTACTTTGTATGGCGTCATACCAAGGTCTTTATGCAAAATTCGTCTCAATGATGCCTCCAAAATGTTCAATTCTTCAGAACGACGGTGAATTGATGTTGATGGCGCTTCACGCACACTTTCTGCCACAGCAGCAATATTCTCGGATGTACGCACTGTTTTTGGCTTTTCACGCTTTGGTTTATCGATGAGGATGCCAGTTTCTTTCACTTTTTTCACACGATAACGAACATACGGAGCTGACGGTGCTTCTCTTCTTCCAAAATCCGTACGCAATTTTCGCACACATTCTGCAACATTACCATGATTTTCAAAGTAATGTCGCAATATTTCCCAGCGTTGTTCAAGCGTATACACAACCATATTCGTTCAGCGGAAGGATAAAATTAATTATCTGTCAAATCTGACATGAGCTAAGTGTTACCATTCACGAAATAAGCACTAGTTGAAAAAAAAAACGTTAGATGGCGAACCCTTTATTTATTTTCTACAATATGGAACGAAAATTGGAAATAAAAAAAAAAAATGTGTTGAAAAAAATAATAAAAATTAATTAATTCATAATCTTGTATCACATTAGGCTAATTCCTTAGTGACAGACATGACATTCAGTGACCTTTCTAATCCAATATTATACAGCAAAAGTTTTCCATTGTTCTTAAAAATATACAAAATTATGCAGTCGGAACTGACCAACATATTTACGATTATAAACAGTGAGAAGATAATATTGTTATTAATAATCGGAGCAAAAAGCAGGCGTGACAGACATGACAACAAACAGACATCTTATTAGAGGATGACAAATAAGAAACAGTTGTTTATAGTTAAAATAAGAGCTATTTTATTAATAAAGCATATAAAAACAAGTAAGAAAATTATAGTCGTTAAGAGGCCCTATCCCTCAGTCGCAACTAACTGGATATAGAAAATAAACATAAACCAAATTTGAGTGGGATTTTTATTAATTTTTTTGGCTGCAGATATGAAAAAGTTCATATCGGATGCTATATCTATATGGGCACTAGGGTCCAAAATGGACCGATCCTGACCATGTTTGGTAAGGTCTCTTGTATTTTGCAAAAATATATACAAACAAAATTTGAGAAGAATCAGTGCAATATTTTTGTTTTTTGATAGATTTAAGTGAAGATCGGGAAGCAGCTCTATATGGGGCCTATCACTGAGAGTTGTCCAATAGTGATCATTTTTGGACTACTGATTAATACATATACATATAAACCCAATTTGACTAAGATTTATGTGATAATTTGGATCTTATGGCAATTTATGTTGATTTCATAGGGGTCATTTGTATGGGGACTAGGTCTGAACATGGACCGATTCTCACCAATTTCAATAGCGTTCATCCTATGGCCGAGAAAAGCTTATATACCAAATTTCACGAAATATATGCATATTTGCGACCTGCAGTTTGATTACAAGCTTTACATGAACACACAGATGGACGGACGGACATCGTTAAATCGAATCAGCTAGTGATTCTGATTCGATCGGTATAATAAAAGATGGGTCTAGGTCAAATATTTTTGGTAGTTACAAACAGCAGCACAAAGTCATTATACCCAAACCACATAGTGGAATAAGGTATAAATATGAATTCAAAAATAAATTATTGTAAAAAAAAGTATTTTGTAATGTGACAGACATGACACTGCCTTTATTTTCAACATTACTTAATTACACTTTTCCTTTTTTTTTGCTGGAAAAATAGGTGGTATAAAAATAATCAAAAATACATCTACATATTTTCATATCCTTTTCTTTGAAATGGTATCAATAAAAATTATTTAAATTAAAATTTTAAAATTGGTCCTAAGGTTTTGGTTTGCATGGATTATTGCGTACCACGCCTCATGATTTTTCCCACATGGCTTGTTTGTCTCTGGATTTATAATGCCCTATTTAATTTTTTATGACTTCCCAAAAGTGCTCAATGGGAAACTGAGAGGGCCAGCCCATAACTAACGCTTTCTTCTGCTGAAACCAAGACTTTACCACCAGTTTAGATGAATACTTTGGGTCATTATCTTCCATAAAATTCCATTTTAGTGGCATTTCCTCTTCAGCATATGGAAGCATATGAAGTTCTAGAACCTTAACGTAATCCAACGCGCACATTTTTCCCATCCGAACCAAACAAATTTACCTTGGTTTCATCGGACCAAAGCATGTTTTCCCGCTGAAGCTAATGCTTTGCAAAAAATAATTTTTTTTTAATGTTTTAACTTCCGGCTCTTAATCCAGCTTCTTGAAGTCTATTTCTTATTGTGTGACTCGTAACTGGTGCACATAGATCAGTTTTCAGCTCTTCTAAACGTTGATCAAATTGATGTATTTTTTTTTCGCTTTCTATCTCTTGTCTGAGACTTAACGTTTGCGTAAATTGCGTGGACAATTTTTGTCCCATAGATTTTCCTTGTTTTCTGAATTTTAAAATAATTTATTTTTCAATTAAAGTACAATGTTTACCAAGACATTTTTTGAATACATTTGCCGACCAAATACAACAAAATTATCGTTTTTGTAATTCGGAATTATTATCTTCAGACTTCATTACTGAAATTAAAGTTTTTATACCCTATACCACTATGTGGTTTGGGTATAATGACTTTCTGCTGCTGTTTGTAACAACCAAAAATATTTGACCTACACCCATCTTTAATTATACCGATCGAATCAGAATCACTATCTGATTCGATTTAACGATGTCCGTCCGTCCGCCTGTGTGTCCATGTAAAGCTTGTAATCAAACTGCAGGTCGCAAATATGAATATATTTTGACGAAATTTGGTATTTGATCTTTTATCGGCCATGGGATGAACGCTATACAAATGACCCATATGAAATCAACATATATTGCCATAAGATCCAAATTATCATATAAATCTTAGTCAAATTGGGTTTGTATGTGTTTATACATCCATTAATCAGTAGTCCAAAAAGGATCCCTATTGGACAACTCTTAGTCATAGGCCCCATATAGAGCTGCTTCCCGATCTTCACTTAAATCTATCAAAAAACAAAAATATTGCACTGATTCTTCTCAAATTTTGTTTGTATATAATTTTGCAAAATACAAGAGACTTTACCAAACATGGTCAGGATCGTCCATTTTTAGGCCTAGTCCCCATATAGATATAGCATCCGATATGAAATTTTTCATATCTGCAGCCGAAAAAATTAATAAAAATCCCACTCAAATTTGGTTTATGTTTATTTTCTATATCCAGTTAGTTGGGCCTGAGAGATATGGTCTCTAAACGCATGGTATAGGGTATCGTATAGTCGGTCTAGACCGACTATAATTTTCTTACTTGTTTAATTTGGAATTTCGTTCTTATATTTTTTTCACGTTTGTTCTGAAACTATAGAAATTTATCACTGATCTTTAAAAAATCATAAAAAAAAAACAAATGTGCTAAAATTTTCCGCTATATTTTCTATATGACAGTATTTACCATCGAAATAATTTTTTTTTTTTTTTTTTTTTTGGAAAATTGGAAAAGTTTATACCAGGTTATTAAAGGAATCATTCTTACTAGCAGATTCCAGAGCTCGAAATTCGAATGCAATTTCTAGGCAACTTTATTTTTCAACTTAGCCAGTTCACAAACCAACACTTTTTTGGTTTTTTATTATTGTGAATGAAGATAACAAACTCATTAACAAACATATTATCGAATTTAATAAGAACACACATATCATATGTATAATTTTATGTATGTGTTAGCAGCAACTTTAAATACAATTTACTCAAAATAAAGGAAAAAGTTTAAAAATCTGCAAAACAGCTAAAAAGAAATACCTTTCAAATAAAATACGTTTGGTCAAAATCTGGATAAAACGGTAGTACAAAACATCGGTCACATGAAATCGCCTATCCTATTAATATTATAGATTATTTTTTCCAACACTGTATGTAAACTATTTTTTTAAGTTATTAAAAAAATTTTTAGATGTCTTTTTGAGGGAATATAATTCTTTAACAAAAAAAAAAAAAAAAAATAAATAAATAAAAAAAAAAAAAATAATAAAATGAAATCAAAAAAGAATGAATTCTTTAACACTCAGCGTATTTTACATATCGCAGCTGTACCTGTAAAGTGAGTCAACTCAAAATTTTTTCATTTTCACTTTTTGCAATCTATCCACTGTAAAAATCTTACATCGATTTTTCTAGTCTTTCGCAAAAAAAAAAATACAGTTGTAACTCTCTTTGTGTTATAAGAGTAGCTTCTTTAGAATCCACTAAAAAGACATATTTTGAGTTGCATCTAAAAAAATTTTTATTTTTGATGCCACTGAAAAAATCACAAAAACATCTACTGTTGTACTGTTGTACTTATTATTCGCAATTCTTTACAATGAAACAACTATTTTTAAATTTTATAGTAAATATAAAAAAAAAAAAACGTTTTTTGCCTCTACTGAAAATTTGTAAATTTTGAGTTGACTCACTTTAGAGATACAGGTGCGAAATGTAAATCTATAATATTAATAGGCAAGGCGATTTCTTGTGAACGATGTAAGTTTCACAGTTTTACCCCGATTTTGACAAAAAAATTATCACTTGAAAGGTATTTATTTATTGCTGTTACCCAGATTTACAGATTTTCATCGTCTGAATATTTTTTTGGAGTTATAATCGTTTAAAGTTGCTACTAACACATACATAAAATTATACAATGCTATGTGTGTGTTTATTAAATTTGTTAATGTGTTTGTGTTAATGCGTTGAGTTTGTTTTCTTCATTTAAAATGAGTTGAATTGTTAAGCATACCTTTAAGGTCTTTATTAAATGAAAAAATAAAATTTCCTAGAATTTGCACTCGAATTTCGAGTGCTGGAATCTGCTAGTTTTATACTAATGTTTAACGAAGCCTATTTTCAAATACAGCCAGCCTAGTGATTGTCTATCGTTGAGAAACCAAAAAATAAAAATAAAAATAAAAGCTGAACGGGGGCTAAACCATCACTAGATATGAGCGTGATCTGTGCATCTTGATTCTACGAAGATTAGGTGTCTAGGGTTGAGACGCTGCCTTCAATCTACAACCCTTTTAAAGAGTTCAGTGAATTTGTTATAAAAACAAAATTGAATTAAATTAAAAAGGGAATAAATTGTTTAAAACGCTGCTTTCCACAACACTTTAAAAAAAATGTCTTTTCGTTATAATTTCATTGAAAATGTTTCAGTACTCGATGGCGAAGTAGTGGCGCCATCATATACTAAACTTCATTCTTGTTGTAGTTGTATACGCTAATATAGTAGAAACACACAAACACAAACACAAAAGTTTAAAAGCCATAAAGAGGACATTTCGTTGCCTGAACGGTAAAACTATAGCATTTTCCACATACATATACTTTAAAGGCAAATTATACAATCGTCCAATTTGTTTTTCGTTTTTATTGTTGCCATCGTCGGCGCAGTCTGCCGCCGCTGTGGTTGACTCATTCGTTCGTCGTTTACATACACGCAAGCAAATACAAAATATCCGGCCACAGTTCACTCACTCACTCACTGTTCTATTGCTTGCTATTCTTTTTTGAGGTTACATTGCAAATATTTCGTTCATTATAGCCTGAAGTGTTGAGAAATTAAAGAGAAATTAATTAATTTGATTTTGTAACATCTTTTATTTTAATATTTGATTGAACTTTTTGTAAAATTGTTTCGTTGTGTCTCTTTTGAAACCCAGTGTAAGTAAAATGTTTTAAAAATGTGCATGTAAATTTAGTGTTAAATGTGTATTTTTTTATTTAAATTGTTTGTGTTATGCTCTAAATAAAATATATGAAAAAATAAATAATCAATTATTATAATATCCTTTCCTTTATCTTGGCCTTGTTTTACATATTATTATTATTATTAATATTATTTTCAATAAATTAAGGGATTTTTAAGATTTTTTTTATGCGAAAATGAAATCGAAGATGTTTGTAAATACTCGTTTATTAATATAAAGAACAACTGGTTGGAAAAAGTCCAAAATAATTGCTTACATAACTAAAACTGAAATATTCAGAAGTAAATCAATTCTAAAGAAAGTTGTAGTATAAAAGATAATTGTCGATTGTGTAGGTGGCTCACACTATAATATACTAAAACGTAACGTTCGTCTCGAAAATATAAAGTGAGTGACAATACAATGGAAACTTTTAATAAAATATATTTTTGACTATTAATAACTCTTTTATTGAATTAAAAATGTTTATGGTTTATTTATATAAAAAAAAAAAATTATTAACATAAAAAAACTTGAAAGTATTAATTTTTTATGCTGTTGACAAAACATTGGAAACCTTTACTATACAATAAATGAAAACTTTCCCGCTAAATTTAACGAACACTTTAAGCCTAAGTAGTACGACCTAATCGACCTATTGCGGACAGGCAGACATACAGACAGCCGGATATCGTTAGATCGGCTTCTTCTTTTATAAGGATCAAGAATATATATATACACTTGTGCTCACATAATTAAGTCACTAGTATGCTACTCGGCATTATTGTCAAAAATACGTGAACCCTTTTTTTAATTCGAATATAATTTTTTTTTTTATTATTCTTATATGTTAGCAATCAATTTACAGTGAAATTAAAAATTAAAAAATTTTGGTTTATTCCAAAAAAATTAAAAAACTTGGAAATTAGCCAAAAAGAGCTGCTCACATAATTAAGTCATCTGAAAAAAATGGTTTAAATTGTAGAAATAAGTAATATATTTTGTCGAGAGTCCCATTTTTTCATTAACTTACCTCAATATTGAGTATAATCTTTTTGCTTCAATACTGCGGAGCATCGCTTTGGCATGCTAGCTACAAGAGAATCGCACTGGCCTGGAGTGATTTTGTGCCACTCCTCTTGGATAATTTCCATAACATGTCCTTATTTGGCGGTTTTCGTGCTGCAATGACTCATTTTATTAAGACCCACAAGTTCTCGATAGGGTTTCAGTCGGGACTCTGCGGCGGCCATTCCAGAAGCTTGATGGACTGTGTTGCCAACCACGACTTAACCACCTTCGAACAATGCTTCGGGTCATTGTCGTGTTGGAAAATACACGCAAGCGACAAATTGCCAGCATATTCGGTGGCCAAATTTTCCTTTAGTATATTCTTATACATTTCTCCATTCATTATACCGTCAATCTTGATTATAGGACCCACACCGAATGCGGTAAAGCAACCCCACACCATGACTGGTGAGCCACCGTGTTTCATAGTTTTTTTGGTGTATTTTGGATCCAATTTCTTAAGTGGAGGACATCGCACATATGGTCTACCATCATTTCCAAAAATATTAAACTTGGCTTCGTCGCTCCAAACAATTAAATTCCAAAAATTTAGGCCTTTAGCAAGATGGTCAGTCGCAAATCGGAGCCGCTTCTTAGTGTTCTTCAAGGAAACCAACGGTTTCTTCCTGGCCATTCGTCCATGCAAATTGTTTTCTTGCAAACGTCGTCTTGTGTTCTGCAACAAAACATTTACGCCATAATCCGTTTCCATTTGAGCTCTGATTTGCGGCGAAGTTAAAAAAGGATCAGTTTTACTCAGGTTTGCAATGCGTCTGTCATCATTTAAAGTCGTTTTTCTCGGTTTTTGGCGCGGAATATTTTCAAAAATTTCATATTTTTTGTAATGCGTAATGGCATTTGTAATTTTACCCCGAGAAAGGTTCAAAATCTCCACTACTTTTGCAATATTATTGTATCTATGGAAATAATCCCATATTATTTTCTCTTCAGCCGAATTTGAACTTTTTTTGTTTACCCATAGCATTTCAGCTGATGTTATTTGTTTTTAATTTAGTTGTTTTTAATTTATTTATTATTTAAACTGCAAAAAAAATCTTCAAAACACTTATTTGCTCACGATACGCGTGGCGACTTAATTATGTGAGCACAGCGCATATGACCTTTTTGAGGTTTTCCATATTTTTCGGGGAATACCCAAATTTTTAATTTTGCTTCAATCAATGTAAACAACTGCTACCATAGCAGGGTTGCACAAAATAGTAATGTTAGAATCGGAAGAAATAGGTTTAAGATAAAAACTACAAAAACATTTCATTGCATACCCATGACTTAATTATGTGAGCATAAGTGTATATAGTTTATGGGGTCTCCAGAATTGGTTTCGATTACTTACAAACGGATTGACTTACTGATATAAAAACAGATGACAGAAAACGTCAAAAACTATAAATATTTAAATAACGGTTAAAGTTTTATACATTTTCTTTCATACCATCTTCTATTTATATTGTTTTAATCAACTCTGGTACAGAAGTTTGAAAGTTTCCATTGTTTATCATCACTAAAAAATACTTTTTTTTTCATATTTTTTAAACTTTTTCTTTTAACTCATACTCTCTGTCTGTCTGTCTGTCGTGGGGCAACCCCATTCCCCCTTATCCAATTGATCTGAAACTTGGCCCATAGTATTTTGTGACTACAAATTAAAAAAGACTACAAATTAAAAAGATATGAAAAAAAGATATACTTTGACATAGTCACGCACAGTCCCGCATAGTCACGCACACTC
This sequence comes from Cordilura impudica, assembly GCA_963682025.1. Lineage (NCBI taxonomy): Eukaryota > Metazoa > Arthropoda > Insecta > Diptera > Scathophagidae > Cordilura > Cordilura impudica. The sequence continues at coordinate 3,224,378 of OY821521.1, forward strand.
ACGGAGTGTGTAAAACCCATTTCCCCTTATCCGATCGATCTGAAACTTGGTCGATAGACTTGCTGTGAAAAAAGATTGACTTTGACATAGTCACGCACAGTCACAGAGAGATTAAAACCTTACTTCGCCTCATCCGATCGATCTGAAACTTTGTCCATAGACTTGTGACCACATATTAACTTTAAAATAGTCACGCAAAGTCACGCACAGTCACTGAGAGATTTAAAACTCATATGCCTAAGAAAAGAAAGAGATTAAATAAAAACTTTGCTTTATGGGTTAGATTATTTTAAACTCGTTCTCTTGACTCATACTCTCTGTCTGTCTGCCTATCGTGGGACAACCCCATACCCCCTCATCCAATTGATCTGAAACTTGGCCCATAGTCTTGTGACTATAGATTAATTTTGGGGTAGTCACGCATAGTCACGCACAGTCACGGAGTGATTTAAACCCCATTTTCCTTCATCTGTTCGATCTGAAACCTTGTCCATATACTTGTTGTGCCCAAAGATTAATTTTAAGATAGTCACATATAGTCACGCACAGTCACAGAGTGATTTAAACCCCATTTCCCTTCATCTGATCGATCTGAAACTTTGTCCATAGACTTGTTACAGTCACAGAGTGATGTAAACCCTATTTCCCCTTATCCAATCAATCTGAAACTTGGTCCGTAGACTTATTGTGACCAAAGATTAATTTTAAAATAGTCACGCAAAGTAACGCACTGTCACGGAGGGATTCAAAACTCATATGTATAAGGAAAGAAAGAATTTTAATAAAAACTTTCGCCCGTATTCATAATCAAATTCTAGCAGTTGGCTAACGAAAATTTTAAAATTTGTATGAAAAAAAGTTAGCCAACTGCTAGAATTTGATTATGAATACGGGCGTTTGTTTTTATGGGTTAGATTTTTTTTTTATTTTTTTTTTGTAACACATTTATTATCTTTCGATAGAGAACACACCAAAGAGTATTTTCGCAATATTATTAAAAAAAAAAAAAACAAGATAGGCCAATTCAGAAAAGTTTCCAATGCATTGTCACCTACTGAATATGTGCAAAACACTCAGTATTTAAAAATTTATCCATTCAATTTTTCTAGACAAACACTATTTTTAAGTTATAGAAAATACGGACAAAAGTTTCAGTTTGAATTATTAATAAAAATGGTTTTGTTTATAAAACAGATTCTATTGCAACATTTGTTCGGTATAGAAAAACAAAAACGCATTTAAAAATGGCAAAAATATAATGTTTCGGTTTGTGCACATTCGCTTTCATTTTCGAAAAATGTCTTCATGTATCTTAATTACTCGTTATTTAAGCGTACATCATTGAAATTTGTACGCGTATTCATTGATCAGTTTATCTCTTTTGTGCTTGCATGCTCATAATATTTATTTCAGGGACCGGGATAAAACGGGTAAGACACTGAACGCCAAGATGCCATCAGCACCAACACACACTGCCGAGGAGGCTCGTCTTCTGGGGTAAGATTTTAAAATTCAAAACAATCAAACCAATAATAATGAAACTGTATCCTTTTTATGAAAAGAATCTCAAAAAGAAAAAAAAAAATCCCTTTATTTACCTATTTGCATTTTGCTTTATTTATTTATTTTTTTTTAAATATTTAAAATTATAAATTATTGATTTAAGTTTGATCCTTTTTACATAATACTAAAATCATAAACAACAAAATTTTAGCTTGCAAGTTTATATAGTTTGTTATGCAAATCTTACTTAAATGGTTGAAACAAAAAAAAAATTAGTTACAAAAAAAAATAACAAGTATATATATTTAGCATAAAATAACATTTTTGAATTGATTTTTTTTTATAGACTGGTCTGAGATTTCTCTTTTTATTTTTTTTTTTCTAAATAGTTTTTTTTTTTCATATTTTGCATTGTCCTTAAAGAGTAGTTGAACCTATAATTTTCAGTTTTCATAACAAATTTCAACATTTTTAGAGACATTATTGCAATTAATAATTTAGAAGGCAACTATTTCCATATAGAATCATTTAGTACATACAAAAAAAAAAAAAAATACCTTTCAGTCACCCAAATTCAACATTGATGACCACTACCCCCAACCAAACCAGTGTTAAATAAATAAGAAGAAAAAGACTTTTGAAGAGAAAATTCAAGTTTTTCTTTTTACTAGATACTGATCGAGTTTTATTTATCTTTTGCTTAACATTTGTAAATAACATTTTTATTAATTTGCTACTCTTTCATTTATGTGTTATATAGAACCATGCCTGTTGATCCCATGGATGATATTGAGCTGCGCTCAGTGCAATTACAATTCCCCCATGCTCGTGGGTCTATTATTGATGCTTGCGACCAAAGGCGTATACCCACGGATAAAGGAGACATTTTAGTGGCCATACAAGGTGATACAACGAAACCAGCTATTTTAACTTATCACGATTTGGGTTTGAATTGTAAGTTTAAACTTAAGTTAAGTAATATTGTTTTGTTGTGATGTAACATATTCCTTTTTCAAATAGTTGCCACTAGTTTTGCTGGGTTTTTCAATTTTCCTCTTATGCGCGGTTTATTGGAGAACTTCTGCGTTTATCATGTAACTGCACCAGGTCAAGAAGAAGGTGCTCTAACTTTACCAGAAGAGTAAGTTCAAATAAACATTTTGTAATTTGTCTGTTCTGTAGAAAATAACAAAACGTATTTTAATTTGTGAAATCTTTAGTTACATTTATCCGACTATGGACGAACTGGCCAATCAAATACCATTTGTTTTATCTCACTTTGGCCTCAAATCGGTTATTGGTTTGGGTATTGGGGCTGGTGCTAATATTTTGGCCCGCTTTGCATTATTACATCCCGATAAGGTGGGTGCCATGTGTCTGATCAATTGTGTATCTACTCAATCGGGTTGGATTGAATGGGGCTATCAAAGTTTCAATGCTCGATATCTGCGTACCAAGGGCATGACTCAAGGCGTTATTGATTATTTGATGTGGCATCATTTTGGTCGGAATCCCGAAGAACGTAATCATGATTTGGTGCAAGTGTACAAGCAACATTTTGAAAGGGGCATTAATCCCACCAATTTGGCCATGTTAATCAATTCGTACATACATCGCAATGATTTAAATATTTCACGTACACCACCCGGTACACCAGGCACCGAACCATCTGCTGCAACTTTAAAAATGCCCATTATGAATATAACAGGAGCTTTGTCGCCTCATGTTGATGATACCGTTACGTTCAATGGTCGTCTTGATCCTACCAACTCTACATGGATGAAGGTTTGTGTTTTATTTCCACTTCTTCGCTTCATACCTAAATTCAATCGGTATTTTCTTTATAGATTTCCGATTGTGCAATGGTTCTCGAAGAACAACCATCAAAATTGGCCGAAGCCTTTAGGCTTTTCTTACAAGGCGAAGGCTACGGTAAGTGTTAGACAAGATGTTTGACGACATTTTAGTCCTTTTCTATTCCTCAAACTCTTAGTAAATCGATTGAATATCGTACACAACCACCAACTTATACAAAACTTAAAAATGAAAATATAATTTTATAAATATATAAAAAAAAATTCACCTTAAAAATAATTATCGCAAAACAAATCGTTCGTACAAGCAATATTTGAATACATTTTTTAAATCAAAATTTTTCTATTTCTTTTATATTGAATTATTATTAAAAATTAAAATAAAAAACAGAACATTCCCATTAGTTAATATCATACGAATTAGCTGTAAACAAATAAACTCTATATCATTTCCATTATACATTATCAATAGACAAAAACATTCTTATATTTTCAATTCATTTTATTTATCACCTTAAGCACTTTAATCTTTATAAATCCTTGTCCCCATTTTAGTGGTTAGCTTTAATTGGATTCCTTCAAAATCGCTATTATGTAAAATGTTTTGAATTTAGTTTTTAGATTATTATTTTTTAGTTTTATTTTAATATAATATTTTGACAAATCAAAGGAGATTTTATTTTTTTTTTATATATATATACACATATGGCCACTGAAATAGGTACTCTGTAGAATTTTTATAAGATACAAATTTTTCGCAAAAGTTTTTTTTTAATTCAATTTTATTTATTTAATTGGTATGTTATCAAATGGCTAAACAAAAATATTAAAATAAACATAACTAAAAACATTAAATTATACTTATATTGAAAGAAGTTCAAAATTCACATGGCCATTGTAATAGGTACGAAAGTATGAAAAAAATTTTTAAAAAATATGACAGCAAATAAGAATACAAATTGTGTTTTTAATATTATATAGGACTAATATTCACTGTGCTCTCCCCTATTTTGGATTAATTTTTCTATTCTATGGGGCATAGAATTGACTAATTTATATATGAGTGGTATACCAAACATCTTGTATTTTTTGCCATAATTCAGCCTTATTTCGGCAAGCTTCTTTCCCAATTCGGTTTTTGAGATCTCCCCAAAGGTTTTCTATGGGGTTAAGATCTGGTGATTGGCTTGGCCATTCCAAAACTTTAACAACTTTTCCTATAAACCACTCACTTACCAATTTTGATGAGTGCTTAGGGGCGTTATCTTGTTGAAAAAGCCACCGAAGTGGCATATTTTCTTCAGCAAATGGTAACATGACCTCCTCTAGTATGTTCCTATAGCGTTCTTTTGTCACAGTATCATTTATAAGATGGATGGGACCTACTCCATTCCAAGAGAAACAACCCCACACCATCACATTTCCGCCACCATGCTTAATCGTTTTTTTTTGGTGTAACGTGGGTTAAATTCTTGCCCTTTTGGACGTCTAACATTTCGTTCTGAGTCATTACCAGACAAGTTGATTTTTGTTTCATCGCTCCAAAGTTTATTATTATGCTATTTGTTTGTACCATCTGAACCACACCACGTTTTATGTGCAAGTGCAAAATTTTTTCTCGTTTGCAAGTTTGCTTTTCTGAGTAGCGGAACCTGACGCGCTATCCGACCTGGTAATTTCATGTTATATAATCGGCGACGTACAGTCCTAGCTGATATTTCGTTGTTTATTTCCGCTGCAATTGCTCTTGATGACATGAAAGGATCTCGTTTACCAACGTTGCAATGTAAGCGTCGGTGACACTAGATGTTTTCTTTACACCACCTCGTTTTTCTATTAATTCCCGGGGCTTCAGGACATTAGCGACAAAATTTTTCGACCTTCCTAGTGATTTAGCAATGAAACCGTATGAATGGTTTTGCTTCCGAACGTTTTGAATAAGTCGTCTCTTCAGCTGTACAATGCTGTCGACGGCCCATCTGGCATTAAAATTGTATTATTTTTTGCCAATATTATATCTACGATACTAAAACATACCTTTTGATTATTTTTTTTCGAAAAAATTTATGAAATATCACAATTTATCACAAAGTACCTATTTTAGTGACCACTAAAATTTCCAATAGAATAAATAACCACGCTGCTTAATTATCAAAACAAACAAAGATAACTGTTCATTTGAATTCCATAAGCAGACAGTATTGCCAGTCGAAATATATCAAAAGTATGCAGCATTACATTAACATAAAAAAACGCCACATGAATCTCAACAAATAAATGCTGCGTCCCTATTTCATTGGCCATATGTATATATATATATATATATATATATATATATATGAGGCATGAAACATAGCTTTCAGTTTTGTTTTGCATTTTTTGAACCACTGTGAAGACAAATTCCTTGAATCTATTTTCAAATTAAAAAATAAAGCCAAGACGAGGACTTTTTTCTAAGTAATTATTATTATGTAATTATGTAAATTACAAAAAAATTCCACACAATTCTGGAGAGTTTTATTGTTAAACTCGCTTATTATGGGCTCATTTAAAATCCCTAAAAATTTGTACATTTGATTTCTACGAAAATCTGTATTCGAAGTTATTCTTATTGAATTAACCTATAACTTATATATTCTTATGTAAGTATGAGAGTATGTGAGATAGACACAGGCCGCCATTTCATATAGAAGCAATTCTATAAATTATAAAATAACCATTATTATACAACGTTTTCTATAATCCCTGATGAAAGCTTAGTCCTAGAAATCGGTCTGATCAAATACTTTCTTTTTCTCTGCTCTATTTTTGCTTTCTTTAAATTCGAATCCAAATTTTCTTCCTTGTTTTTAATGTAATATAATTGTAGTTACATTTTATTTTTAATTTTTCTTTTTCAAAAACGAACGATTTTCTTAAAAAAAAAAAAAAAAAAAAAAAACTCCAAAAAACAAGTATTTAATGTTAATATAGCTTTAGCTTGTAAGCTTTCAATGTAGTTTTTTTTATTATAATCGAAATTGTTTCTAAACAAACAAAATATTTGAACAAACAAAAATTTATACAATACAATAATTAAAAAGAAAAAAAATGCAAAAATTGGCTTCGTGTTACAATGGATTATATATAAAAGAAATATTTTAAATCACGTTGCTATTTGGTCCATTTTTATTATTAAGACAACTTTTGAAATTCGGCAATTGTTAAATTATAAAAAAGATATTCGTGCTTCACATCAAATTATGTACAATTTGTATTAGAGGACATTTTTATTATAAGGTTAAACAAAAATTATTATATATTGAAAAATAAGTTGAATTTTGTTGCTAAAGAAAATTTTAAAATAAAGTTGATTAATAAAAAAAACTTTAATCCAAATTTCAATCTTGAAGGCTATAAGGCAATGTTTTTAATTTTTTTTTTTATTATTTTATAAATTAAAAAAAAAAAAAAAAAAAATTAAAATATTTTTTTTCATAAGTTCTGACATTTTGATTTTATCTTTTAGCATGTTGTCTGGCATGTTTAGTTTTTTATCTTCTTAATCCTTCGATAAGGAAAATCCTTTAATTAATTTAATTATTCTTAATTGTTCACTTCACATAAATGTTTGTAATCTAAGTATATAAAGAATACACTTACACTTTACAAAGAAAACCACCATACCAACAATTTCATTTAAACATGAAAAAGCAACCACTCAAAAAACAACGAATTACAAGTTTCAAGTAATTTGGACCAAAAATATGTATTTTCTTTTCTTTTTTTCTTCTAAACCAAAAAAAAAAAAAAAAAAAAAAAAAACTTAAATCAATCCCAAATCGTCATATGAACAAAAAATCAAATAAACATACAAACCACCCACACCACTATAACCATTCATAATACACATGTCGTTTTACATATAAAAATTCATAAACATCCACATGCATTTCATTCAATTCATTTATATTTAATTATTTGCTAATTATATTTTCACATAATTTTTAATTTATTTTTTTTTTTTAAACTTATTTTGGTTTCATATTATATACAATGATTTACAAAACAAAAACCTAAATAATTTATTTTTCTTATATAAAATTGGTTTGTTTTTTCTTTACAAAAATATATTCTGAAAACTAAATGTTGTGGTATGTATATAATGTGTTTTTGAATAAAATATCAAAAAATATCTATGTTATATCTTGGCTTTGTTCTCCTCTCTCCTTAGACAAATCTCAATAAAAGCTTTAATTGTGAACAAACGAAATAATTAATGAAAAATTTTCAAAATTTATTCAATTAAGAAAATAATAAATGCTTGTATAGGTGTAGTAAATAAAATAATAATATCATTTGCACTGTATTGTATGTTGTGTTCCGAAAGTATTTTCAACACAGAAATAAAAAAAAAAAATTACGAAAATAATCTTCTAAACGGGGGCAGTAGTATGTTGGGTAACTGTAGTGATAATGAAACTTATTATTAGTTAACTTTTTCAACACAAACATAAGTTTATTTATTAAACATTTGTAATTCACTAGTTAATGAACTTTTTGAAACCAGCCGACAATTTCATACTGGTCATTTATTGCCATTCGATATATTCAGCTGAAATATATTGCTACCTATCCACCGTTTGTACCCTCCGACTTTTTGAACCTGTCCTATATGTAATGAAGAATTATAGATTTAATTATATAGAGCTACTAGTTGCAAGGCGCATAAGAAAAAATAAAAAAATATTATAAAAATTTACTTATTTAAGAAAAGTTACTATTTTACTTTTTTTAAGAAAGCTATTTTTTTACAAAAGGTTCTTTTGTAACGAAAGGTACTTTTTAAGAAAATGCACTTTTTAACAAAAGGTAATTTTAAAGGATACGTACTTTTTTAAAAAAATTACTTTTAATAGAACTTACTTTTTGAAAGAAAAGGTACTTTTTAAGAAACCGTACTTTTTTAAGTAAATTAATTTTTTTAAGAAAATATACATTTTTTTTTAAAGAAATAGTACTTTTTTAGAAAATGTAATTTTTAGGAAAGGTATTTTTTTAGGAAAGGTATTTTTTTTTATCAAAAGGTACTTTTTGTAGAAAAAGGTACTTTTTTAGAAAGTGTTACTTTCTTGAAAAAAATACTTTTAAGAAAACCTACCTTTTTAAGAAAAGTTCCTTTTTAACAAAAAGGTACTTTTTTCAACAAATGGTACTTTTTTCTATTTTAAGAAAATTAATTTTTTATAAAGAAAATGTAATTTTTTTTTAAGAAATAGTACTTTTTGAAAATATGTACATTTTTAGGAAAGGTACTTTTTTAGGAAAGGTATTTTTTTTTATCAAAAGGTACTTTTTTTTTAAGAAAGTGGTACTTTAAAAAAAAAAAAAATACTTTAAAAAAACGACCTTTTTAAGAAAATTTCCTTTTTAACAAAAAGGTACTTTTTTCAACATATGGTACTTTTTTTGACAAAAAGTACTTTTTTAACAAAAAGTAATTTTTTAACACAAGGTAGTTTTTTAACACAAGGTACTTTTTTTAAGACAAGGTACTTTTTTAACAAAGGGTAATTTTTTAAGAAAACGTTTTTTTTTTTTTTTTTTTTTTTGAGCAAAAAGTAATTTTTTTTCAAGAAAAGATATAAACGATTTTTTTGTACCCCTCCAATATACTCCTCAATATGGCAAACCCAAAAATAGTCTAATTCCAAAATGGGGGTTTTAGAGAGGCAGCAAAATTTGAACCGTTTAGCTTTACGACGTTTAGTTTTCGATTTTATGTTCCCCGTAAAAATTATTTCGTAGACGTATGAGTGATAATTATATGAATAAGTATTAAGCGTACAGCTTCAAATCTTTACAGTGTTCTGCACATTCATTATGTTCGATTGAGTGAGAAAATCTAAATTTTAGTGTTTCTGATTTTTTGTTTTGTTTTGGATAAACGTAACATTATTCCACTCATATCTCTCCCTTCAAATAAACTTTGTAGTACTGAACATAAGTGAACATTAGACAACTTTTTGATTCGGTTATTTTTAAGATTTTCAGAGATTGAACTAACGAGATATGCCTAGGAATTTATAATAGCCCTAAGTACATGAGATGTTCTAGTTTATGACGAACGTAGTAAGTCCATCTCCGGCTTAGTTGCAATTTTGTTTTTGTATTTATAGAGACGGGTTTATAAATCTTAAAATTTACAGTTACGCTCTACATACATGCCCTCTTTCAACTCTAATTTTTATTAAAAATTTAAAATTAGTTAAAATTATTTTGAAAATTTTATGATGTAACAATGAAACTTAAAATGAGTGAGATTCTCGAACTTGATTCATATAACATAAGGAATCTTCTCCACCTGCACTCCCGCCCTTTAGAATAGAAATGCACTCTGTGTTTTCTTTTTAGGCTTTTACTTTAAACATTTAATTTTCGTATATTTTATTTTATTTTTTATAAAATTATAATTTTTATTTTATTTTTATTTTTTTTTTTGCTTTTTTATATACTTTTGTGACAAAAAAAATATTAACTATCAACCAAATACCAAAACAACAGCTGTGGGTTCATTACAAAAGTTGGGACGCAAACTGTCAACGATAAGCCAGAGTAATTCAACACACCTAGAATTGATCGTGAAATAAATTCAAAAAACAGATGAGAGAAGTAAAATAATCAAAAACCAAGAAGATGAGAGAAAATAGAACCCCAAAAATTTACGAGTATATTAAAATAAGTTAAGAATTAAGTTAGAAATATCAACAACAAAAGAAGTTTGTAAAATATATATATTTTTTATTTTTATTTTGTTTATATTTTTTTTTATGTGTTATTCGTTTGCTTATAAATATTATTGTTATGATTTGTATTAAATTTATCTGTTCTATTTTAAAACATAATTAAGTGTAAACTTTTTCGTTAATTATTTAGCTTTTTTTTTTTTTTTGTATTTTTGTATTTTTGTGTTTTTGTTAAAAATATGTAAAATTTAAAAACAAATGTGTGTGTCTTGTAAAGCACCTGCTTTTCAGATAATTTTAGGATCTTTTTTTGTTCTTTCATTAAATAATTGTTAACACGAAATTGCATTTTTCAGAAGCCTATAATATTTACATATTTTAAATCCATTTAGAGCTCTGTATACATACTACATTATATAAAATTTACTAAAAAAAAAAAAATAAAAAGAATTGTTTAAATTTGAAAAACAAAACTAAAACAAAAAGTAGTATTTTATTTTATGTTTAATAATTAAATAAAAAAATGTGGGACTTTTAATGCAGCACATGATTTTAAGCTTTATTCCTTTGTTTGAACATCAAGTCATCAATAAAAGTTAGGTCAGTTCATAATAAACATCGTCAGGAACATTCAATGTAAATCCATCTCTACAACTAACCCAACAACATTGAAAAACGACAAAAACTCATTGAGCACTTTAATAAAACATAATTTTTTTTTTATCAAAAAATAAGAAACATGACACTAAATAAACTTTACACTTTTATACAAAAAAAAATAAATACACACACAATATAAAAACAAAATAAAAACAAAAAAAAAAAAAAAAATTATCACACCAACATCATCAAGATCAAGTTTCGTAATAACAAAAGCAAATACTACTACTACTATCCCTTCAAAATTAATGGGCTGCTGCTGACGCTATCGATGACATGATCATATATCTGCCTGGAATTGAACTGGAAACTGCCGAACAACAAACAGCTACACCATTATCAACACCAGCTTCATCGCCTTGTGGTACTAAATACTTGTCGTATTCCAATATATTCTTTGCCAATTTCAAGGAGGAACAAGAACGTTGCCTGGCCGAAAAATTGAAACAACAACAGCAACCACGTATACGCACCAATACTCGTCTCTGTCGAGAAACAGCCATCAATAACAACAACGATTTCAATAGCATCTCAACTGCAACATCAACATCATCGTCAGCATCACAAGAATCGCCATTGGACAATGGTAACGTGCAAATCAATGAAACTGCCAACATTTTATATGAAAATAATCCCGATTTATTAGACGATATTGAAGAGGAAACCGAATGTTCATTGAAGAAACACACCATTAATGGTACGTTATATAGCGCATCATCCACTCTGGGTGTTTCATCATCTCAATCGAAAAAGATACGCATTACAGAGAATCCACTGCCTGAACCTGTTAGCTGTTAAATACACAGTAAAAACAGTATTTGATAACAAGGATACAAGTTTGTCTGTCCTATTTCCTGGAATACATCAAACAAACAAATTGATTCATCTTAAAATTGTAGTAGAGTTTCTTGATAGAGCATTAAGGCGGCTTTTAATAAACCATATCTCAAGATTAAAAAAAAAAAAAACAAATATAGATATACATAGATTTAATTCCTGATAAATCTTTTTTTTCAAGATTAAATGAAAATCAAACAAATATTTCTCTATCAGTGATAAAAATCATAGTGGATAAATTTTGTCAAAACTCAATACAATTGCTTAAATTAGAACATAGTTAACTCATTTTATTTAAGATAGATATTTTAAAATTCGACAAAAAAGTATTATACATTAAATAAAAAACAATTTAAAATGTTGAAACAAATTATGCAATACATTCGCATATTAAGACTTATGTTTAAGAAAATCCGTGAAACACATGTTACAAAATTTCATTCGGAATTGATTTTATTCCATAATTACTAGGACAATGAATTTCATGCGCTAAACAATTACAAATATGCTGCAAAAATAAGGAAAATATGCACTTAAACTTACAAATGCATATATGCATTTAAAATATCATTGTATAATAAAAACACAAATTCAGTTTATTGTTATTGTACTATATAGACTCTTAGCAAAGATTTCAATTTGTATAAACAATTGAAGTTTTTGCACATTGTAAAAGACCTCATAACGTCTACTGAAGTAATGGGAACATTCTATATAAAATTTTGGATTCATTGTCATAATTAATGATTTTCAACGCAAAATATCTATAATATTAATACGAAAGGCGATTTCTTATGACCGATATACAAATTTTAGTTACCAACCGATTTTGACCAGACACCCCATTTGAAAGGTATTTCGTTTTAGCTGTCCACCATGTCCACGGATTTGCACCATCTGGAACATTTTTTTTGGAGTAAAATGCATTTAATTTTGCTATTTAAGCTTCAAATAAAAAACAAAAACAGTGCTGTGTATGTGTTTATTAAATTTGTGTTGTATTGTGAATTGGCTAAAATTGATTAGCATACCTTTAGGCTCTTATAAAGTTATTTATTAGCAAACCCATTTATATATCTTCTGTGTGTTCAACAAATATTTATAGTTGAATGAAAAAATACATTTCCCTAGAATTTGCACTGAAATAAGAAAATTTGCAAATGAAAATATGCAAAAACATGCTTTTAAAGAAAAGTATTCAAAAGTATGCAACTAAAAATCAATTTTTTGATTTATAGAAATATTTACTAAGTCCATACCTAATATGCATTTTCATGGAATTCCTTCCCTAGTAATTACCATTCCGATCTATTTTTTCGAATTGTAAATGTAATTATTTATTAATTGTACTCAATTTACTATTTTCACGACTTTTACGTTCACGTCCTTAAAATTATTTTAAAAATGTGTAAAAATTTTTCTATCCAAAGGAAACTTATTCGCCCCTGTTCTAGCAATGTTACTTTATTCAATTAAAATGAAATTGTGTTAAATTAATTTTTTTTTATTAATAACACTGTATAACAATCTTCGGACTGTTGCACAGTGTAATTAATCTTTAAATTCTGATACAATTTAAATTTACAGTTCATTGCTTTCTTTTTTGATCAGTATATAACAAATACTTTCTTGTTTATTGTATTTTTAGAAAAGCAATGATGTTTTTTCGTACAGAAAGAATTAATTTCTATCTGACAAATGCATTACACTGTTTGGTACAGTGTAATTGTTGCAAAAAAATTGCATACAATTTAAAAACAAATGTAATAATATTTATATTATTTAATTAAAAAGTTGTTCTCGTCGAAACGTGTTTTTATTAATATTTAAGAATTTTTACAAAAAAGTTCAAGATGTTTTTAACAATAAATTTTTTTGATAATTAATAAAAACAACAAATAGTTAAGCTTTTACTTTTTAACTACTAGTTAAACTACAAGTTAAACAATTATTCAAAAGATATTGAGGAGATTCTATATATTTTATTTTTGTTTATCAACAAATTCAAATATCCCTGAGGATGACTAGCGATGTTAGTTGAAATATCGGATAGCAATAAAAATAAAAAATCAGATTATTTGTTGTTTTTATTAGGAATATTTTTATATAAAAGTGAATTTTAGAACAGGGGGCTAATCGTCGCATTCGATATCGCGTAAAATCAATAGAAATTCCATAATTTGATTTATTATTTAGAGACGACTGACAAACGTCAGACCACATTTCACTTTTATTTTCAGCTAGGGGCCACAATACGTTAACTGTGACAGAGTAAAATTATTCTTAGTATTTTATTTCGGAAAATTGAAAAATAATTTCAATCGAAAAGTTTCGATAACGAATGCGACGCTCAGATTGAATGACAAATATTGATAAAATTAAAACAAAACACAAAAGAGAATATAAATTGTCATCTAAAAATATTATTTACTAGTTTAATCCATTTTTCGGTATCTTTACTTTTTAATTATTGCCTACTACAGCTCTAAAAACATTACCCGAAAACATCGATTATTTAAAAAAAGTATGTAAAAATAATAGTTTCTTTATATTTGTTTACGATATTTTTTATTTCACAAAATGTATTTATTTAAAAATAATATAAAAAACACAGATTTTTTCTTCATAAAAAAGTTAGTTAAGATATATTTTTTGATGTGTAAACATCTATACGCGCAAGGGGGTAAAAATCTATTTCACAATACAATCACAAAAACAGCGTAAGCGTAAGACAAAATCGGTGTGACTTATGATTGGATTGGTGAAAAAATTATGATATGTAATAACCTTTTTGAAAATGAAAATTGAAAACTATTTTAAAAATAATTAAAAATAAAAAATTAATCATAAATAATGAAAAAAGAAAAATTAAAAATGGAAAACGAAAAATGAAAACTTACAAATTAAGAATCAAAAATAAAAAAATCAAAAATAAAAAAATTAAAACTTGAAATTTAAAAATGAAAAACAAAAAATGAAAAATAAAAATTAAAAATTAAAAATTAATAATTAAAAATTAAAAATGAAAAATGAAAAATTAAAAACTAAAAATTAAAATTAAAAATTAAAAATTAAAAATTAAAAATTAAAAATTAAAAATTAAAAATTAAAAATTAAAAATTAAAAATTAAAAATTAAAAATTAAAAATTAAAAATTAAAAATTAAAAATTAAAAATTAAAAATTAAAAATTAAAAATTAAAAATTAAAAATTAAAAGTTAAAAATTAAAAATTAAAAATTAAAAACGAAAAATGAAAACTTAAAAATTAAAAATGAAAAATGAAAACTTGAAATTTAAAAATGAAAAACAAAAAATAAAAAATTAAAAATTAAAAATTAAAAATTAAAAATTAAAAATTAATAATTAAAAATTAAAAATGAAAAATGAAAATTGAAAAATTAAAAACTAAAAATTAAAAATTAAAAATTAAAATTAAAAATTAAAAATTAAAAATTAAAAATTAAAAATTAAAAATTAAAAATTAAAAATTAAAAATTAAAAATTAAAAATTAAAAATTAAAAATTAAAAATTAAAACTTAAAAATTAAAAATTAAAAATTAAAAATTAAAAACGAAAAATGAAAACTTAAAAATTAAGAATCAAAAATAAAAAACGAAAAATTAAAAATGAAAAACAAAAAATGAAAAATAAAATAAAAAATTAAATATTAAATATTAAAAATTAAAAATTAAAAATTAAAAATTTAATATTAAAAATTAAAAATTAAGAATTAAAAATTAAAAATAAAAAATAATAAATGAAAAACGAAAAATTAAAAATTAAAAATTAAAAATTAAAAATTAAAATTAAAATTAAAATTAAAATTAAAATTAAAAATTAAAAATTAAAAATTAAAAATTAAAAATAAAAAATAAATGAAAAACGAAAAAAGAAAAATTAAAAATTCCAATTTCAAAATTCAAAATTCAAAATTCAAAATTAAAAATTAAAAATTTAAAACTAAAAATTAAAAATTAAAAATTAAAAAATAAAAATTAAAAATTAAAAATTAAAAATTAAAAATTAAAAATTAAAAATTAAAAATTAAAAATTAAAAATTAAAAATTAAAAATTAAAAATTAAAAATTAAAAATTAAAAATAAAAAATTAAAATTTAAAAATTAAAAATTAAAAATTAAAAATTAAAAATAAAAAATGAAAAACGAAAAAAGAAAAATAAAAAATGAAAAATGAAAAACGAAAAATGAAAACTTAAAAATTAAGAATCAAAAATGGAAAACGAAAAATGAAAAAGGAACTTGAAAATAAAAAATGAAAAATTAAAAATAAGAACTGAAAAATAAAAAATGAAAAACAAAAACGAAAAATGAAAAATAAAAATGAAAAATTAAAAATGAACCAGTAGAAATAATAAATAATAATAAATATTTTTATATTAGCAGAGCCCCTGCAGTTGATTGCTATAAGTGATACATAGAAGACGCTTTCTGTTTGATTTTAAAAAATTGCGATAAAAAATCTTTAATTACTAGATGTTTACACATCTCGCCTGTGATCGGACTAACATGATATTGTTTTTTTTAATAATTGAAGGTGATTTTATTTCCATATTATGCGGAAGAAAAACACATTTTCAATTTCACTTTAGAACGAAATCAATTTCACTTTAGAATTAATCAAAGATGAAGTTTCAAAGCCTGATCTGTTTTGTTTTGGATCGTTTCATCTAATATACGAGTACATGCAAACTAAAATTAATTTTATGATATTATGCGACTGGCCAGCACCTGGTATATATCTAAAGAGTTTGGATTACTTCTTTAGATTTTCTTTGCATTAAACTTAATGATAAATTTTATAAAAAGATTAACCCCCCCCCTACTGTTGTTTGTAGTTAGTTTAGTAGAACTTTAACTATCTCTTTGATAGAAACAAATACCTTAAATTGTTAATCAATGAAATTAAATGTAGAAAATATTGTCCATTTTATTTAATTTGAAAATCTAAAATTCTCAAACTTTAGAAAATAGTTATTGCCGCTGATGTTAAAAACATTAACAATAATGAAAGCTAAATTAAAATTAAAAATAAAATTTATTTGAATATCACACCCAAATCTTATAAAGATTTTCAAAAGAAACATCAGACAAAAAATCGTATATAAAATTAAAAAAAAAAAAAATTCAATTCAGTTTCAAAACTAATTATTAATTTGTTTGTCCACTTTGTGCCTGAAAACACATAAACACACACAAAAGTAAAAAACAAATACAATTTTTTATTCAAATTAATAATAATAAAAAAAAACACACACACAAAAAGACATACAGCGAGCTTTCATTAGCATATAAAATGCTTAAAAATAACTCTAAAAAATACTAACAAGGCACTTAATTTAATTTTTTTAAATTTAATTTAACAGTGCCTGTTTAAAATAATAATTAATAAAAAAAAAACTTTAAATGGAACCATTGTATAGCATATCAAATATTATTTTATAAAGAAAGAGAAAAAACTTAAGGAATTAAAAAAAAATTGATTTATTTTTTTGTAAGTCATATTTTTGTTATTGATTTTATTAAAAATATATTTAAAATTAAAAAGAAAATAAGAAAATCAAAATTGTGTTTGAACAAACAAATTGTTACTTTACACCAGCTTAATGTTAAAAATAATGTTATTGAAAATAAATAATATTAAATAAAATACTCTGTTATAAATTTAAATAATAAAATAAAAATTTCAACTGCATGAAATTATCGAAGAACAAAATAAAATAAATAAATATCAAGTATTTTTGCTTTTTGTAATTAAAAAAAAAAATGATAAATTTGTGCATTCAAAATAAGCCTATGGACAACAAAAAAAAAATAAAAAAATAAAAACAAATAACACAAAAGAAAAACAAATTACAAAAATTTATTTATATAATTTCTAAATCAATAAAACACGGATTTGAAAAGGCTTAAATGTTAAATTGTTGGTTAATATTGATGGAAATTGGTAAGTATTGGACTTTCGATTATTATAATTTTTATTTAATTTTATAGTTAGGAAAAATTTTATTAAAATTTCAGCTAGAGGAATTATTTGGCAAGTATTAAAAAAAAATACTTTTTCTCACTACAACACTTCTAGTCGATATGCAGCAATGCCAACTTAGCAGTTTTCGTGCTAGATTTTGAGCCTTTTATTACTAAAAAATCATTTTTTTTTTCCCATTTAGCGCCTTTTTGAAAAAACGCTTTTCATTTTCTTTTTTTTACCACCTCTTTTAAATAGAATAAATAGTTCATCTTTAACAAAATTGTACGTATTTGAACAACTTTCCTCCAAATTTTAATTTTTTGGTCAAAGGTACTTATAATTGATTCTCTTATTCGTCAGTAAGACTAGATATATAATTTGATTAACAAGGATTCCGATTCCAACCAGATGAATTTCTATACAAAGAGCCATTAGAGCAATTCTGGATATGAAGCTTGAGTTAAAAATTCATTTTAACGTTGTTAATCCAGAAAATCGTTTAAGCCAACGCCGCACAGTGGACCATTTCACAAGAAGGCGGTCAAAAATCCTTACTTTTTTTGTTTGGTAAGTGGGACTTTATCATTTAATTTTTGCTCAAAAACGTAAATATCGAACGATAATAAAACTTATGGAGGGTTTAAAATACATTTTAATTTTTAGTTGAATTTTAGTACAAAAGTGAAGTGTTAAAAGGTTAAAAAATGGCTTTTTTTAAATATCTTATTTTTTCAGTTAATTTTACAACTATACTTTTTAAAAATTTTGTAAGTTAAATTTTGTCAGAAAATGCCAAACTTTGGCCGCCGTAAAATTTTTAGTCCTAATGTCCATAAGGACTAAAGGTTAGCTTTTTTTTTTGAAAGAGCCCGACTTAAAATATAATTTGTTAAGCAGCAAACGTAAAAGTTACCTTTTATTGGTTGAAAATAGAGAAGTTTCAATGAAAAAGTCGTATGTTTTTACTTTAGTTAAACATTGTTTTTATTGTCTTTTTAAATATTTCTATATCAATTTTTATTGTAAATTTTTGAAATACATAAATTTTTAATCAAGAAAAACTTTTAACTATGTATATAACTTATATATGTATAACTTATTGTTTGTGTACTGAAAAATTACTTTAAATCAAACAATTTTAGTAAACATTTCTTCTAAATAGCTTTGATTTTCATCTTCTAACTAGAAGTTTTTAAGCTTCATTAGATATAGTTTTCCATTTTTATCGAATGTTGCACTAATATGGATCTGAAGTGCACAACATAATAGTGATAAGGTCTTAAAAGGGTGTGTCGCAATAGCTTTTTTTTACCATTTACCTAGTATTTAAATTTTTTCCCCATTTGGTCAGGTATTTAAACTATATAACTCAAGTTCCGACTATTAATGTTTTTGAAAAATACCTATATATGTAAATGTAACTGTCAAAATAAAAAAGATTTTACCCATTAATATAATTTAACAATTAAACGCATTACGTCTCAACCCTTTTTTATGTGTATATAAATCTCGTGCCAACTCTACCGTTTCCTTTTTCTGTCAGTACAAAAAACAAATAAACTCACGCAAAAAATTCACCGATACGACCAACTTTTGTATTCATAACACGCAAACGGACGGACGGACATCGTTAAATCAACTCAGAAAGTGATTTTGAGTCGATTCGCATGATAAAAGATGGGTATAGGTCCAATATGGCTTATAGGAGTATAGGGGAGGGGTCGGACCATAGAAGAGTGCAATATTTGTTTTGATGGCTTTTAATGGGCAGGAGTTAGACTCTATTAAGTAGATTTTCGGGGAGTTTTGACCTTTTTTAATTTCTAAACGACTCAGTGACTTTATAGGTATTTCTAACATTAATAACTTAGAAGTCACAAAATTATACAAAAATATTTTTACTTTAAAATCTTTAAAACAAAAAAGTTGCAGTCATTAAAAAATTTAAATTTACAAAGAAATTATTAATTTTTTCAATATACTGAGAAAGGCCATTTTCGCTGTGATATAGTTGAAATAGAGTGGCTATTTTTTGGCTCCCGTGGTTCACTTGTACTTACTTTCAAATGAATAACATAACTTTAAAATCGGTAACCATAGAAAAAATGATTTTTGGCCGCCTTCTCACAGTGCGCCGTTAAAAAATAGTTGCAATGATTTAAAAAACTACATATATAACGTTTATAATTTCTGTCAAAAATACAAATTATTTTACTGGACCCATTTTTTATTATACCGATCGTCTCAAAATCACTTTCTGAGTCGATTTAACGAAGTCCGTCCGTCCGTCTGTGTGTCCATTTTAATCTTGTATCACACTAAAGGCCACAAATATGAATATATTTTGATGAAATTTGGTATATAACCTTCTATCGGCCATAGGACGAATAATATTGAAATTGGTGAAAATCGGTACATGCACAGATCCCTATGAGATCGACTTATATTGCCATAATATCCAATTATCACATAGATCTCGGTCAAATTGGGTTTGTGTATGTTTATTACATCCATTTATCACTAGTCCAAAAATAAACACTATAGGACAATTGTTAGTCATAGCCCCCGTATGAAGCTGATTCCTGATCTTCACTTGAATCTATCAAAAAACAAAAATAGTACATATATTTTGCTCAAATTTAGTTTGAATACGTTTTTGCAAAAAATAAGTGACCTTACCAATTATGGTTAGGATCGTTAAATTTTTACGATTTAGTTCTTATAAAAATATTGCAAGCAATATGAACTCTTTGATATTTGCAGGCAAAAAAATTCAAAATTCCAATCATATTTGGTTTATGCCCATTTTTTATATCCAATTGAACCTAAGACCCTTTCTGTAAACACATGTAACATGGTCAGTTTAGACCAGCCATGGCCTTTTTGACTGACGGGCCATTTAGATAATGGGAAATTACTCGGGGGCCAAAAAATTTTTTTTCTGAAAAACTGGAATGAAATTAATTTAAATTTTTAGTAATAAAATAGTCAAATTTAATTGAAAGTCTTTATTTAATGCGATAAATGTTGTTGAAATTCTTAGTATTACACACAAATGTTCATCATTTATCGTAGATCGCGATAGATTTTTATTTTAGTTCATTGTAGAGAACTTTTGTTCGCAAATTTATGTTGATCCAAATATAACCAAAATTTTTTTTTTACCAGATTTCGAATATTAAAGTATTTTTCTTTATTTAGAAGACGGTAAAAATTTGTTAAGTTGTCCGTTAGACGCATCACATTTGAAATCAATTGTATCCAGCTGAATATCATTGAAGCACTATCGACATTAGTAGCAAATGGATTGCGAATAATTGACAAATCATTTTCAATTATACGAAAACAATCAAATCTTCGATTAAAGGCATTTGTTAAAGCACGTACATTTTCAGCAAAAAGTTTACATTTTTTTGAGAGACATCCTAAAGTGTTTTAACTAAAGGAAAATTATTCAAATTTTTTCCAATAAATTCTGTTCAAAAAGTCTTAATTTTATCTTGAAAGATCTTAAACTTTGTAGCATAGTATATTTTTGCCTTGTAAAACTTTATTTAATTCATTAAAATGATGAATCAATTAACTCGGGAAAGTCTTCTTTTTCGTGCAATATTAAAAAGGTTATAATTTCTTCTTTAAGATCCCGTACCCGCCGCAGAACTTTACATAAGCTTAACCATCGAACACGGTTGTTTTGTGTTATAATACATCTGAGTATTCAGCGTCGAGCTCTTCAAGCAAAGATATAAATTGTCTGTATCTTAAACCTTTTGATCGATGAAAGTTCACCAGTTTAATTACAACTTTAGTTACGTGTTCTATTTTCACTATATTTTTACACAATGCGTGTTGATGTATAATACAGTGAATCATAATAAGCTGTTTATTTGGATCAATCGTGTGAACCTTGTCTTGAATTTTTTTCAGCAGGCCTATATTTGAACCCGTTAAGTTTGGGGATCCATTGGTAGTCACATTAACAAGATTTTCCCATTTTTCAACTTTGTTAAAAAGTTCTGCACCGGTAGTTCTATTTTTCATTGAAGTCATGGATAACAGCTCTTGTGTAGTTTCATATTCCTCATTAGTTGACCGAACAAAAATCAGTAGTTGTGCAATATCTTTTATATCGCAGCTCTCGTCCAAAGCTATGGCAAAGTATGGTCTATTTGAATTTTCTAATTTTTCTGACAGCTGCTCATTTAAATTATCATTGATTTGCTCAATTCTTCGCGTAACAGTTTGTCTGAACATGGACATACTTTAAAATTTTGAACTTAGTTCTGGACACAGAAATTTAGGAACACCAACCATACAATTTTTTATGCGCAATATTGTAAGAAACAAAAAAGCTAGCTTTTGTAGCTGCCTCTAGCAATTTATCTTGCCGTGTGAAAATATTTTGCTGGCTCGTCAATACATTACAGAGATTCTTAGCATTGGCTTTACGCCCTTCATCACTCAAATTTGGAGAATAGTTTGGATGTACATTTTCGAAATGTCTTTTTTTTTTAATTGTACTCTTTTATAATTGCAACCAGTGCTCGACAAATTAGTCATATTGGTTTATTCCTAAACACCGTGAAAAAAAATTTCCATTTCCAATCTTCATTGAATACATGACAGTCGCTATCGACTTTTCTTTTTCGTCCACTCATTGTTTACATTTTTTTAAAAATGAAATAAAATTTTGTTTACTTTACTCCTTTCACCGCACTATGCACATATTTCCCTTTTTAATTTTATTTAAAAAATTTTAAGTAATGGGTGGGCGAAGAAAATTGGAGAGCGAATTTTTAGTTATTTTCTTTTAGTTCCTAATTATACCCTATACCACTATGTGGTTTGGGTTAATGACTTTGTGCTGCTGTTTGTAACAACCAAAAATATTTGACCTACACCCATCTTTAATTATACCGATCGAATCAGAATCACTATCTGATTCGATTTAACGATGTCCGTCCGTCCGTCTGTGTGTCCATGTAAAGCTTGTAATCAAACTGCAGGTCGCATATATGAATATATTTTGATGAAATTTGGTATTTAATCTTTTATCAGCCATGGGATGAACGCTATTGAAATTGGTGAGAATCGGTCCATGTTCAGACCTAGCCCCCATACAAATGACCCATATGAAATCAACATATATTGCCATAACATCCAAATTATCATACAAATCTTAGTTAAATTGGGTTTGTATGTATATATTACATCCATTAATCAGTAGTCCAAAAATGATCCTTATTGGACAACTCTTAGTCATCAAAAAAGTCTATCAAAAAGAAAAATATTGCACTGATTCTTCTCAAATTTTGTTTGTATATATTTTTGCAAAATACAAGAGACTTTACCAAATATGATCAGGATCGGTCCTTTTTTGGGCCTAGTCCCGATATAGATATAGCATCCGATATGAAATTTTTCATATCTGCAGCCGAAAAAATTAATAAAAATTCCACTCAAATTTGGTTTATGCTTATTTTCTATATCCAGTTAGTTGGGCCTGAGAGATAGGGTCTCTAAGCGCATGGTATAGGGTCTAGACCGACTATAATTTTCTTACTTGTTTTTATATTCTTTTTTTTTTAGTTTAAAGTTTTTATTTTCTTTTGTTCCCCAAGTTTCAGTTTCAAGTTCATGATTGATGTAATTCAAAAAACACCTCGCAATTATTCTATTGCTAACATTAGGCAATTTTAATGTTTTTTCTATAAATTGTACTAGAAGTTTTGGAAAAAAAAATGTTATTTTTCTTTTGTAAAATAAAAAACATCATATTTTGAATTTTTATTAACTATGATACTATGATTTTTATTATACACAGCGGGCCATGCAAAATATATTGGCGGGCCGTAGTTTATCTGGTCTAGACCGACTATAATGTTCTTACTTGTTTCTTTTTTAGTTAATAGTAACAACATGTCAAATGTCAAAAAATTTTATGGAAAACAATTTCAGAATAATTTTTTCATAAACAATATTTTGACATTACCTATCGTCATGTCTATCTATCATTTGTGTTACAATACACACTTTCAAATTTTTTTTCCAAATTCGGTATGCGCGTTAAGTTAATTGTGTAAAATATTTTTTTTTCTTATTGCATCTAAAATTCTTGTTTTAATTTTTAAACTCAACTTCATAAATGTTACAGATATTATCACAGTCACAACTGCGAATGTTGCTAAATGATTTTTGGCTGCCTTTGCGGCAACACCTCTATTGCTAAGGAAAATATCAAATGAGGGTATAAAATATTATTAAATGTTGTGCAATTTACTCTTCAAACGAAATTTGCAATTTTACTCTTATTAAATAAAACTTCAAAAGAAAAACAAAAAAAAGACAACTTGGGGTATTTCCTTAGTTAACCGATTGAACAATATAGACAAAATGCTAACAAATATTTACTTTTAATAAAACAAATGAAACAGAAGTTGCTTATACTCTTTAACAAATGTATATAGAATGGTTTTATAAGTTGTTTTCATATAAATAAAGGCACATCTTTAAACTACGATCATTAAAATTTTGTTAAATAATTTGACAAAAAGCAAGTGGTTTTTATTTATCTTTGTTGAACATGAAATTCTTCTTCTGGTTGGCTTTGTTGGCAGTTTGTTGCTTAAACGCAACAAATGCTCAGCATCTGGAAGCCTTTGTCAATATAGCAGGCGAGAATGAAAGTGAATTGATCAAAGTAGATGAACCAACTCAAGTTAAAGAGCAGACAGTAGTCTTGAGACGTTCCAAACGTGCAACATGTGATTTGATGAGTATGTTGAATGTGCGGCACTCAGCTTGTGCTTATTTATGTATTGTAAAAGGAAATCGAGGCGGTTATTGTAGTAATAAAGCTGTATGTATTTGTCGTAAAAAATGATTATAAAGATACATTTCTATGGAAATTAAAGATTTATTGAAAATACCTATATCAAGAAAAAAAAATTTTTATTTTATAAAATTTACATTTACTTTAACCAATCCATGAATACATAACTCGTCAATTTGGGAAGTGGCATAAGTCACTGTTAAAAAAAAATATATAAAAATAATTATAATTCAGGAATTGCAAATAATGGTTATTTTTTAATATGAGACAGTTAAAAGAGTGTTAAATTCAGATATGCCGAATCTTTGACACCCTCCATCTGGGTTTTAATATAAAAAAAAAAATATTAGAAAAATAAACAATTTGATAACTAAATACTAAAATATTACAACAATCATACTGAATTTTTACCATTTTTTAGAGGTGTCTCCATATGTTAGGTCATATGACACAATGATATCCGATTTACCCCATTTTAAATACCAACTCGCTCGAAGTAATGATAAGCAATATTCCAAGGTAAATGGTTTATTATACCCTCCACTCCAGTGTGCAGAGGGTATATATAAGTTTGTCATTCCGTTTGTAATAATTAGAAAACAAAAAATTTGGACCCCATAAAATATATATATTTGTGATCCTTATAACAACCGGAGTTGATATAGCGATGTCCGTCTGTCCGTCTGTGGAAATCACGATGACGGCATCAATCGGGCAGCTAGGGTGCTCGCTGACATAAAAAATGATTCATTAACATCCTGAAAAGTTTGCTATTTAAAATCGTCCAAATCGGTCGATTAGGGCCCGAGATTTGAATGAAGAACTAAAAAAAGTCTTGAAAAAATATAATTTTCTATGTTGTTCTTGTCACTATCTCGTCCTCAATAGGATAGCTAAGGTGATTATTTTTAGTGAGAATGATTCAACAAATTCATGGGAAGATTTTTGTTTCAAAAATCATTAAAATCGGTGGCACAGGTCCAGGGAAATCTCTGAAAAAGTAAAAAAAAAATGAAAAATATGATGTTTCTATATTGTTCTTGTTGTTATTCTAAATGTTGTATTGTTGTCATAGATGGACTTGTTGTTTTTGTGGTCGTTGTGGTAATAATATAATAAAAACTAACCCTTTGTAAATTTTTTATCAACTCTGGTAGAAAAATTTAAAAGTTTCCATTGTTTTGGCATCACTAAAAAAATTTACTAGATTATTTCTCTCATTGCCACTAGCCTGCCTGCAAAGTTTCAGATCGATTGGTTCACGGGAAAGGGGTTAAAATCGATCCAAAATTTTTTCGACAAGCAGACACTACGAGTTAATATAAAGGGATTAAAAATTCACCAGCATCTAAAGCAAATAATGTAAAATACGTAGTTGTTATTAAAAAAAAAACAATGTAAATTTAGCAAAAAAATTTTAATGTATTAATTTATTTAAAGAGAAAAACACAAAAATAACGTTTGATGTTGTATTTTTTGTGTGTAATAATTACATATACATACATATGTACATACTCTATTAAATATTACAAATAATGTACATATATTCTATATATGTATATCCATAATAACTGCATATTAGAAATAAATGGGTATATTATATTATTTACATAAAATTCTGCATTATTTTGTTGTGGGGAAAATACATTTCTTTTGCATTAACAGAGTGTCACTTCATTTTGCTCAGCGTGACTATGCTACAGTAGATGGCGCCACAATTTTTGTTCTAATAAGCTTTGCAATAGTTATTTCTATTTTAACATGAATGTCAATATTTTCGACTAGATATCATACAGAACAAGTATACGCGGGCCGGTCTTTTATTTCATACGTTTTTTCATTATTCTTTTACAAATATGGAGTTTGGCATATTAACTTTTTGTTTTCTTCACAAAATAGAGTTACCGAGTTCATCAATGAGTTTTTTGCTTTCAAAACAGTTCTATATAGTTATATAGAATTATTATTCTGCTTTACCAAAAAATATCTGATTGCGATTACATCTAATTTTTAAAAATTGTTTATAATTACTAAAGCAGTATTATACACATAAATACAAAATTGCACTTTTTAAATTTTCCATTCAAATTTTAGAAAATATCAATTCTAAAAACTGGAATTAAAATTTCCAATTATAAATTATAAAATATTAATTGAATTTCAGAAAATCATATCAAAACGTCGGAAATAATAATTTTAAATTTAGAAGACATCAATTGCATCAAATTCCAAAAAAAAACCAAATATGTTTACATATAAAAAATGTTTACATTAAAAAAAATATTGGCATTCAGGAGAAATTAATAGCTTTTCAGTAACTTCTTTTAACGATAGTGGAATCGTTAAAAAAAGAAAAGCAAAATTATCAGTAAAATTTTTAAACGATATTCGCTATAGTTAAAGTCAGCTGTTGTTGTTATCTAAACGACAACCATTTTTGTGTTGTTTATTCAATCGATAAAAACTTAAATTTTTAGGTTGAAATGTCGTTACATAAATAAAAATCATAAAATACAGAAAATATTTTGCTTCTATTAAAAAACTTTTTTATATAAATAAAAAAATTATATAGCATATTCAATTCATTATTTCATTTTCAAATAAATAAACAGAAATATTAGTAAAAAAATAAAGATATTAAACATAAACATAAAATCATTCTGTCAAACACGAAGTAATTTGTTTTTCTATTCTTCTTAGTGCTTTTCGCTTATTTTGACAGAGATGCCACTCGTTTACAATTTAAATAAATAGAAAAATAGATTTGTCGACTGTCGTTAAAATGTATGTACTTCACTTAATCCTTAGTGCAAACAACAATAGCTGCCGATAAATTTTGCCATTGTCGGATCGTTGAAATTTTCAGAATCGGACTACAGAAAACATTGATTTAAATTCAATGACCAAGAGTTGTCCCATAGGGACCGTTTTTGGACTAATAATTAATGGATGTAATAAACACATACAAACCCAATTTGACTAAGATCTATACGACAATTTGGATCTTATGGCAATTTATGTCGATTTTATAGGTGGGCTATATATATATATGGGGGCTAGGTCTGAACATGGACCGATTCTCACCAAGGGTTCATCCCATGGTCGATGAAAGCTTATATACCAAATTTCATCAAAATATATTCATATTTGCGACCTGCAGTTTGATTACAAGGTTTACATGGACACACAGACGGACGGACGGACATAGTTAAATCGATTCAAAAAGTGATTCTGATTCGATCGGTATAATAAAAGATGGGTCTAGGTCAAATATTTTTGGTTGTTACAAATAGCAGCACAAAGTCATCATACCCAAACCACATAGTGGTATAGGGTATAAAAAGTAAGAAATGTCCCAAAAGTAGTGAACTTCATGGGAATATCTAATAAATATTAAATGTCAACAATTTTTGATGTGTAAACATCTATACGATCAGGGGAGTAAAAATCTATTTCACAATAAAATCACAATAACAGAGTAAGACAAAAACAGTATGAGGTATGAGTATATTGAAGCAAAGATTATGATATAAAATTATTGCAGCTAATTCAACAACCCTCAAATATAACAACGTTAAAAATTTCACAATATAAGCGTATAACATCTAATTCAACAACCCCACAATACTAATATAATGGTTACTTCAACAACCTACAAGTATAACACTATTACATATATAACAATATCTAAGTATAGCAACTCATTCAACAACCAAAAAGTATAACAGAATCACAAATATAACTATATACAAGTATAACAGCTAATTAAACTAGGCTAAATGTATAACAACTCTAAGTTGACAAAAAAAAATGTACTGAAAGCATAAGTACTTCCAACTTATAAAAATCTTTAATTACTAGATGTTTACACATCTCCCCTGTGAAATTCTTTACAAGCTTTTATATTCTTTTGCTCACAATCTTTAAGGAAACCTTTGTACGAAATACGACCGATGACGGCAGCAGTTTGGTAGAAATCACTTTGATGAAAAGTGGAACCTTATAAAACATGCGTTTTTAAGTTGTTTAGTATTTTTTTTTTTTTTTTGGAGCGAGCCATGAAAATTAATCGGTCTCAGTGAATTTTTAAGCATGGGAAAAATTAATCACCATTATGTAATTCAATACTTTCATTTGAAAGGTTTCTGGAGGAGCCTGCTCCTTCGTATAAGACGAGGCCGTACGAGCTGCCAAAACGAACACCGCAGTGGTCGACAACGACTGAAGAAGAAAGTCCACAAAATGATACTGGATGATCGTCGGTTGAATGTGCGTGAGGTAGCTGAAATGATAGGCATTTAAAAAAATGCTATATATCACATATTGACCGAAAATTTGGAGATGAGAAAGCTTTCCGCAAGATGGGTGCCGTCTTTGCTTATACTAAAACAAAAACAACGCCATAAAGATGTTTCAATAGAGTGACGATGTTTCACCGCAATAACTTCTACCAATTCACACCTGGAACTAAGGAACAGTGGATTGAAATGGAAGAATCGTGTCCAAAGAAGACAGTTCCATCTGGAGGCAAGGCTATGGCGTCTGTTTTTTGGGATGTGCGTGGAATAAGTTTTATTGATTATCTTCAAAGAAGAAAGACAATAAACGGCCGAGTACCATGCTAACTTATTGCAGTGTCTAAGTGATGAAATCAAGGGAAAAAGGCCGCATTTGGCGAAAAGATATTGTTGCTTCACCAAGACAATGCACCCATTCACACATCCACTATTGCGATGGCCAAAATCCATGAATTAAAGTTCGAATTGTTTCATCATGCACCTTATTCGCAAGATTTAGCGCCCTCGGATTATTTTATATTTCCAAACCTTCGTTTTGTGGTAAAAAATTTGCCAGCAATGAAGAGGTGGAGTCTGCGGTTGATGGCTCTTTTGAGGAGCTAGACATTTCTTACTATGAACAGGGTATCGAAGCTATTGATAAAAGAAAATTATGTTGAGAAATAAAGAACATTTTCCCCAAATTTGTTGTATTTTCTTTGTGAGGTCGGGTTGTTCGGCACATGATGATATTTACATGATATTTTTAATTATTATTTGCAATTAAATCACTGTCCCATCAAACATCTCTTCCGAAAATCAATTATAATCACTTACTTTTTATTTCTTCACATAGTCTCCTTCATGCTCATTACACTTTGTTCAACGTTTCTTAAGTTTTTTTTTATCCCTTTACATATAACTAGCACAGCCCAGCCCCCGAAATTCGAGTGCAAATTCTAGGAAATTTTATTTTTTCATTTAATAAATAATTTTACAAGAGCCTGATGGTATGCTAACCAATTTTAACCAATTCACAATTCAACACAGGGCTTTTGATATTTATAATAAACACACACACACACACAGTATGTGTTTTATATATGTGTTAGTAGCAACTTTAAATGAGCATTACTTTAGTAAAATGTTTCATATGGTACAAATCTGTTAATATGGTGGACAGCACAAAAGGAATACCTTTCAAAATTAAAATTTGTATATCGGCCACAAGAAATCGCCTTGCGTATTAATATTATAGATGATAGTATTTGTCCAACGAAATCATACCAGGCCTAGCGGCTCTTAGGGGGATACGCTGGAAAGCACTCAGGAGACTTGCTATCGAGACCGAACTCCTAAGTTAAATAAGGAGTAGATTAACGGATGAGCACGAGGATGTAGAGCGCACAACAAGCCGACTTTCTGGCTTAAGTGTATATCCGGGTAAAACGGATATGAGCTATGTGTATACATGGCTCCTCTTTTTCAACCTAACCTAACCTAGTATTTGTCAAGGTCTTCAAAATAGGAATTTGTTTGATCAATGATTTCATCGTTGCAGCTAAATATTTTTTCGTCGAGCCAGATCCTTAGGGTTGGAAATATATTACTGGGGGTTACATTCATGGCGGAAGAGGTAGCAAATCAGAACCTAAAAAATTTATTTTTTCTTTTATTTAATCATCGTCAAATCAATCTAATAAGTTGGCATAATATTCAGCGTTTATGGTTTCTCTTTTAAAAGTAAACAATGTGAACTGCGTTTATGGTCAATTGTGATCAAAGGCGGCATCCGTCTTGCGGACAGATTTCTAAAACTCAATTGATCATTTTGAATCGAAATTAAAAAGCCATTCAATCTCGTACACTTTCACTTTCCGGCCAACCAACACCATATCGTGAATTTTTTCTACATTTTCGAACTTATTCACACGCCCTCGTATTTAATTCAAAAGTGGCATAAGTTCGTAAAAAAAATTGAAATTTTTCAATAACTATTAATACTTGGAAAAATGTAAGAGTCTTTAATGCTCAAATACAACTAAACTTACTTGAAATTTGAAGTGAATGATTTTAGACAAATCGTCTTTTATTTCATCACCTCTGTTTTGGACATTATATTTCAATTTTAGAGTTAGAAAAATTTAAAAAAAAAATTTTAAAAATAGCTAGATGGAAAAAAGGTGACAGTGGTTATTCTTGAGTTTAGAAGTGCTAAGTATGAGTAGTACTCGTAGTTAATGGTGTTATAAATAAGAAATGCCTATCTACTGTAAGAATTTCAAAAACGATTGTAAAGTTCACGGAAACTAAGAATTTTTTTCTCGAAATTAAATGTATGTATATGTATATATTTTTTCTAATTACATATATATATTTAATTTAATAAATATAGATTTTTTTTTTAAAAATTTAATTACGGCAAACACAAACTGCTTTGCCATTGCAATAACCACCACGATTTCCACGCAATAGACAGTGGGCAGCACAGGCAGAATGATTAAGTCCAGCACCGCTCAATAAATCACAAGTGGCTCTTTTGTAACGGCCATGTAACTCGGGCTCAACTTCTTTTAAAGCTTCCAGGCCATCAAAAAATCTAGTTTCATCCTCACCAGCTTCAGCCGGCAATGTTAAGGATTCGGAGACAAAGCATACAGCCAAGCAGAATATAACAGCGAACACCATAAAGAATTTCATTTTATTATTGGAGATTTTTTATTAAATAATTTTTATACAACTTGAATTGGGATTGTGCTTTGTATTAACGATACTGATAGCATTTTTGCGTATTCTTAGCGTATTTATATTTTTCTATGCTTAACAGATAATTCTACAGTTAAGCTCATATTCAAATAGGTACTTTAAGCAATGCAATTGTGGGGACTTACATTCGGGGATTGGATTTCCTTTTTCTTTTTTATAGTTAAAACTAAATATTTAAAAAACCCATGTCTTGTGATTTACCGCTCATTTTTGCAAATGTTTTATAAATTTAAACAACGGATTTAAAGTAGAGTATATATATGGTATTTCTTGGTATTTTACAATTTGAAATCAAAACGAGTGAATGTCATTTTAAAATTATTTCTTTGTTTTGTTACTACAACTAAATGTGTTATCGCTTATACCTACATAAATAGCAAACCTCAAATGTAAGTCCCCTACAGAAAGTTCCCAGTTAAATGTGAGCTTCAACAAAGTGGAAAATCTGTAAATCATATAAATACTCAATACTTTCGCAAAGAATCATCAGTATCATCAACACAAAGCTGAATAGTAAAAGTATTCTTATTCGTATTTAAACATAAAACCAAAAAAACTACTCGTAAAAGCAAAATGAAATTCTTTATGTTGTTTGCTGTTATTTTTTGCTTGGCTGTTTGCTTTGTCTCCGAATCCTTGGCATTGCCGGCTGAAGCTGGTGAGGATAAAACTAGAATTATTGATGGTCTGGAAGCTTTGAAAGAAGTTGAGCCCGAGTTACATGGTCGTTATAAAAGAGCCACTTGTGATTTATTGAGCGGCACTGGACTGAATCATTCTGCCTGTGCCGCCCACTGTCTATTGAGAGGAAATCGTGGTGGTTATTGCAGTAGCAAAGCAGTTTGTGTTTGCCGCAATTAAATTGTAAAATAATTTTTATAATAAAGTATTCATTTATAGATAATAAAAATTCTGTTGATTTCAAAGATCCATTAGAAGGATATTCATTAGTTATCATGAGATATTTGAAAAGGCATTTGATAGAGATAGAGCAAAATACATTACTGTAATTATACCCTATACCTTATACCACTATGTGTTCACTATGAGTTTGGTGTGATGGTTATAACTACCGAAAATAGTTAACCTAGACCTATTTTTTATTGTACCGATCGATTTAGAACCACTTTCTGTGTTGCAACTATGAATATATTTTGATGACATTTGGCATATAGTCCCTATATAAATATATCATCCATTTCATAACAATGTCACTCTAATTTGGTTTATGCTTATAGAAAATGCTTATAGAAAATAAAGTTATTTGGAAATAAGACCCCTTCTATGACCACAAGGTATAGGGTATAGTATAGTTGGTGTAGACCGACTATTATTTTCTTACTTCATTTCGTTTCAGTTTATAAATAAAATAGTTTTTTTTTTTAATTTTATAAATATTTTTTAAAAAATCGCCAAAATATTTTTTTTTACATATTTTATACCCTTGATGCTTATAACAAGCGGTGTTGATATAGCGATGTCTGTCTGTCCGTTTATGAAAATCACGATCAGGCCCCAAATAGAACAGCTCATTTGCTCATTTGTAGTGAAAAGGATTCATTCTTAAGCAGGTTCTTATTTAAAATTGATATACATTTATCATTGATATATAATAAAATTGATATATAAATTTATTGGATATATTTTATATTTGATTTTCAAAATAATCGAACTCTTGTTTGTTTATCTGTTATGTAAATCAGTTATTTTCTTTAATTGTTTTGATATATATTTCTATTTCAAATTTGTTTTTTTTTTTTTTAATATGTATTTAACTTCCAACTTATTGTTATACCCTCCACTCCAGTGTGCAGAGGGTATATATAAGTTTGTCATTCCATTTGTAATAATTAGAAAAAAAATTTTGGACCCCATAAAATATATATATTTGTGATCCTTATAACAACCGCAGTTGATATAGCGATGTCCGTCTGTCCGTCTGTGGAAATCACGATGACGGCATAAATCGGGCAGCTAGGGTGCTCGTTGACATAAAAAATGATTCATTAACATCCTGAAAAGTTTACTATTTAAAATCGTCCAAATCGGTCGATTAGGGCAAGAGATTTGAATGAAGAACTAAAAAAAGTCTTGAAAAAATATAATTTTTTATGTTGTTCTTGTCACGATCACGCCCTGAATAGTGCAGCTACAGTGATCATTTTTAGTGAGAATGATTCACCAAATCCATGGGAAGATCTCTGTTTCATAAATCATTAAAATGGGTGGAACAGGTCCAGGGAAATCTCTGAAAAAGTAAAAAAAATTAAAAATATGATGTTTCTATATTGTTCTTGTTGTTATTCTAAATGTTGTGTTGTTGTCATAGCTGGACTTGTTGTTTTTGTGGTCGTTGTGGTAATAATATAATAAAAACAAACCCTTTGTACAATTTTTTATTAACTCTGGCAGAAAAATTTAAAAGTTTCCATTGTTTTGGCATCACTCTAAAAATTTGTTAGATCATTGCTGTTATTACCACGAGCCTGCCTGCAAAATTTCAGATCGAATGGCTCACGGGAAATTGGTTAAAGTCGATCCAAAATTTTTTCGACAAGCAGACACTACGAGTTAATATAAAGGGAGAAAAAATTCACCAACATCTAAAGCAAATAATGCGAAAATACCTAGTTGTTAATAAAAAAAACAATGTAAATATAGCAAAATATATGTATAAATTTATTTATAAATTTATATAAACATATTAAATAATACAAATATATTATATATGTATATCCATAACAACTGCATGTTAGAAATAAGTCGGTATATTATTTTATTTACATAAAATTCTGCAATATTTTGTTGTGGGGAAAATACATTTCTTTTGCATTAATAGAGTGTCACTTCATTTTGCTCAGCGTGACTATGCCACAGTAGATGGCGCCACAATTTTTGTTTTTCCAATTAGCTTTGCAATAGTTATTTCTATTTTAACATGAATGTTAATATTTTCAACTGGATATCATACAGAACAATGTTAAGAGTATACACGGGCTGGTCTTTTATTTCATACATATTTTCATTATTCTTTTACAAATATGAACATAAGTTTGGCATATTAACTTTTTGTTGTCTTTACAAAATAGAGTTACCGAGTTAATCAATGAGTTTTTTGCTTTCAAAACAGTTCAACATAGTTATATAGAACTATTATTCTGCTTTACCTACAAAATATCTGATTGCGATTACATCTAATTTTTAAAAATTGTTTATAATTACTAAAGCATTATTATTCACATAAATACAAAATTGCACTTTTTAAAATTTCCATTCAAATTTAAGAAAATATCAATTCTAAAAACTGGATTACAATTAATTGAATTTCAGATAATCATATCAAAACGTCGGAAATTATAATTTTTAATTTAGAAGACATCAATTGCATCTTTACTATATAAATTTTATTCGTTAAACACAAATTGAAATTCAAAAAAAAAAAAAAACACCAAATACCTATGTTTACATATAAAAAATTTTTACTTTTAAAAAAAATATTGACATTCAGGAGAAATTAATAGCTTTTCAGTACCGCGATTCAGTAACTTCTTTTAACGATAGTCGAATCGTTAAAAAAAGAAAATTGCAAAATTATCAGTAAAATTTTTAAACGATATTCGCTATTGTTAAAGTCAGCTTTTGTTGTTATCTAAACTGCAACCATTTTTGTGTTGTTTATTCAATCGATAAAAACTTAAATTTTTAGGTTGAAATGTCGTCATACATAAATAAAAATCATAAAATACAGAAAATATTTTGCTTTAATTAAAAAACTTTTTTATATAAATAAAAAAAATTAAATAGCATATTCAATTCATTATTTCATTTTCAAATAAATACACAGAAATATTAGTAAAAAAATAAAGATATTAAACATAAACATAAAATATTCCTGTCAAACACGAAGTAATTTGTTTTTTCTATTCTTCTTTGTGTTTTTCGCTTATTTTGACAGAGATGCCACTCGTTTACAATTTAAATAAATAGAAACATAGATTTGTCGACTGTCGTTAAGATGTGTGTACTTAGTGAATCACTTAATCCTCAGTGCAAACAACAATAGCTGTCGATATATTTTGCGATTGTCGGATCGTTGAAATTCTGTCGGATCGTTGAATTCGCACTACAGAAAACATTAATTTAAATTCAATGAATTTTAGAAAACCTCAAATGATATTTAAGAATTGCGAACATAAAAACTGTTACATAAATAAACGTAATTTGATGAGAATGTTATTTTTTATATATAAATTTTCAGAATTTTTTTTGGATGAAAATTTGAAGTTTTTCACAAAATAAAGAGAACAAATTATTTTATTTAAAATGTTTGGGACATTTGGTTTTTTGCGTTTGGCATCCCTTATTGGAATATTTATTATTATAAATTTATTCTCTATGTTTTCCAAATATGGCAATATTTTAATAAAAAAATTGAGAGAGTTTTTTTGGTTATTATTTTGTTACTGCATCCGACCTATATGGCCGCAATGAAGAAATATTTGGCCAGTTAAAAGAAACTATACAGCCATCTCCAATTAGCACGATTTAATGCATATAGCCACCCTACACAACCATTACCTTTGCAATGGAGGTTAGGGCGAGCTATTTAATTAGCAAAAACTAAATTAAACGAGAAGTTATGTCATATAACCGGAAACGCATGTATATAGGTATATAACCTAAATGCATGGCGATCAGCAACCACGATGACCAAAAAGCAAACACCGAAATAAATCCGAAATAATAGAAAAGACGAAAACCAAACCAAAAAATTTGCTGAAATAATTTGGTATTATGTTTCCAAATTCTCTCTTTGTATCTTTAAATAAACATATTACAAGCATATTACAATTCAGATACAAATATTTATCATTTCCCTTTCGGTCTCTTATGAAAATATCTTAAAAGTTTTTCTCTAATATAGCAAGTTTTCAGATAGAAGTTAATTCTTTCTATAAGAAACCCGTCATTGCTTTTATAAAAAAACAAGTAAGAAAATTATAATCGGTCATGATCGACTATAAGATACCCTATACCATGCGTTTAGAGACCCTATCTTTTAGGTCCAACTAATTAGATATAGAAAATAAGCACAAAACAAATTTGAGTGGCATTGTTATTAATTGTTTTGCCTTCGGATATGAAAAAGTTCACATCGGATGCTATATTCATATGGGAAGTAGATCGGAAAATTTATCGATCCTAACCATATATGGGAAGGTCAATTATTTTTCCAAAAACATATACAAATCAAATTTAAGAAAAATCTGTGCAACATTTTTGTTTTTTTATAGGGTTTGATTTTTGGACTATTGATAAATGGTTGTAATAAGCACACACAAATTTGACCGAGATCTGTGAGATAATTTGGAACTTATTGCAATTTAAGTCGATCTCAGAGCGGTCATTTGTATGGGGACTAGATCTGAGCACTGATTTTCACCAATTTAATGTTGTTCATCCTATGGCCTATAGAGGCCCACATACTAAATTTCATCAAAATATATTCATATTTGCGATCTGTAGTTTGATTACATGGACATACAGATAGACGGACATCGCTAAATCGATTCAGAAAGTGATTCTGAATAGATAGATAGTTTTTATACATAAAATAATTTTATAACAAAATTGCTTAAAAGTTGTTTTAATTTATATTCGCGAGCAATAAGCGGATTATTGCAGCAAATGTATATCACAATGGATTATTTTGATCCCAGAAGCACTGAAGGGTTAAATAAATAAAAATTAACCGAATTAAATTTCTTAAATCCTAAATAGTGGTTTCATCGAGTTTAATAGAAAAACTCGTTTTCGGTAATTTTTATTTAAAAATATCTTAAAATCCAAAGCTGGTCTTGGCAAATAATGGGTTAACGTTCTCGGATTTATCCCAAATTTTATTAACGGAAGTTCAACACATTTCGTTATTATATTTTAAGCGTCGCAGCTAAAAATTCAACAGCACTTACTAAATATTTTAATTTCTTGAATAAATTGTCTTTTATTAGTTTGGGGTTATATTTGACCCCAATTCCAAAACAATTTGTGGGATCATATAATTTTTTTTCCGAAACCCTAGGCTATTAAGACAAGATATAACATTTAAAACTAGAAACGTGATGAATTTTTCATACAAAGTATTTAGAAAGAGTACATTTACAGAATATTTTACAAAAATCCTATTTTTCTCGAATTCGGCAAAAATAAACTCCTTGGCAAAAATTCTGGCATAGGGATTTACGTTCACACAGTAACCCTCCGACATGTATTTAATGAAATCTTAAAATGTCAGATCCATTTTTTTAAATTTTGTTTAAGAAAATTTTTTAAAACCTGACAAAGGAGTTTTCAAAATTTTATCAAAAAAATTTCCCATTTTCGGTCTCAATGCGCAATAGGTTAACTACGTGGTAATAAAACAATACTTCATATCTGAGTCCTTACAAGTATAGAGACCAAAAAAGAAAAATATGTCTTTAATCAATTTCTTAAAGTTGAAAAAAATGCCATCAAATTTCATGACCTAGTTGTTTTTGGCACTTAAGTGCTCTGGGGCATTTGCTATTTCTTAGCGAGGTTTTATTCGATTTTGAAGTTTTATAGCTTTTAGAAAGGATAATTTAATACTGATCACGAATTATATAACAACTTGTCGGAAAAATTAAACTATAGAACGAAATTTTCATAAAATCTGAAAAAGTCATATTTTCCCCATATAAACACACTTCAAATTTTCAGTCGCGTTGAGGCACCTCTAAATTTTTTTTGATTGACCCAAAACTTTATATTTCTCAGTTTTTTTGCTATTCGCATATTTCTAGGGGGGAGACCGAGAGTTTGAACACTTTTTATTAAGGGCCACCCTAGTGTACTGAGTACCTTAATGCGAAATATCATGAAGTGTTCATTGGTCTTTTTGTGTTCGGTTCTTTAAGGGGAAGTTTGAAATTGGTGTCAACTAACCTGTAGACTTATAAGATTTGTATTTTTTAAGAAAAATGACTATTAGAAGATGCCATAACAAGGAACTTTAATATATTTTTTTTGAATTCCATATAACAGTATTTTCGCTTATGGGCTTATTCTGAAAAACGAAATGTAACATATGAAAAATATTTCAAGAAATTTTAAATATTTTTAAATTTTTTTATACAATCTTTTAAGGTTTCACAACGTTGTATTTTATAGAATGAGTGGATTAACAATACAGAAAACCATAATTTTGAAAAACATCTGACAACCCTACCAACAGTTCTTAACATTTTTTCTCTCTCTGTTGACAGTGTCTATAACAAATGTATCTGGATAAGAAAATTTGGATATGATCATTACAGTATAAAGCTTAACTGTAATTTATTGGATTTAGAGATAATTCACTTCAATTATCAATATTTCGGCCGTCTCTATTGAAAAGTGAAAGTACATTATTAGAAATATCAAATAAACGCAAAAAAAAACTTTATCTATGGAAAGAAAACTTAAAATATTAGAAAATATCGACGAAGGCGTTCAAGGAAATCGTTTAGACCTACATTTAAATGTAACAAATTCTACCATCAGCTTCTTCTACTAAATTCAAAAGAGCATCAATATTAACTGCGTT
Organism: Cordilura impudica; assembly: GCA_963682025.1. Taxonomy (NCBI): domain Eukaryota; kingdom Metazoa; phylum Arthropoda; class Insecta; order Diptera; family Scathophagidae; genus Cordilura; species Cordilura impudica. The sequence continues at coordinate 3,263,389 of OY821521.1, forward strand.
TTACAACAATTATGAACACGCAACAAATAGATCATTTAATAGCTCTGAAAATCCGAAAATGGAATATGAGTGGTTTTTAAATCTACGTGAAAAAAATTTACATTGACCGGACCAATACTAAAACAATTTTTAGTAAAGAATATCCTGATGGATGGTTAACAAAGTTTTAAAAGCAGCACGGAATTCGTTGTTTTTTTTAATAGGCGGTGAGATCCTATCAAGTGATGTTGCCTTGGTTACATGGTTTATTCATAGAATTCGAGCAAAGGTCACAGAGCTGGGACTAATGGAGTCACATATATGTAATGCTGACGAAACCGGTTTATTTTTCCGTTGCCTAATAGATAAAAAGTGTCCTTGGATATAAAATCAATCTTATCTCTTTTGCTATTGAAAAACCTAAAAATCAAAGGTGTTTTAAAAGATTTAATAACCCACTTCATTATGAAAAAAAAAATGCTTGGCTGACATCTCGAATTTTCCATAATTGGTTTCACAAGATTTTTATTAATGAAGTAATGAGAAAATATATTAATTAAAGATTTAATAATTTTTTACCTTTTTTTTATTGTGAACAAAATAATTTGCCTCCGAAGGCACTTTTGCTTATTGATAACTGCTCTGCTCATGCTCGAATTGAGAAACTGTAAAGCGATGATGGGGAAACGTAGTTGCATATTTCTTTCCGCCAAATATTACATTTAATAAATAAAAATTCTGTAACACTAACCAAACTTATTTACAGAAGTAGGTTACTTGCTTAAATAATCGTTTGAAATCCCATTCAATCAGAAAGGCAATAATTTTACTGAAACAAGGGTTGAGGTGCCGGAAAGAGTGATGAGGTATTTTTGGTTTAAGTTGTTAAATTGTCACGCTGAAGAATACGACAGCGACGATGATGTGCCACTTGCACAATTGCTGCAAATAAATCAGGTCTATCATGAAGTTTTGCAAAGTCAGTTACCAGAAATTGATCCGAACAGATGCATTTGTTTCTAACTATAGAGTCACTGAGAATGCACTAAAAATTTAAGAAAATGCTGTATATATAGTGAATTATTTACCATATTTAATCAACCTTTTGGATCAAAAAAATAAAACAAGTAAGAAAATTACGATACCCTATACCATGTTTAGAGATCCTATCTCTTAAGCCGAACTAACTGGATATAGAAAATAAGCATAAACCAAATTTGAGTGGCATTTTTATTAATTTTTTTGGCTGCAGATATGAAAAAGTTCATATCGAATGCTCTGTCTATATGGGGACTAGGTCCAAAAATGGACCGATTCTGACCATGGTTGGTAAAGTCTCTTGTATTTTGCGAAAATATATACAAACAAAATTTGAGATGAATCACTGCAATATTTTTGTTTTTTGATAGATTTAAGCAGCTCTATATGGGGCCTATGACTAACAGTTGTCCCATAGGTATCGTTTTTGGACTACTCATTAATGGATGTAATAAACACATAAAAACCCTATTTTACTAAGATCTTTACGACTATTTGGATCTTATGGCAATTTATGTCGATTTCATTGGGGTGATTTGTATGGGGGCTAGGTCTGAACATGGACTGATTCTGACCAATTTCAATAGTGTTCATCCAATGGCCGATAAAAGCTTATATACCAAATTTCATCAAAATATATTCATATTTGCGACCTGCAGTTTGATTACAAGGTTTACATGGACACACAGACGGACGGACGGACGGACGGACATTGTTAAATCGACTCAAAAAGTGATAAAAGCAATTAAAACCGGTTTTAATGTAGTTTATAGTGTCAGCTTCATTCTTGTTTTCATTTTTCAGGAAAAAAAAACCTTCGGAAATTAGAAAAATTTGGATATTAGGCGCATTTGCGAGCGTCTACTGTATTGTAGACAAAAAATTATTATATGGACATTTTTAAATAATTTCAAAAATATATACAGAATTAAGTCTTATATTTGGCTGTTTTGATAATGATCAATTCTGGACACGTATACGTGGTTGAATTTACTTCGATCACATTCTCTTGTATATCGTTTATATGAATTCGAACATAATCCTAGCGGATTCATAAACCTATATTTAATTTTCGATTTTGATCTTAAATAAAAACCATTGAATGGTGAGGGAGAATGTTATTTTTCTCTTAAGAAAAATCTCTTTCAAAATACTCTCTCTTAAATTGTTATGTTGCTGTTACATTTTGTTTTTGTTTACAGTGATGCATTCCTCTTTTTTTTAGTTCATTATCAACTACTCATTAAACAACAATCATTCGTTAACGAGTTTGTGAAGCGAGCGGACGTGTTAACAATTAGAAGCACGGGAGTTTTTTTGTTTTAATTTTTAAAAAAATGTTTATTTAATAACAGATACTTTTATTGCTTTCGATTATGTATCAAAAAGGATATATTATTGTTTACTATTTAAATAAAAAGAAAAATATTTTGTTAGTTCGCTAATAAAGCTGTTAACGGCGATCGCTCGATTGAAACCGGACAATAGTAAACAACACTACGAGTATAAAAAAAGGTTTCCAATTACTTTGCGTGTTCCTTTTATTATTTATTTTCGGTTTAATATTCATTTACTGTTGACGTTTGTTATTGTTATTGAGAGCAAATAATAATAAAAAAAAGTTTGCAGTTTTTTTTAGTTTATTTTGTGAAATTATTGCAAAAGAAGTTTTTATATACATACATACATATACATACATATATATATAAAATCATATATTTAACGAGAAAAAAATATATTAAAATAAAATTTAAAGTTAATTTAAAAAGTTTCAATAAACAAGTGTCAAGTCAAAATTGGAAAGAGAAAATGAGAATCGATATAGAGTGCTAAATAACAACAATATGGTTTAAAAACAACAACGAATAATAAAAAATATTAATCAACAGGTGTTAAAAAATAATTCCATGGAAATTATCAGAATACCAAGAAATGTTTTTGAAAAAAATAAAAACTATAAAATAAGAGAATTAAATAAAAACAATATTTGGACAACACTGTACTGATTAAGCTACAACAACATCAATTTAATCAAACTAGACAATAAATATCCAAATATAAAACTTAAGGTTTACTACAGCAACAACAGGATCACGATTACAACAAATATGATGTTGATACGACATGGACTATTAGCTTTACTATCATCATTATTGTTGCACAGCAGTTATAGTTGCTGTTTCGATCGTTGTGGCCGTTGTCTTTGTCGTTGTCATTTTACGACATCCATGTAACTGCGACAACAACTAAATGCGTTTTCATTTATAATCACATCGCTTAATGCTACAATATAGTTACGCTAGATTGATTTTTTCTACAAGAAAAACGAATCGCAAAAATTAACTAAACAAAACAAAAAAAAAAAAATAAAATCAAACCTGTAACGCTTCAGTGATCGTCATCAAGAAATTCGGAAAACAACAACAACAATAACCAGCTAGCTAATTATTTTATGCTATAAAAATTAGGTTTCAATATAAATAATTATAAAAAAAGAAAAAAAAACCTAAAAGATAAACAAAACTTTTAAAGTTTTTTTATTGTCACAAAAACAAAAACATAAATCTATCAGTTTTTTTTTAATAAAAAAAAAAAAAAAATGACCATACTAATAAAAATAGGATTAACTTTGGGTGTTTTGCTTTTGCTGCTGGATTTTTCAATGGCTGGCACATCTGGTTATGTGGATCTTGGTGATACAAAAGGTAAGATTTCTTTAAACCTTTCCTTTTCTTGGTTATGTGGAAATTTATAGTTACACAGAAAATCATTTAAACAACGTCTGGTTGGGAGATTTTAAATACGATAATTTTGAAAAAATTACACAATACATTAAGGGAAAGAACAGGAATAGAAATATTTTTGTTTTTTTTTGTAAAATATTAATATTGAACACTGAAGAGAAACAAATTGAAGGTAAAAAATAATTAGCAAATTAAATTGTACAATATTGTCAAAATATTCATGGCTTCACTGTGTTCAGTCGAAACCATTCTGGGGGGTGAGAAATTCTAAGTCAGGGTGAAAGCAATAGGCCAGTATATTAAAACTTCCAAAGGGTTTGATGTTTTCAGGCTAAACTTTTTTTTATGAGTTTCGCTACTTTTTTCCTTATTTTGATATTTGTTTGCTTAGTTTTTCAGCTATAACTCAAAAACCGTTGATGATTTATTTTTTATCTTAGAGCTAAATTGTAGCTAAGGCTTAAGACCATGTCAAAAACCGGATGAAATCTTTAAAAATTTAAATTTTTCACCCATTTTTTATAATTTTTCGCCAATAACTCGACAATAACTCCAAATTACTGGCCATAAATATTTTTGAGTATTTAGCAATGAAATACGCAATTTTTATTTGAAAAAAAAAAAAAATACAATTTCTCTTTGAAAAATAATGTCTTTACTTGAGTTTTACGAATTTTAACTATAAAAAGTATACGCCAATAATGTTTAACCATTTTTATACCCTATACCACTATGTGGTTTGGGTATAATGACTTTGTGCTGCTGTTTGTAACAACCAAAAATATTTGACCTAGACCCATCTTTAATTATACCGATCTAATCAGAATCACTTTCTGAGTTGATTTAACAATGTCCGTCCGTCCGTCCGTCCGTCCGTCCGTCTGTGTGTCCATGTAAAGCTTGTAATCAAACTGCAGGTCGCAAATATGGATATATTTTGATGAAATTTGGTACGTAAGCTTTTACCGGCCATGGGATGAACGCTATTGAAATTGGTGAGAATCGGTCCATGTTCAGACCTAGCCCCCATACAAATTACCCATATGAAATCGACATAAATTGCCATAAGATCCAAATTGTCATATAGATCTTACTCAAATTGGGTTTATATGCGTTCATTACATCCACTAATGAGTAGTCCAAAAATGATCCCTTTGACCCCATATAGAGCTGCTTCCCGATCTTCACTTATATCTATTAAAAAACAAAAATATTGCACTGATTCTTCTCAAATTTTGTTTGTACATATTTTTGCAAAACACAAGAGACTTTACCAAACATGATAAGGATCGGTCCATTTTTGGACCTAGTCCCTTTAAAGATATAGCATCCGATATGAACTTTTTCATATCTGCAGCCAAAAAAATTAATAAAAATCCCACTCAAATTTGGTTTTTGCTTATTTTCAATGTCCAGTTAGTTGGGCCTAAGAGATAGGGTCTCTAAACGCATGGTATAGGGTATCGTATAGTCGGTCTAGACCGACTATAATTTTCTTACTTGTTTAAATATTTCCTAGTGCATCCATCATGTATTTTTTTCGCTTCTGTACTCTAGGCGATTGGAACCGAAGGTTCTTCATTAGTCTTATGCAGTAAAAACACTTTCAAGCTGCACACTTCCATTTTTCGCATTAAAAACTAAGCAAATAAACATAAGTAAAAAAATATAAAAGGCCATACAAAAAGTTTGGCCTGATAACGCTAAACCCTTTGGAGGTTTTTCTATGCTGGCCTAGTGCTTTCAACCTGACCTGTAATATTGCACCCCCCAATGACCCCGAAAATGTTTCATCATGTTATTGCAACACTTCTTCGATAAGAGATTCTTTTTGTTGTCTTTGCTTTAAATTTATCAACATTGATAATTTTATCACTTAATAGGTATTTGTTTTTCTTAACTATCTTTCTTGATCACTTCTTTTCCAAGTCATTTTCAAATATATCAATTCTGCTTATCGTAAGAAATTTTAAACCAGACAAACAATTATAAAGAAATGCAAAAACACATTGTGATAAGCGTTATTGTTTATCTATAAAACAAATAAGGTACTGTTAGTCATTTTTGATTTTATAATTTAGCTTTATTTAAGATAATTTTATTGAATGTATTTTTAAAATGTTGCATTGAAATATTGAATTTATTTTAATTTTTGCAATACCTATAAACATCTGCATCATCTTTAGCAAATAAGATATGATCATGATCGGTAATATCATCAATATACCTAAGTATGTACGTCATATTATTAACATCACCTGCAATTCAGAAAAGATCTTTATGCAGTTTAAAACTCTAAACAATAGTGATAAACAGGCCAATAAGAAATTACAGGTCTAAAGAGTTTCACCTTTGCTTTGTTGTTATTTTATAAGTCTGCTATCTGAATGTTGCATACGAGTACATACAAGAAGTAGTGGCTCTCTCAAGCATAATATTTGCTATTATTTATTCATGCTACTCGTACATTAGGGGGCATGCGAATTTTTAAGCAATCTTAGTCCCATGTGACTTCCCTTAACAAACTTTCTATATTAAATATCCCTGAAGAAAAAATATTTGTTTTGTATAATTTTATTTATTTTTATTATTTCTTATTTTCAATATCAGAATAAAATTACAAGTACGAAAATTATAGGCAGCCTAGAGCGATTATACGATACCCCCTATGATTTTAGAGAAAGTATCTTAGATCCAACTAATCCGTAAAGACATTTTTTGCAAAAAAATAAACAAACCAATTTCGACCAAGATCTATATGATAATTAGGATCTTATGGTAATTTAAGTCGATTTCATATGGCTCATTTGTATGGGGACTAGGTCTGAACATGCACCGATTCACACCAATTTCAATAGCGTTCGTCCCATGAAAGCTTATATACCAAATTTCATCAAAATATATTCAAGGTTTACGTGGACAGATATACAGACAGACAGATAGACGGACGGACATTGATAAATCGTCTCAGCAAGTTATTCTGAGTCGATCGGTATAATTAAAGATGGGTCTAGGTCAAATATTTTTAGAAGTTATAAACTCATTATACTCTGACCACTAAAAGGAACATTACGCTGGGCTTCCTTCCTATTCAAAACGAGAATTTCATATCTATTATGGCCGTAAAATCATCCACATTTAAATTATTAGTTGTTTTTGAGTAAACAGCCTTGTTTACTTGATAATTATAAAAAACAATTATTTTTAAAAAATTTATTGTTTTCGGTGCGAAAATTTTTTAATGATCGCGAAAAAAATTATTACATATTTTAGAATAATTTTTAATTTACCATGTCACTATTTTGTAAAAAGTCATATCCCTAATGAACATACATACTTCTTTTAGTTTTATGTTGTTGTTTCATTATAATGTTGTTGTTGGATAGCTAAGAAAAAAATATGTGTGTGAGAAAAATATGCAGCAGCAAAAATAAATGTTGTTACCAGAACTTTAAGGTGTGTTTTTATTGTTTAATGTTAATTATAATTTTATTTATTTTTTTTAATTAAAAGATCAAGTTTATTCAAAAAAGTACTCTTTCGAAGAATTTACAGTAATCCATCTATGTATATTAGGGCTACATAGCTATCGTAGCCAAATTGTTCATTAAAAATTAATATGAAAAATTTTAGTTCTTTTTGGCGGTTGCTAAAAAGTTCAGCCACGAAACGTGATGAAGTTTGGAATAATTATTTAAGTTATTATTATTTTTTATTTTGTGAAAAAAGGCAAAATGTTTTTAATTTTTCGATGATCCCAGTTGATATAAAATTTTGGGTGAATGGGAAAATACATTTCTGAAAGGGTTATGTGGATGAGGTTTTTGTTCACAAAAAGGTTTGTTCGTATATAACGGAAAGTTGGTTATAGCCTTAATGTACATAAAAACGAAAGTAAGCCATCCCGCTTGTATCATCCCGCATGACATCATATTTAATACTTATAACAGGGATGCAAAACTAAAGATTTGGAATGGTGCTCAAAACGGTAGTTTTTTTACTGAATGAGTGCATTTTAGTGACCTAAGTAAATATCGGCAGACAGTTTAATGAATATAAATTGTCTTATGTGGTTAATTTTTAATCCGATCCTGGTTTTTATGAACCCAGACCGAAAGACAGGCAAACAGACGTATGAACATCGTTTAATGATAAATTCGTATTAGGTCGCTATAAACATCAGCAGTAAATGATTATAATAACACCACAGAAAGTTATGAACATAAAAACTTCGTACATAAATTAAAATTATAGAAAGTTTTCGTATAAAATGATTATGTAAGTAACATAAAATTTAATTATCTACAATAGATCCAATGTTTAAAATATTACCTTTTTAGTAATTTAAAAGCTCATTTGAAGTGTTGTAAAATTTAGATCGTGTTTTTCAAAATAATTTTATGAAGATGCAATAACCATAAAAAGCTACTAAATACCTCCAATTAGGAAAAATTATACAATGGGTTGCAATGGTACTGTGCCTCTATTGATTGTGAACAACTACATACTAGAATAAGTACTATCGCAGATATACATATAGGCGCTCCCAGAACAAACTGACCTGACATATAAATGGTGACAGCAGTTGGAAAATTATTTTGGTGAAATGTGGCAACTTTATAAAACATATGTTTGAAGTTGTAAGGCGCCACCTAGTTTAGTATTTTTTTTTTGAGCCATCAAAAGTAAACGATTTCAGTCAATTTGAAAGGTTTCAGTGAAACAATATTAAAACCGAGCAGGATTCTTCATTAGGGGAGTCTGCTCCTTCATCTAAAATCCAAAAAATGATATTACATGATCGTAAGCTGAAGGAATATAGTGCTTGGCGATGTTTCATCGCAATAAAATCGAGTTTTTGGACCAATTCGTAACCATGGATGAAACATTGGTCCACCTCTCCATAGCTGAGACAAAGTAAAAATCAAATCAGTGGACTGAAATGAAAGGTAAAGACAGTTGCATCTGAGGGCAGGGTTATGACGTGGGATAATTTTTAATAATTATCTTCAAAAAGAAAAACAATCAACCTAATGCAGCGTTTAAGTGATGAAATTAATGAAAAAAGACCGCATTTAACGAAAAAGAAAGTGTTGTTTCATCAAGACAGTGCACCAGTTCATACATCCAATATACGATGCCCAAAATCCATGAATTAAAATTCGAATTGCTTCATCACGCACTTCATTTATTTATTTGCTTTCATGTACAACAAGAACAAATCTTATAATTACAGTACAGGAATAATAATGCTATGGCATGTGAATTGCTAGCTATAATTTGGCTTTACAAAATGCATACATTTTTAATACAGAAAATATTTAAGAAAAAAATGATAAGCAATAACCAAGAAAATAATACAAGATTACAAAAAAGAAAAAAATAAAATAAGTTAACTTTATAATTAATAAAATTGTTATGCAAAATATTCAAAAAGGAATTTTTTTAAATTTGAAGCGTTGCTGTTAAGTTGCTGAGATTGTGGAAGCATATTCCAAAGACGTATAGCGTTGACGTAGAAATGCCATTCAGATACCAAATAACGATGACGAGGTAAAATTAATTTTTTTCCACGGTTTGATCTGGCGAACCGGAGATTTTCATGCAAGTAAAGTGGTTTTGCAGTGAAAATTACTTTATGAAGAAACAAAAGAACTCTAATTTTCATCAGATTTTCAAATGATACACCGAAAAGCTTATTCGTGAAGAAGAAGTTCCGGCAGACCTTCTTAGTCTAAAAACATATCTAATTATGCTGTTATATAAAACATTAAGTTTACATTTACTAAATGAATCACAAGTTCGCACCCGTATAAAATACCGGGAATTAAATACGTTTTGGCTAGAAGTATTGTTATATTTAAGGGAGTGAAAGATTGAGTGTGCCATAGAGTTCTGAGCTTCATGTAAGTTTGAACAATAGTCGTATTTATGTGGTTCGACCAAGTTAGAGTGTTATTAAAAGTTACTCCAAGATTTTTTGTTTTTGTAACAAAGTCAATTCTATCGCCGTTGATAACAATTTCATTCCCAAACTCTGGATTTGCATTTCATTTGCGTATTAGCAGACATTTTGACTTGCTAGGATTAATGCATAAACCATTTGCTGACGCCCATCTGTACAATTGACTAAGGTCATAGTTAATTTTGTCTATATTTTCATCTATTGACTAGAAAGAGTTGTACATCGTCAGCGTACATGTGTATCTTACAATGAGAAAGATAATCTGGTAAATCATTGATATATATATATATATATATGTTCCCGAAACTCCTATAAGGAGCATAGGGCCCCAAATCATTGATATAGATTGAGAACAAAAGTGGCCCTAATACAGATCCTTGCGGTACACCTTTTGTAAGTTGTAAAGTTTCAGATGAGTTGCTATTTACGTATACGGATTGTGTGAGATTTGTGAGATAAGAGGAAATTAAAAGCGTTGATATTGAGGAAAAATTAAAGAAACGTGTCAAACGCCTTGGAATGATCTAGAAGTACAAGGAAGGTTATTTTGCTGTCGTCTATGTCACGTCTTATGTTTTCGCAAACGTCAGTTAAGGCTGTCACGCAACTGTGGTTTGCTCGAAAGCCGGATTGTTTGTGGGACATTAAGTTGTGTTGAGTTGTATATTCATTCATTTGAAAAAAAATTATCTTTTCAAAAACTTTTGACAAATAACATAGAATGGCTATTGGTCGTTGCTCAGAATTTGATTTTGGGATAGGTATTATTTTAGCATGTTTCCATATGGTAGGGAAACTGCTTGAAGTAATAATGCAGTTGAAGAAAAATGTTATATAAGGCAGTAAAAGTGGAAGAACTATTTTAATAAATTTCGGATTTACATTATCATATCCCATAGAGTTTGACTTTACCAGAGAAAAGCATATTATAATATCAAGTTGATTAACGCGCATTTAAATTCAAAGAAATTTTCCTCGGCAAAATTTGGATTATTTCGTATATTATTGTAAAATTCATGATCAACTTCTACCGAAGGTAGATTCGTAAATTTGAAGTTCAATTCTTTAGCGTCTATAGAACAGGTATTATTATTGCATCTTCCAATTGTCTTCCACGTTTGCTTTATTCGCCAGATTAAGCTCTCTTGAGTTATTTTCTATTTGAAACTTGAAAAAATGGCTCGGTGGTAAAATATTTACCAACAATGAAGAGGTAGAGTCAAAGGTTGATGGCTATTTTAAGAAGCTAGACAGCTTTTGAATATCGCTGGGAAACGTGTATCGAGACAAAAGAAGATTATTTTGAGAATTTTGTTGTGTTTTCTTTATCAGGTTGCGTTCTTCAGTGAAAAAAATGACTTATGAATTTCAAAATATATATTAATAATGAAGTCATTTAAAGCTCTGTTAAGCAACACAGTGCCATATCAAACAAATGACTTCTGCACAATGTAGATGCAACTTTACACATTTCAACATTAACACTCGTACACACCGCATATAGCGGTTGGACCTACAAAAACCAGTTTTTATACTGATATTGCCAATAGTGGCAAGTTTTTTGTTTAAAATATGCTTTTGAAGTTGTACAAGAAGGAAGAAGAAAAACAAACTATGGCAGGGCAAAACAAAAAAATAAAAAAACAACAACAACAAAAATAAATAAATAACGAAACTTCACAATGACAACAACTTGTAACGTGCTAGTCTCATATAGTCAGTCACTAACTATCCACACCATATCAGTTAAAATTAAGATTTTTCATAGAGGAACGTTTCCTAAATGGGAAAGCTAGATATAACAAAGATTTCGATGCGATAGAGATACGAAATATGAAACTAATTAATTTGAAAATATTTTGTTCTTACAAAATTTATTAATTAATTTAACTTTTTTATACATACTTTTCTTACAAATAAATGCTAATGATGTGACAGTGAGTAGTGATCTTAATATCAATGGATTATTTTTCTATCTTAAGCTCACGCCTGGAAAATCTACTTAATACGAGTATGATCTATAGAAATAGAAAACAGCTTAGCTTAGATTATTCCTCTTCTTAATAAATGTTGCGTAAATTTCAAAATTTGAAAAGAAACTATAATCAAGGATATTGACAAACAAAAAAAAAAAAAACAACAACTATCTCATGGGTACAGCATCGACAAAAGAATTTTATAATCTTAATAACTCTCACATAGTTAAAAATCTTAAAAATCTAAAGCATTACATACTTAAGGATATGAATGAACAAAACGCTTCTACGTATGAAAAACCCTGAACAAGCCGACAAATTTTGTGCCAGAATCAAATACAAAGGAGCAGACCTACAGAATCCATAAAACCAGACTAGACAGTTAAATGCACAATCAATGTCATTCATTCATTCGTTCATTCATTCGTTCCTACAGTCTAAGAAATAAACAAAAACTTCGCTGGATATTCCAGCCTTTGGTGCACAAGACAGGTAAAATACAGGTATGCAAAAAAACAAAAACAAAAACAAACACATTTAAAACAAAAAAGAAAAACAAATATATGAATGTTTTTGTTTGATTTTTGGTAGTGGTGTTACTAACTAATGTTGTTGTTAGTAGTGGAGGTTGTTTGGTGGTGGCTGATTCCAATAGTAAGCACAACTCGCTTGTTTGCTTTAACGCTCAGGTAGTTTGATAATTTTTCGGTACAATACACTTTGCTTTTCAACAACTACACCATGGGAATTTACGTAGAAAACCTGTTCGTTTTTAATAAAGGAAAATAGTTTTTTTTTGTGTTGTTTTATGCAGTTTTTGTTTTGTTTGGTAGGAAGAATGAAATGGACATAAAGTAGGAACAGATGTTAAAACAAAACAAAAAAAAAAAACTGATTTTATATTCGTTTTTAGTAGAGGGAGGATATTTTGATTTATTAAAAAAAAAAAAAAAAAACAAAAAGGAAACCAGTGAAAGGGAAACCAGAAATGAATTACAGAACAATTTTAGCAAAATTATATGATTTTTTTACATCAAATTTTTATTTAAGGACGGTGTTTAAAAAAGTATATAAATACAAATTTAATCGAACAAGAATAGCCCAGCCCTTGAAATTCGAGTGCAAATTCTAGGAAATCTTATGTTTTCATTTAATAAATAATATTATAAGAGCCATAAGGTATGCTAAGCAATTTTAGACAATTCACAATTCAATACTTTTTAAATAAAATTCATTAAACTTCATTATAAATATTTGTTGAACGCACAGAATATATATAAATGGTTTTTCATAAATAATTTTAAAGGAGCCTAATTGTATGCCAATTCACAATTCACATGTGTGTTTCAACTTTAACTGAGCATTAATTCCAAAAAATGTTTCAGACGGTGCAAATCTGTAAATCTGGTGGACAGCTAAAAATTAATACCTTTCAAATCAGATATGTCTGATCAAAATCGGTTATTAACTACAATTTTTATATCGGTCACAAGAAATCGCTTTGCCTATTAATATTATAGATAATACATCATCAAGAAAATTCCTACTTATACAAGAACGAATCAATATCTCCGTGACTTTTTGAAATAAAAATATTATATTTTCAACAAATGTCCCATTTTTTATCGCTTCCAAATAATAGAATTTCTCAAGGTCTTCAAAATAGGAATTTGTTTTTATCAATGATTTCAATGTAGGAGCTAAATCTCTTATCGACAAACTAGTTCCGTAGGGTTGAAAAAAGAAAATAGTCAATGGTGATTACATTTATGGCGGATGCGGTAGCAATTCCTAGCCGAATTTATGAAATGGCCCACCTTTTTTTGAAGTAAATGAAAAAAATGCGTTTTTTATAAAGTTTATTTAATTACACTGTCCAACAGCATTTTTGGAACAGAATAGCGACCCTATAATTCTGAAAGGGTATGTTGAGTAGATCATTTTTTGCTTAAGAAGTACATATCGGGTGTGATTTTTACTAAAATTAATATAAAAAAAGAAAAATTAAAGCTTAAATAAGCATGGCGGATTCTGTTTGCAAATTAAGAGATTGGATTTGTTTTATTTGTGGACATTTTACGCACCATCAAAGCAGAAGAAAGATATTGCCTACAATTGAAGAACCATATTTTCTTTTCTTTGGAATACGATTTTTATCTGAAGCTTGTATACCAAAAACCCAAAAACGACCAAAAAATGAAAACTTTGACCCACTGTAAAAAAAATACTCAGACGTGCTGGACCATAAGTTTGTTCTACAAAAATGATCTACTCAACATACCCTTTCAGAATTATAGGGTCGCTATTCTGTTCCATTCAAAAAGTCTTAATTTGTTGGACAGTGTTATTAATTAATTTTGCAATCAGTTTAAGTTATGAAATATTTATTTATAAAATATTTAAAGCAAGTATCGCAAACATTAGCTCACGGTGAAAATGGCCCAGTCAATTTAATATTAAGAAAAATTTGTATTTTAATATTTTTAGTACTCTGTTGGAAATCCTTTTTGCGCAAAGACTGATTTTAATCTACCAGGGAGTGATTCACTAATTTATTTGTAATATCTGTGGAAATTTATTCCTAATCGTCATTTACGGCAGAAATCGGATGTTTTCGGATTTATGACACAATATTTCGGGGATTGGGGTTTTGATTACTCTTGGACAGTTGTACCATAACCATTCTCTTATTATCGCAGCGGTATGTTTGGCATCGTGGCCTTGATAAAAGTGAAAAATGTCCTGAATATACCTAATTTTTCTGCATTTCGCTTAAGCTTTTTTTTTTAAATTGGTAAATATTCATTCTTCGCTCCACAAAATGCAGTTTTCCAACGCCTGCCGAAGAACACGCATCCCATAGTATCACGTGATCACCACCATATTTTAGTGTAGGGCACAAGTACTTGCGATTTAACTCCTTATCGGACTTACTTCACACATTTATTCGCCCGTCGCAATCGAAAATATTAAATTTGGACTCATCCACAAATAAAACGTTTTCCCGAGCGAATACGAAAAATCTTTTATTACGTCGTAATTGACCATTCTTCCATTCAAGCCAGGACTTTCTCAGGACTCTTCGTGCTGTTTCTGGATTGCAACTTATATCCGGGTTTTCTTCAACCATGTTTCGTGGTTTTGGTGCATTTAATCTTGGATTATTTTTGTTTTTTTTTTTTATATATTTCACCGTTACACGACCTATTTTTACGATTTATGCCATCTACTGCTGATTTGATAGTGGTTAATAACTAATTTTCTTACATCAATTGTAGTGTGATGAACCATTTTGGAAAATATTCCTAATGTGGATTATACCGCGTTTATCCCAAAAAACTGTCGCCGTAATCTGAGCCTTCCTCGTGTCCGGTTTGTCCGGATAAAGCCATTGTTTAGGCTGTTGCTTGATCTTTGGTGTATTGTAATGGACCCATGTTTCATCCAGCATTATAAAACAGCTCAAAACTAATCCGTAATGCGGTTAAACAACTCCAAACATGCTGTTAAAGTTGTCAGACGATTGTGTTTGCAATAATTTGTGAGCAAACGCGACACCCATATATCTTAAATACAACTGGTCATTTATTATCGAAATCACGAAGCACTTTCATTCTGTTATTGGCCAACACCAGATTCTGATTTTTCGACATTTTCGGACTTATTGATCTGGCCTCATAGTTTTTAGGACTTTAAGATATTCGGCAATGCTCTATTAAATAATCCATCAAGATTAAGAACATTTGCTATGACATTTTAGTTATTAAACAATTTCGGCCAACTACTCAATCTTTAGTTAACAATTAACAAATCTTATCAACGAGTCCTTAAATTTCAAAAGTCCTTGAATTTATGGCTTCAAACGTACATATGTATGTATGTATGTACGTACATATATAAATACATATATAAATATTTTTGAGTATGATGTGATATTTTATTTTGTTTTGGAAATTTAAAGAAAAAATAAAATTATTTCCCATAAGAGTAAGTGGTTCTTTTAACTTCCTTAAGATATCCTGAAAAATCCTTATTATTAGAATTCATTGAAAAAATATATTTCAAAGAAAAAAATCTATATTTATTTTTTAATAATAACTTAAATTTGAAATACTAACTACATGCTGCTCTTTTTGTTTACAAAGAAAAACACAAATACTTCAGTTTTTTTTCCATACTCTCAGACACACTTGACTATTACAAGACATTGTTTTTGTTGCAGTCGTAAAAAAAATCAGGTACACCATTTTTTTTGTATGGTATGCATAAAAATACACATGTAAGTGGATACATTATATAAAAAAAGAAATTATTTTGAAATTCAGGGGACTTTATTAAGTGTTTGTCCTGTTTTAAAGGTTTATTAAAGACCAGCTGCTTTCTAAAAACTTGCACTTGTATTAAGTAGAAAATATCATATTTCATAATTTCTGATGTTAAAACGTGAGACTTGAACAGAAAATGAAAAAAAAAGACACAAATGAACAACACAATATGTCCTTTAAGAAATCCGTAGCCCACATGTTAAAAAAAATCGTACAATGATTTTGTTTTTCAAGAAATCCTTGTGTTTCAAAATGGATAGTACTTGAAAATTTCAAGTGGTATTCTTTTTTTTATATGTTTGAATATATAAGTATGTACATACCAGTTGTATACCGTTAATTATCGGAAAGCACTTAAGTGAAATTGTTTCCGGTTACTTTGCATCATAATGTTAGGCAAAATACAAGACAATTTTGAATTACAATATGGTTTATTAATATTTTTTATTTGATAAATCCCAGAGAAAGCGCCTGTAAACATTTGCTGATGTAACTTTTTGTTGTTGCTATAAACAAAATGTTTTAATTTTTAAACAACAACCATACGTTAAAGTTTTTCTTTAAAAGTCTGGAATTTTTGTTATGTTTTGATTTTTTTTCCCATTGCTGCCCCATTTGCAGCCATTTGTTTTCAATAAATATTTATTTATCATCATCAAGAAGAGCATCATTGATTTGTAATCAAATAAATAAAAATTCTGCACAAATAAACCATATTTGCCTGTTGTTCTCTTCTATTTTGTATATTTTTTTTTTTTGTATGAAGCTGCGCCATTGTGTTTTCTTTTCAAAGACAGATTGCAGCTGTTGCTCATTATGATGATGATAATGACGATCATTGAGATGCTGATCGTCGTTTAGTAACGTTCGATGATGGGGAGCATATTTTTACGTGTACATAGTTTGCGAGTTTTGTGTATGTACATACTTAAAATTTGATTGTGTTTATCCGATTGTGTTGGTTGTAGCCAATCGTGTGTTGATGGCTCCCGTTATATATTAGTTTAATTGACCAAACGATCTTTAAAACGCTTTGCCGCATCATTGATGCCCTCCACCTGGGCTTTCCATTTCCATTAATATGGACTTATTGCACTATTTATAACAAATATAAGCAAAATATTTGAAAAAGCAAATAATTTGATAAACTTAATACAAAATTATTACAATAATCACACATAGGTCATATCTTAGCACAATGATGCCCGGAACAAACAATATTATACTTAGTTTGACCAGGTAAAAGGTTTATTTTGTAAATGAACGTCATTTCAACAGACAGACGGACATCGCTATGGCGACTCGAGTTGCATTGGTGAGGAGGGTACAAACAGCACTTATGTTTCGGAATATGGCATCGCAAGTGTAGATACGTCATAAAATTTTACGTTTTTGCAGACTTAAAAAATTCATCTCGGGCTAAAAGTGGAACTAAACCGCAAATATTTTTCTTCATAATTTTCAACTCTCTTCCACTTTTTTTTTTGGTGAAATACAATCCTTGGGAATCTCTCATATGCAAGTGACGTTTTTATTTTTATTCCCGACATCAAAAATAAAGTGCGATGTTAAATTTTCTGAGTCTGAAGAATCGGTTGATGCATTTAAAACACATGGTTTGGAGGTATCTCGTTTGGAATGGATTAAGTTCTTCGAAAATTGATATAGACGCATGCAAAAGTCTATTTATGGAGAATATTTCGTCTTTTTTACTCAAAATATAAAGTGAGTGGCAAGTAGAATGGAAACTTAAGAGGGTTAAATTTTAAAACTTTTTTTTGCATTTTTTTTTATGAACATTATAACTCAAAATCTACTGGATCGGTCAAGTAGATTTTTAGTTATGATGTTCACGGACTTCAAAAAATATACCGTATGAGAGCTGGTCGCTTGAAACGCTGTATCTTCGTTAGTTTTGCTCCGATTTGTACATTCAGAAAAAAAATACAAGAAAAAATTTTAAAACCTTACCTCAGAAAAAAAAATAAAAAAATTTTAAAGTATTAATTCTTATGCTGTTGACAAAACAATGGAAACCAATTGAAAACTTTTCCTCAATTTTTGACTCCCATATATTGTTGGGTATCCCTTACTTTTAATGTGTTGATTCACAAAGTCGAGGCATGGAGTCAATTAAATTGTTCATGATATCCATTGCAATATTGTGCCATACTGAATTAACTGAAGTAACTCTATGAGATCAGTCTTCTTTGTGTGATTTCGTTTCCACATTTTTCGATCTATAATTTCGCATAGATTTTCTATGCGATTGAGTTGCCTATTTCAAAATACTAACTGCAATCTGTAGACAATCGGTTACAATTTTCGAGGTGTGTTTTGGGTGTATGTCATGTTGAAACTTCCTCCACGTATGGATACATTACGTCATTTAGAATTTGCCTGTATCAAATTCCATTTAGAGCATCTTTTACTACATGAATTGGCCCGAAAGGCAACCCCATACCACAATATTGCCATCGCCAAACTTAAAAGTTTAACTTGTATATTTTGGGTCTAGTCTATTTTTCTTTGATCATCGTACAAGCGTTCTTCCATTAGGGACTCATCTGAAAAGAGAACAGTATTCCAATTTCATCGTGACCAGTTCATCTGTTCTTTAGCAAAATTTATGAGAGCCAGACAATTTTTTTCTGATATCAGTGGTTTCTTCACAGGACAATAACAAACAGGAATAACCTCAATTGCTCGTCGCGAAACAGTTCGAACACATACTTTTAGTTGTTCTTGCCATTATTTTACAATCTATATTATTAATAGGCAAGGCGATTTCTTGTGACCGATTTTAAGGCTTCAATTAATAACCGATTTTGACAAAAAAAAAAATTGATCATTTGAAAGGTATTTCTTTTAAGCTGTTCACCAGACTTACAGATTTTTAAATTTTTTCCTTTATTTTGAGTAAATTGCATTTAAAGTTGCTACTAATACATACATAAAATTATACATATGCTATGTGTGTGTTTATTAAATTTTTTAATGTGTTTGTTAATGAGTTTGTTTTCTTTATTCGCATTAATAATAAATTAAAAAAGTGTTGGTTTGTGAATTGGCTAAGTTGAAAAATAAAGTTGCCTAGAAATTACACTCGAATTTCGAGCGCCGCAATCTGCTTGTACATATAATTATACAATGACATGTGTGTGTTTATTAAATTTGTTAATGTGCTTGTAAAAAAAAAGAGTTTGTTTTCTTCATTCACAATAATAATTGTGTTGAATTGAAAAATTGTGTATTTTAGACATAAACCAAAAAAATATTAAATTGTGAATTGGCTAAAGTTGAAAAATAAAGTTTCTAGAATTTGCACTCGAATTTCGAGCGCTGGAATCTGCTTGTAATTATAATTATAAGATTAAAACACAGAAAAATAAAATCATGTTTAAAAATCTGTTGAAAGAAAACGTCAGAAACTATAAATATTTAAATATCGGTTGAGATTAAATACATTTTCTTTCATACCATCTTCCATTTTTATTGTTTTAATCAACTCTGGTACAGAAGTTTAAAAATTTCCATTTTTTATTGCATTACTAAGAAAATACTTTTTTTCGTTTATCTTGTTGTTTAATTGTATTTTTTGTAACAAATTTGTTATCTTTCGATAGAGAATACACCAAAGAGTGATTCCGCAAAAAATGTTAATTTTAGGACTTAACGCGAAATTATTAAAAAACAAAATTTGCCAATTCAGAAATTTTTTTAAAATTTTCAATGTTTTGTCACCCACTGTAAGTTGTAACCAGAATAAAATATAATTTTGATGTAATGAAATTTACAAAAAAAAAAAAAAAAATAAAATATTTGAACACATTGAAAAAAAAATAAAACAATATTATCTTAAAAAAATACAATATTAATATTAACTTTTAAGAAATTACTTTTCTATGTGTATTTTATAAATTTACAATAAATCTGGCATCCATGTACATGTTATTGATAATGTAAACTAAGTTGTGCATATGGACATGCGCTCTTCGTAAGTAAACGCTGATTTGTGCGTCACTAAATGCGCTGTAGTGTTTTTCTAATATAAACTGCAATGACCCAACCAATCGTAAAATACTTGAAGATCTTTATACTTTTATATATCATTTCAGTATGTTGCCAATTTGCTGTATAGATCAATAAAATAAAACGATATAAATAAATTTCTGTTGAAATCAATTTTAATAAAATTGAAAAATTCTTTAATTATAAAGCAATTACTTTAAAGATTGATTGTATTGATCTCGCTATAAATAATAAGAAAAAGAAAAATAGCCAGAAAAGCTGCTAATTTTTCCACCAATTACAGTTTCTTAAGATCGTTTTTATTGTCTTCTTTCTTCTGTCCAAGTACAATAAGTTTTGTAGTACTTGGGCCTATTTTTCATCAAATAGTTGTAGCTGTTAATTTCTTGAAGACCAGTAAAAAAAACTTTCGCTATATTTCTCAGGAAATTGCTGCAATTAAAAAAAAAAAAACAGTCATATATAGAGAGATTGCTGGCGGATTGGCTAGAGGTTTTTGGTGGGAAATTATATAATTGTTTTTTTTTATCGTTTTTCTTACTTTATCTCTAAAAAAGTAGTAAAAATTAATAACTGACAATTTTATTATTACTCTAGTTTATTTGTTCCATTGGATTTGATTTAAATTTTTTTCCAATGTGTAACTAGAAAAGATGTTAAGTAACTCAGTCAACAAATGATCGAGCACTCAGTAATTATGTTTGTTAAAGACTTTTAAATTTGTAAAATTTCAGCACTTACAAGAGTCATAATTGATAACTAATGCCGTTTTCTTTTCTGACAAAAAATGTCGCCCTTTTTTTTTTGCCCTTTTTTCGAAAAGTGTATTTTTTTATATATTCTGAATTAAGAGCAACCTTATCTTATATATCAATCGAAAGGTCTCAAAGTCGACCCTCATAAATCACAAAAAATTCGAGCCATTGAATTCTTTCAGGTCATAGTGGGAGAATATTTCCCCATTGTTCCCCTTTTTTGAATATTTTCACCCTATCACTTCCAAGAGGATAATAATCAAATTTTTTATTTTTGTATTTATGAACATAGCACTTTGAGACCTTTCGATTGATGTATAATACAAGGTTGCTCTTAATTCAGAATATATAAAAAAATAAACTTTCCCAAAAAAGGACAAAAAAAAGGGCGACATTTTTTGTCAGAAAAGAAAACGGCATAAGTAAGGAGTAGGATCGAAAACATCTTAACACACCTTTTTTCTTAACCATTACTTGAATTCTTTTAAATTATGTTTAATGACACTTGAGCGATGAAATAGTAATACGTGCCAAAATTATTTAAAATTTTTAAGAAAAAACAACGTGGTCCTACAAAAAGTTGGCCTAAGAATCATAGGTCTACAGTGAAACTGATTCCAAAGATATTAGGAAATATCAGGAGAATTAAATCATTGTTATAAAAGCTGATTCAGGAAGGAATGTTTTTAAGACCAAGAAAATAGAAAGCATATTGAAACATAATCCCAATGCATCCGGCAGAAAATTATCCGGTTCAGCACAGTGAAAATGCAGGATTGAAAACACACAAAGTTAAAAAAGTTCCAAAGACCAAAAAAGCCACAAACAGAGCTAGGAAAGTGAAATCATGTTTCATAAAAAATACACCTGCCGCATAGAGGACGACGAAACGTACGTAGTTGCAGTTTTTTGGCAGCTCCCGGGTCAAAATTTTTTATTTTCCTAATGCTCGATAAAATGTCGAGAAAAAGTTTAGGACCCAAAAGCCGACGAAAAAAAAGTCCATATATAACAAGCAATATGCAGTTGCGGCTGAGGACTCTATATACTCTAAAGTTTATATGAAGGAGTATTTGCAAAAAAGATTCCTTCCTTCCATAAGCCAACAGAATGTGTTCACAAAATTTTGGACCAATTTGGCATCCTGTCACTATAGTAAAAAAAGCTCTTGAGTGGTACTAGAAAAACACCTAGTTTTTGTACCAACGGAGGTAAGTCCTCCAAACTGTCTGGAGCTGAGGCCAGTGAAGAGATATTGGGCTCTTGAGAAAAGGGAGCTGAAGAACACAAAAAATGTGTCAAAACGTGTGCCAAAAACTGAAGGCTCCAAAAAATTGACGAAACCACTATAAAATTCCTAATGGAAGGGATTCCGAATATTATTTCAATTAAACAAAAATAAGTCAGAAAATTATAGTTGGTCTAGACCGACTGTACGATACCCTATACCATAGGTTTAGAGCCCCTATCTCTTAGGCCCAATCAATTGGATACAGGAAATAAGCATAAACCAAATTTGAGTGACATTGTTATTACTTTTTCCTTTTTTCCTTTAAATATGAAAAAGTTCATATC
Organism: Cordilura impudica; assembly: GCA_963682025.1. NCBI lineage: Eukaryota > Metazoa > Arthropoda > Insecta > Diptera > Scathophagidae > Cordilura > Cordilura impudica. The sequence goes on from OY821521.1 coordinate 3,285,778, forward strand.
GGATGCTATATTTATATGGGGACTAGATCGAAAAATGGACCGATCCTCACCATATTTGGTAGGGTCAATTTTTTTTTACAAAAACATATACAAACCAAATTTGAGAAAAATCTGTGCAATGTTTTTGTTTCTTTCTATATAGATTTAAATGAAGATCAGGAAGCAGCTTTATATAGGGGCTATGACTAAGAATTGTCCTATGGGGTATATTTTTGGACTACTAATTAATGGATGTAATAAATACACACAAACCCAATTTGACCGAGGTCTATATGATACTTTGGATCATATGGCAATTTAAGTCGATTTCATAGGTGTCATTTGTTTGGGGACTAGATCTGAACATGCACCGATTTTCACCAATTTCAATAGCGTTTATGCTATGGCTGATAGAAGCTTACATACCAAATTTCATTAAAATATGCCTACATTTGCCACCTGTAGTTTGATTAAAAAGTTTACATGGCTACACGGACCGGCAGACGGACGGACCACAGTGGTCCCCTTTCATATAAAGCCCGGCATTAAATACTTGTAGTTATCCTAGATCAATGAAATTTGGTGAATTTGTGTTTTTTGATATTAGAAAGCTTTGCTGAAAATATGAACAAAATCCGCCCACAAATACGCCCACTTCCCATACGAAGTGAACTGTAAAGTGGAACATTTTCTATAAAAATAGATCTAGAATCATGAAAATTGCATAAGAAGCTTTAAATTAACTTATTCTTTCTAGATATCAAATATGAAAAAAATCTGCCTACAAACACGCCCACTTTCCATACAAGTTCAACGTAGAAATCAGTTATTTCGGCTAATTTAATAGTTATAGAAATCCAAAAACCAACGAATTTAAAATAAAAAAAATTTTAAAATCAATTTTTTATAATTTTTAATCACATAATAAGTTTTTAACATCTTCATGCATTTCTAAATATTTTTTTTTAGGCTTTGAACGTAATTTATTTATGTAAGGATCCGAAGAAGCTAATAAATGATTCATCACGTCTACATTTGTAGACACCCTATCACATTTTCGAGCATGATGCAAGCGGTATTTTTTGTAATCCTTGTTCCGAGCTTCTTGGGCTTCTTCCGATAACATTCCTATAGGCAGGATCGCTGCTGCTATTATTTTACAGCCATGGACTAGCACTTTGTGTACCGAAATTGGCATATAGTACCAGCTGTACAAAGAAATATATAACTGTGCAGTGTCCATACAATAATCATGGAATTTTTTACTATCGATTGGCTCATTACAATTAATTGTAGCCAATATTATTTTAAAACGATGAATAAGGTTTTCATCAACCCCTACAATGTCAGCAGTTATGCGCGGATTTTCAAAAAATCGTCTAGATGTATTACCATCATTTGTGCTGCCTACACCTTGTTTCACTACGTCAACATTTATTCCCAAAACAGCTTTCAAATTTCTTTGGATATTTCGCTTTTCTTCTTCCATTGCAGTTCTTGAATTTGCGTTTGTTCGCCAAGCTTTGAAATGCTTTCTATATGCAATATGTAAAATGCATTCCATAAATTTAATTCTCGCGTGGAGTGGAGAAATGCCAAATTTAAGTGCGTCTTCTGACTCAGTCTTTGTTTTTAAAATTTCCAAATCGTTCATTTCCGTAGGCTTAGCATTGCAAATGAAGCATACAGCCATGGATGAAGTCTGTGTTAATGTACTTGCAATTTTTCCATCAATCATGGTCAATAAAAGTGTATGGCTAATACTAAAAATTTTGTTATGAACTTCCACTACAGTGTTTACTAAATTTGCAATTTCATCTTCCACTCTCTTGACTTCCTCATTGATGACAATCGCCGTTTCCTTCACGAATTCAAATTTAATTGGACGGCAAAGTCTGGTGGAAGATGGTCTGGAATTTTTCCAACACACCAACGATGAATCATGTTTTTTAATTAAATTTAACGGCACAAGTGAAGTTAAGAACATACCTGTTAAATAATAATTAGTAATTGTAAGTATTACTGAATACATAATTAAAAAAAAATAAATTTATATGTTTTAAATTACTAATTAAGAACCTGATTATATTTTTCAAAAGCGTAATTCTTTTTACTTATTTTAATAGTTATTAATGAGAAATTGAAAATATATAAATTAATTTTTTTAATCACTAGGATAAAAAACATACTTTTATCTGTTGTATTTTCATCTGTGAATTTTTGTTGATATTCACTATGACCAGAAGAACCATCACATCCCCATTTCGAAATTAATTTCAAGTCATTAGGCATATCACGGATTTCACTTAGCGGTTTTGACTTCAAAATTCTTTCTGCCGTATGATCTAACAAATCTTGAAGATCGACTTGACTTAAATTTTCTTTAACTTTAATGTTCTGTGGAAAACATTCTTTTTTTGCAAGTAACACCTGGTGATTAAAACAAGTTTAATAATAATAATAACGCAACTTACTTTGTAAAACAAAACAAGAGAAAACAACACACACAATAAATGTTTTGAACAATACACAAAACATTAGATACTCTACGACGATTTTTAATACAAAACATTAAAACACATTCTATTAAAAGAACCTTTTTATATGACGGAAAAATGTTAATATTAAGCTCCTTCGTTGCATTCCTCACTATTTCGTACTGAAATTTTGACAAATTTGCATCAAGAATAATGCTAAGCGCTTTTTCTGGTGTTAACTTTGTCAACGTGTTATCACCTTTATCAATTTTCTTTGCAGCTGACGTTATCAGCTCCGCAGAGGTATTGGCACACAATTGTTGCACTTTATAACGCTTCGATCTTTCTTGAGAGTCCTCAAAGGTCATAACAGGACGACCACGCTTTACTTTATTGGAACAGCTCGGTTCCTCAATATCCACATAATCTTCACCAAAAGAGTACATACTACAGGACAGCCAATCATCATTTTTCTCCAAAAACCTTGACTTCTTATTTAATACACTTTTCAATTTAGATTTGAATCTAGGCACAAATGTTTTCACTAAAAATCTTTTAAAAGAATCTATTTTATCCCGTGAGATATTGCTGTAATTTGTTGAAATAACATCAACAACAACATCAATATCGCTATCACAATCAAATAAAATGTCAACGATTTCTCGATATGATAATTGTAAACTATTCATATTTTAATATTTATTTTACACTTGATAATATTCAAAACACTTGCACTTGTATATAGAAATAAATTTGCATAATTAATATAAATAGAGAGTCAAGTGCAATAGAGATAACAGAACAGCTGATTAGCTTGCACATGTAATCAACAAAATAAATAAATAAATTTGAATAACTCTTGATAAATTTAAAAACTAAAATATATATATATATATCTATCAAAACAAAACAAAACAAAAAAAAAAATGTACGCATATTGTATTTCTGCATAGAACAAAAACGAAACAAAACAAGAACTAAGCAAGAAACAACAACAACAACTAAGCGAAGAACAAAGCATGTATGCAATCATTGCAATGCTTACTACAAAGTACTACGCATATGCACATTTTTAGCCGCTAATTTTTTTGTTTTTTGTTAATATTTTTAAATGGCCATGCAATGTCTCACTTTTTTTTTTTTCATTGTTTAGGTGAGACTTCAGGCTTTAATTCCATATAGACTTCCAGGGTGCGCTTGCCTGCGCAAGGAAGATGCAGTCCAATGAAGTTGATGAATGTTCTTTTTTTTGGACCAAAAATATATCGATAAAAAAAAATTTTTTTTTTTCAATATTTAAAAATTTTTTTTTCATAAATCTTATCTATGACATCTCTTTTAATAAAAAAAAATACTCAAAGTTACATACGTGTCGTACTTTAACAGTATAAACCCTTTAAATATAACATACATAAATATCATATTCCAAACATTTTCGCATTGCTTGACTTTGAGTGGCTCTGGACAGTAAAGTAAACAAAATATCGGCCTAATATTTTAGAAACACGATATTCAAGGTGTATTTTCTTAAATTATGAAAAATCATCAAGATCGGAGAACATTTAAAAATGGAATTATTGCCGCCGCGGCACCATTGTGCGGACGGATATCGCTAAAACGACTTAGAAAGTGATTCTGAGTCGATCGGTATAATAAAAGGCGGATCTAGGTCGAATATTTTTGGTAGTTACAAACATCAGCACAAAGTAATTATACCCTGAGCGCAATAATATTAAGAGGCTAGGCGATTTCTTGTGACTGATGGTTTTTTCTACCGTTTTATCCCGATTTTGACCAAACGTATATTATTTGAAAGGTATTTATTTTTAGCCGTTTTGCAGATTTACAGATTTTTAAATTTTTTTCTTTATTTTGAATAAATTGCATTTAAAGTTGCTACTAACACATACATAAAACAAATAAAAAAATTATAGTCGGTCTAGACCGACTATACGATACCCTATACCATGCGTTTAGAAACCCTATCTCTTAGGCCCAACTAACTGGACATAGAAAATAAGCAAAAACCAAATCTGAGTGGGATTTTTATTAACTTTTTTGGCTGCAGATATGAAAAAGTTCATATCGGATGCTATATCTATATGGGGACTAGGTCCAAAAATGGACAGGTCCTGATCATGTTTGGTAAAGTCTCTTGTATTTTGCAAAAATATATTCAAACAAAATCTGAGAAGAATCAGTGCAATATTTTTGTTTTTTAATAGATTTAAGTGAAGATCGGGAATCAGCTCTATATGGGGCCAAAGGGATCATTTTTGGACTACTCATTAATGGACGTAATGAACGCATACAAAACCCAATTTGAGTAAGATCTATATGACAATTTGGATCTTATGGCAATTTATGTCGATTTCATAGGGGTAATTTGTATGGGGGCTAGGTCTGCACATGGAACGATTCTCACCAATTTCAATAGCGTTCATCCCATGGCTGATAAAAGCTTACATACCAAATTTCATCAAAATATATTCATATTTGCGACCTGCAGTTTAATTAAAAGGTTTACATGGACACACAGACGGACGGACGGACGGACATTGTTAAATCAACTCAGAAAGTGAATCTGATTCGATTGGTATAATTAAAGATGGGTCTAGGTCAAATATTTTTGGTTGTTACAAACAGCAGCACAAAGTCATTATACCCAAACCACATAGTGGTATAGGGTATAATTATACATATGCTATGTGTGTTTTTAAATTTGTTAATGTGTTTGATAATGAGCTTGTTATCTTCATTCACAATAATAATAAACCATAAAAGCGATTGGAAATTGCACTCGAATTTCGAGCGCTGGAATCTGCTAGTAGGGTATAAATAGTCGAAACTCTAGTTGGAATTGTTTCCTTATTATTACTTTTCATGTATGTTAAAATTTTTTCGATCTCACTCCTTATTTGATGCTTTTCCTATTTTATTTGGTTCGTGATAAAATTTTATATTTTTAATATATTTTGTTGTAAAGCCCGATATTAGAAGTATTTATTACCAAACCAATTACGGGACCTAGTCCCCTTATTATATTCCCTTTGTACATAGTACATTTAAAACGTAACGTTGCATTATATGTTGGAATAGCTAGCTGCGACGTCGGACAATACATAAGAGCATTGGGGGATAACTTGGCTCCTGGAGGTAATTTCATACGACAGATTAAACATCCTTAAGCATCAATGCAATAATGGTAAATATTTTTGTTTTTGCCTGATGAATGCTTTTCAGAAAGCTAACGCTAGTTGTAATACATTTTTGGTCACTCAGAACAGCTCCTTTCCGGTTGTAGAACTCTCACGTGGAGTTACGAACAACACTAATGTTATAACTTTTACTTAAATAAGAATGGTCTTGGAAAAATAAGAACTTTTATTTGCATATCCTCTCTAAAGGATAGTAATAATCTACTTTTGAATAATTTAATCTTAGATAAAATTTTTACATAATCCTAAAATTATTGGTTAATATATCAATATTTATTTAACCATTTTAAATATATATGCATTTGAAATCCCTCCTCTCTTGGTTTTTTTAAATCATCAACAGGAAATCGAACCGGCTGTAAGAGTTTCTTGCAAAATAAAAGAGAAACCAGTGGAAACAACTTCAACAAGGCGGCAGTTGAAAACAAAAACAAGTGGTAAACATATTTTTTTTCTCGCAATACTTGGTACTTGGTTAAGAAAACTTATCATATAAATAATAGTTAAAAAGAACCAACGCAACTTAAATGAAATAAAAAAAAAATATAGATAATAATCTAAAGATGATTTCAGGCGAAAGAAACAACAAACATTGACCGCTAAAAAAGAAGGGCTTAAAAAACTGGAGCACATGTTGAAGAAAAAATTGTTCAATTGGTTTTGCCCTTAAATAATAAAAAAAAATTAAATAAAAAAATAATATAAATTAAAATAAAATCCTTTACCAAGAAAATGTTTAAAGTTTTATTTAGTTTTGTTTATTTTTTTTTATTACGGACAACACTTGCATATGCGTACACACTCGTACATACATAAGTATATTGCATGTTAATCCCAATTAACCGCAATTAATATTATGGCTCTACTGTTACGTTCTTACTCGATCATCATTATTATCATCAAGGCGTTGTTTTTTTTATTTTTTTAATATTTATGCTGCAATGTGGAATATGGTTGTTTCTCTATTTAATATGCTACCCCCTTTGGAGATACATACGAGTAGTTGTATATGATCAGTGCTTTTCTCTTTTTTTTTTTTATTAATTTTCTTCAATTCTTTAAAATTATAAATTTAAGTGTTAAAATGTTTCAGTTTCTTCAGAAATCATAAACTACATAAACTTCTTTTATTTTATTATTATTTTTAAATACGGATTTTATTAATCTAAACCTTTTGGTCGTAAGCAAAGAACATTCAACATAAACGATGAAAAAAAAAAACAATAAGATCCCTCCTTGATAAGAGAACATATTTTCAGTAACATAGTGACTTTGTAGTCAGTCAGTACATAGACATTTTCGATCTGCCATGACACCCATTTGCCCTGAAGCTTAATTGTTTTTAATTAACAACAAAAAAAAAAGAAAACGCTGTGTTCCATGAGCAGTATGAAATTCCAAACAATTTTTAACGCTATCGACAAACATATGCCAAAACTAATAAAGTTTCGTCATACAACTATTAAACGATGAATAAATAGTTTTCTATATAACAACAACAAATAATAATCGTATAAACATATACGATACATATAGGGTGGTATTTATTTCTACAACTCATATTCGTTTATAATGTTAATAGATAAAAGTCAAAATTTTGATTCCGTTTTAACAGCATCCCAAATTGATATGACGTCAGTAAGTAGCTGACACCACAAAAACCAACATTTATACAAACATTTCGTTTTCTTTTTTTTTTTTTTAATTGGTGTAAGTCCATTTTTCTCAAAAAGTTAGTTATGAGTCTCCTGTGAGCTTTTTATCTATAAATAATAATTTTGTCAGTGCTGTAAGTCCACTTACCGCAAAGACTAGCATTTTTAGATGATCTTGCAAGGCCCATCGCATCAGAAAAACTCCAAAGTGATGGAGATAATGAATTATTACATTCTAGGGGCGGGTTGGCAAAAGAGTTGATTTTAATGCGAAGACGACTAAATGTTGTTTGTTGACCCATACGGTCTTGGATACAAAAATTACTTCACTCTTTCTGATCTCATTTAAATCTATACCACTTATATCCCACCGAAAATGGAATACCACTCCCATATAAAGGCAGGAGCTTCTAAGTCTATGTTGGATCTACTGGACCGTAGGGTGTCCAACTATATTGACTCGTTGGAATACCGTCGAAATGTAGGTTGTGTAACACTGTTCTAGAAACGACTTTGGGAAATGCTCTTCTGAGCTTAGTGAACCCATTCCAAGTGCCCGAATTTCAGAGAAAATTCGCCTTATCATCATCTTTTATTATACCGATAGACTCAGAATCACCGTCTGTCTGTGTGTCCATGTAAACTTTGTAACCAAACTGCAGGTCACAAATATTTTGATGAAATTTTGTACATAAGCTTCTATCGGCCATAGGATGAACACTATTGAAATTGGTGAAAATCGGTGGATGTTCAGACATAGTCCCCATACAATTGACCCTAATGAAATCGACTTAAATTGTCATAAGATCCAAATTATCATATAGATCTCGGCCAAATTAGATTTGTGTGTGCTTATTACATCCATTAATCAGTAGTCCAAAAATAAACCATATAGGACAATTCTTAGTCATAGCCCCCATATGAAGCTGATTCACGACCTTCACTTAAATCTATTAAAAACAAAAATATTCTACAGATTTTTCTCAAATTTGGTTTGTATAAGTTTTTGCAAAAAATAAGTGGTCTTACCAAATATGATCAGTATTGGTCCATTTTTTGACCTAGTCCCCATATATATATTGCATCCGATATGAATTTTTTTGTAGCCAAAGGCAAAAAAAAATTGATAACAATGTCGCTTAAATTTGATTTATACATATTTTCAATATCTAATTAGTCAGCCCTCAGAGATAGGGTCTTTAAACTCATGGTATAGGCTATCGTATAGTCGGTCCAGACCCACTATACCGACTTGTTTTTTAGTGCTTTAACGTCTTTTAAATACAACAGTTCATGTTTTTTGTTTTGAGATATTCTGCGAAAGAATGGTTCTTATCTTATTTCCTTAAAGCAATTTTTAAGCTGAGATGATATTTAGTAGTACGATACTAGAGTAACCCTTCCCACGTTGCTGGACAATACAATTTACTCATTCCCACATTTTTTATGGCAAAAATACACCATCACAAAAATGTGTATAAAACGCATATGCGTAGACATTTTTTTTAAACCATCAGTGAAAATACCCCTTTCCAACGCATGTATTGGTTTATAAATCGGCTGATTGGTTCTCGGATTATAAAATGACGAACATAGGACAACTTATTTTTTTTTTTAAGTATATATAGATTAGAAATATTGAAAGATTTTTATTGATATAAAGGGTTCTACTATAATTATTTGAACATAACAGAAAACATGTAGAAGCATTTCCATAGAGAAAATCATGAAGAATCTGAATCTGTAGGCCAAACTAACAAATATGACTCAATACTGAAAACCGCTATATTATGCACTTTTAACTTAGAATATCAGAAAAGTGCTGATTTCAGATTCTGACTCAGAAGGAAATATAAGCTAGAAACAACTACCAATAGGTGGCAGTGGCAAAAATCTGATAGACCTGTATTATTTAACAACAATTTGAATCTGAAACATCATTTTAAGAGGGTTAAACTCATCTAAAAATGTCAAAACAATAGTGAAATATAAAACAAATCTTAAATATTTGCGCGTATCAATACAATATCAATACGAATAAGATTTTAAAGTAAATTTCGAAAAGTGCTCATCTCTGAAAACGGTAATGACCATTTTCTGCATCAGATATTAGTTTAAAATATTTTTTTTTTATTTTAACTCTTATAACATAAACAGAGGCCAATAATTTTAGAGAAAAACTTGATCAGATATTCAATCCGTTTAAAATTTCAGGAACTGAATCTTATTAGATTTTCAAGACTAAAACTTTTCCTTTGATATAAAGAAGACAGATTATTTTATATTTTTATAAAAAAAAAGAGTCATAAATTGTATGAATTTTGATGAAAAGTTCAGCCCTACTGTATATGCAACATAGATAAATGGATTGATACGAGTATATGGAATAGATTGATGGAAGCATGTACTAGATGTAATATTCATTGCATATGTATTTATGTACTTATGTACGAGTCAGTGTAGTACATACGAGTATATGGAATAATTTGAGTACATGATGTTTATTTAGTTTAGAATTCAATAGCTTTAACAGCAACAAAATTCCATTACAATTAAATTATTTTTTATTATTTTTTAACAAAACAAAATAAAATTAAAAAGAAAAAAAAAATTCTGGATGACTGACGACAATAATGTGATATGAGTATGATGGCGATATGAGTAGCAACAACAAATTAAGGTTAAAATGTGTTGTTTGCTATTGTAACAACTGAAATCAATGTTCAACTTACAATAATATTCACTTATGATGATTCATTTAATGTGTGATCAATAAAAACGGATGACCCTTTCCAGCAACAGGGGTCAGTCATGCTGTTTTCGTTTCTATTTAACAAATTTATTTTTCTATCGAATTTGTTCAAAAACAAAAGCCGCCATAAATGATTTTAAAGATATTTAAACAAGATCATTGTCACTCGTTAGGATTTCTCAGAGTTTTTATTGTTAAAATGCAAATCATTATACATACAACATATGAACGAGTATGTGTGTGTTGTACTCGTATTTAAGAAAGACTCTTGTTCTGACCTTAGTCCATTATCACCTTTTGTTGTGAAATATTTTTCTCTTCATTAAAACTTTTTCAAAATACCAAAACTTCTTATTCTGCTATTGTTTAAATAATACGCGTCCGGCTTTCGGATGTTTAAATGTGCTGTTTGCCATACGAAGGGGATCAAGTAAGTTTTGTTTCGCGTATTGTTTAGTCGCTCTACAAAAAAATGCCAATGAACTTTATATTTTTTATTTAACATAATGGTAAAAAGTAAAATTATCAAAGGCATTCAAATAAAATAGCGTTTTACTTAAAAATTTATGTAAATACGAGCATTTTGAAAAATCGTTTTTTTTTTGTTATCGATATCGAATGCCGAATTCTATAGTGTTGTAAGTGTCCAAGCATTTGCGATGATTAATGTGACAGATTTGATTGGATCGCTTAATAATGTTTTACCAGACAAAATGTTTATAGTTCGACCCACACTTATTAATTACTTAGCACCGTTAAGTATTAGCAGCAACAACAAATAAATCTTATGATCATGTTACGTTCTCTTCAATCAGTTTTTAACCGTAGCTTTTTTTTTTTTTGTTGGTGAAGCCAGCTGTCTTTAATTGGGTTATTTGAGATCTTTACAAAAATGGTTGTATTGACAATCTTGTTGGTATTTTGTTTCTTGTTGGTTTGTTTCTGCAACATACTTGTACACACACACACACACTACTCTGACAAGATCACCCGCAACTTTACGGTGCCACCAAATATGTATCTTCTTTATCATATACATACATACATACATACATCAATACTCATACATACTGACATATAAGTACATGTTTCAAAAAGCCTGTTGCACCGTTATGGTCAATGGTTCCATTTGTTAAAGTAAAACTACTCGTAGTACTAAACAACAGCTGTATATGTATTTTGTATAGAAACAAATACATAAAAACATACTCGTACATATGTATGTATGTATGTACATATAACAAACAAATGCAGAGAAGTGGCTGTACAGACCTCAACATTACAACAATCAACATCAAAACACCATAAATGTTAAAGCTTGGTTTCAAAGCATTTCTATATCAAAGAGATCTTTTGTTTTTTTTTGTTGTTAGCTAAGGAAAATAAATAATACAGAAATAAAGTATCCATCCACAAATGTACGAACGAGTATGTTTATTCAGAAATGTTTAGTTTCAGTTGTTGGAAAACTTTGTCTTTGTTACATGTATCCACACTTTGGCAATGCACCATGAATTTTAAAAACGACAACATCAACACAAAATGACATGTTCTCACCTTATTTTGTTTTGTATGCTGACGTTCTTTCTTGTTTGTCTTTTCCAAATAATATTGAAACTTTCATTAAAACTGAATGAAAAATTGAATTAAAAAAAAAAAACATGTAATATCTACTCGTGCATAGCTACGTATGTAAATGTTTATTACATTATTTACAACCAAAAATCATTGTAACATCACGTTTTGAATGCCCCTATTTTAAATGTTTACTACAAGTAGCAAAAAAAGAAGTATCAGTTTTGTAAAGTTTATAAATAATAGCGCAATATTGGTTAAGCCTGAAATGAATGATCGAATGAGGAGATTGTGTATGTACTCATTTGTGTGTGTGTGTGCGTTGTGACATCTATCATCACAACTATTACGGTGATCACCATGGTTACATTTTTATGATCAACAAATATAAATTTTCCCCGTGTTAGTAGCCAACCATGTGAAACCATTTGAAAAATTTTCCTACGAAATACATTTATGGATATGTATAAATATGTGACGGGTTAGAGGGTGTTCCCCTACTACGAAGTACTTACAATGTCGCACGTGTTCTCTAAACTACATACATTTGTTTAAATATTTAGTTGAATATCAATTTAGAAAATATGTATAAAAGCAAATAAAGGGTTTTCACCACCAAATTGTTAAATGAAACAGAGGATTCAAGCTTTAATTCACATACTAAAAACTTTTATAAAGAAAAAAAAAAAAAAAAAACAACCACACTAACAATGCATTTGAAAACGTTAATGTTTTAGTTTTAAAGTTCTAAAAGAGTTAATCACAGTTACATTTCCTGTTATATAAAATTAAAAAAACAAAAAAAAAAAAAAAAAATAATGTTTTTAGTTATTTTAAAGGAAATTCAACTCTCTAGTGGATATTTTATGAAAAACATACCACTTAAATTCTGTAAAGAATTCATAAAAATTTTAAATATATTAAATTCTATTTCTTATAGGAACAAATGTACTCGTACATATGTACATACACATGTAGGGAAGAGGGTAATCATATACATACATACATATATAAATATGAAATGAGATTTGTACGTGATTGCGTTGTTAAAATCTTCAAGTACGTTAATTCAGTATCCTAATACTGATTTATCTAAGAAAGTGGCTCTGAGAATCTGTTGCTGTCGTCATCATCAGTCAATAGTTACAACAGTAGAAAATGACCTCAAAGATTTCTTTTATTTATACAATTGTATGTAGACCATCGTTTTTAATAGATTTGGGAACTTCTATTTTAAATGAACACAGAAAATGAATGAACAAATTTTCCGTCTTATCCAAGAAATAAGAAAAAAATTTTTTTTAGTACCTCTAACTCTACCAAAGTGAAAAAGTTATTTAAAACAAGTAAGAGTGTTAAATTCGGCTGTGCCGAATCTTTGATACCCTCCACCTCGGTTTGAGTCTTGATAATAAATGTAAATGAAAAAGTAAACAATTTGTTAAACTTAATACCAAATTATTTCGGCAAATTCTTTGGGTTGGTTTTCGCCTTTTCTATTATTTCGGATTTATTTCGGTGTTTGCTTTTTGGTCATCGTGGTTGCTGATCGGCATGCATTTAGGTTATATACCTATATGCATGCGTTTCCGGTTATATGACATAACTTCTCGTTTAATTTAGTTTTTGCTAATTAAATAGATCGCCCTAACCTCCATTGCAATGATAATGGTTGTGTAGGGTGGCTATATGCTTTTAACTGGCCAAATATTTCTTCATTGCGGCCATATGGGTCGGATGGAGTAACAAAATAATAACCAAAAAAAAAAAAACTCTCTCAATTTTTTTTATTAAAATATTGCCATATTTGGAAAACATAGAGAATAAATTTATAATAATAAATATTCAAATTAGGGATGCCAAACGCAAAAAACCAAATGTCCCAAACATTTTAAATAAAATAATTTGTTCTCTTTATTTTCTGAAAAACTTCAAATTTTCATCCAAAAAAATTGTGAAAATTTATATATAAAAAATAACATTCTCATCAAATTGCGTTTATTTATGTAACAGTTTTTATGTTTGCAATTCTTAAATATCATTTTCTAAAATTCATTGAATTTAAATTAATGTTTTCTATAGTGTGATTCTGTAAATTTCAACGATCCGACAATCGCAAAATATATCGACAGCTATTGTTGTTTGCACTAAGGATTAAGTGATTCACTAAGTACATACATCTTAACGACAGTCGACAAATCTGTTTTTCTATTTATTTAAATTGTAAACTAGTGGCACCTCTGTCAAAATAAGCGAAAAACACAAAGATTTTATGTTTATGTTTAATATCTTTATTTTTTTTTTACTAATATTTCTGTGTATTTATTTGAAAATGAAATAATGGATTGAATATGCTATTTAATTTTTTTATTTATATAAAAAAGTTTTTTAATTAAAGCAAAATATTTTCACTATTTTATGATTTTTATTTATGTATGACGACATTTCAACCTAAAAATTGAAGTTTTTATCGATTGAATAAACAACACAAAAATGGTTGTCGTTTAGATAACAACAACAGCTGACTTTAACAATAGCGAATATCGTTTAAAAATTTTACTGATAATTTTGCAATTTTCTTTTTTTAACGATTCGACTATCGTTAAAAGAAGTTACTGAATCGCGATACTGAAAAGCTATTAATTTCTCCTGAATGTCAAGATTTTTTTTAAATGTAAATTTTTTAAATGTAAACATAGGTATTTGGTGTTTTTTTTTTTTTTTTTTTTGAATTTTAATTTGTGTTTAACGAATAAAATTTATATATTAAAGATGCAATTGATGTCTTCTAAATTTAAAATTATTATTTCCGACGTTTTGATATGATTTTCTGAAATTCAATTAATTGTAATTTATAATTGGAAATTTTTAATTCCAGTTTTTAGAATTGATATTTTCTTAAATTTGAATGGAAAATTTAAAAAGTGCAATTTTGTATTTATGTGTATAATAATGCTTTAGTAATTATAAACAATTTTTAAAAATTAGATGTAATCGCAATCAGATATTTTGTAGGTAAAGCAGAATAATAGTTCTATATAATTATGTTGAACTGTTTTGAAAGCAAAAAACTCATTGATGAACTCGGTAACTCTATTTTGTAAAGACAACAAAAAGTTAATATGTCAAACTTATGTTCATATTTGTAAAAGAATAATGAAAATACGCATGAAATAAAAGACCAGCCCGTGTATATTCTTAACATTGTTCTGTATGATATCTAGTTGAAAATATTAACATTCATGTTAAAATAAAAATAACTATTGCAAAGCTAATTAGAACAAACAAAAATTGTGGCGCCATCTACTGTGGCATAGTCACGCTGAGCAAAATGGAGTGACACTCTGTTAATGCAAAAGAAATGTATTTTCCCCACAACAAAATATTGCAGAATTTTATGTAAATAAAATAATATACCGATTTATTTCTAACATGCAGTTGTTATGGATATACATATATAATATATGTATATTATTTGTATTATTTAATATGTTTATATAAATTTATAAATAAATTTATACATAAAATTTTTTTTTGCTATATTTACATTGTTTTTTTTTATTAACAACTAGGTATTTTAGCATTATTTGCTTTAGATGTTGGTGAATTTTTACTCCCTTTATATTAACTCGTAGTGTCTGCTTGTCGAAAAAATTTTGGATCGATTTTAACCAATTTTCCGTGAGCCATTCGATCTGAAATTTTGCAGGCAGGCTCATGGTATTAACAGAAATGATCTAACAAATTTTTATAGTGATGCCAAAACAATGGAAACTTTTAAATTTTTCTACCAGAGTTAATAAAAAAAATGTACAAAGGGTTAGTTTTTATTATATTATTACCACAACGACCACAAAAACAACAAGTCCAGCTATGACAACAACACAACATTTAGAATAACAGCAATATAGAAACATCATATTTTTCATTTTTTTTTAATTTTTCAGAGATTTCCCTGGACCTGTTCCACCGATTTTAATGATTTTTGAAATAGGAATCCTCCCATGAATTTGGTGAATCATTCTCACTAAAAATGATCACTGTAGCTGCACTATTCAGGGCGTGATCGTGACAAGAACAACATAGAAAATTATATTTTTTCACGACTTTTTTTAGTTCTTCATTCAAATTTCGGGTCCTAATCGACCGATTTGGACGATTTTAAATAGCAAACTTTTCAGGATATTAGTGAATCATTTTTTATGTCAACGAGCACCCTAGCTGCCCGATTGATGCCGTCATCGTGATTTCTACAGACGGACAGACGGACATCGCTATATCAACTCCGGTTGTTATAAGGATCACAAATATATATATTTTATGGGGCCCAAATTTTTTTTTCTAATGATTACAAACGGAATGACAAACTTATATATACCCTCTGCACACTAGAGTGGAGGGTATAAAAATCTCACTGAATTGATCTAGAATAATTGCATTTATCGTGTTAACTTATAATTCTAAGGAGAACCGTTTTAAAAGATTTTGAGACATTCTTTACAATGACATTTTCCAACATTTTATTTATGAAAATTAAAAATTTTTTAATGGGAAACCTTACAAAATAATATTTTTATAATGGTGCGTGGTAGAGAAGAAGAAAGCATACATTTCTAAAATTCATAATTACCGTATTTTTAATCAGACCGGTTTCTGGCATTTCAGGCTTCATCAGTTATATTATTAAACATTGTGATAAATTGTAATGTTATAATTAAAGAGATTATTTCTATATGAAATTTTTCTACTTAGGGCGGCCGTGAGCTTTGAACCTGCGTCTAGCTCACATACACAAGTACTTGCACTTTTTGGTCATGCGCTTTAATACACTCACCTAAAGTCAGTCTAATTAAACAAAATCAAAATTTGCATATTAATTACAGTATTATTTGCAGCCAGCATATTCCATCCCTCAAAATTGTGCAAGTGCAATTTCTAGGATATTTTATGTTTTCATTTAGCAAATTATTTTATAAGACAATTCAAAATTCAACACTTTTTAAATATCGATTGCGTTCTTGGTTTATGTCCAAAAAGTTTTTTCAATTCAACACAATTATTATGGTCAATGAAGAAAACAAAATATTTTTTTTTTGCAAACACATTAACAAATTTAATAAACACACACATAGCATTGTGTAATTGTATAAGTAGAAAACTTTAAGTGCATTTTACTTCACAAAAACTTAAAAATTTTAAAGTCAGTAAATCTGGTGGACAGCTAAATAGAAATATCTTTCAATTAAGATCCGTTTGGTCAAAATCGGGAGAAAACTGTTTAACAAATAATCGGTCACAAGAAATCGCCTTACCTATTAATGTTATAGATATGTTTGAAAAAATGACGTTAAATCTAACGAAAAATTTTTATAATTTTTAAAAAATTCTTAAGATTAAATGATTGAGTTTTTTTCGCTCGCGTATTATAAATGAAGGTGGAGTTTTTTTTTAAAAGCCATGGTGAGTATATTAAAATTAATCTTTGGTCACAACATAGTTTCAGATCGATCGGATAAGGGGAAGTGAGGTTTTATTATTTCCGTGACAGTGCGTGAATATGCGTGACTGTGCATGACTATGTCAAAGATGTCAAAGTTAATCTTTTTTCACAGCAAGTCTATCGACCAAGTTTCAGATCGATCGAATAAGGCGAAATGGTTTTTAAATTGCTCCGTGACTGTGCGTGACTACCCCGAAATTAATTTATAGTCACAACAAGACTATGGGCCAAGTTTCAGATCAATTGGGTGAGGGGGAATGGGGATGCTTGCCACATAGCAGACAGACAGACAGATAGAGAGTATGAGTGAAAAGAAAAATTTTAAAAAGTTTTGTTTATATAAATTCATAGGAATTTCAAAAGTAAAGCTTAGTCTATTTGGTGGAAGTGATCGGTGCATGTGCAAATGCTGCAGTTCCTTTGTGGCATATTATTTTCCGCTACGTTGTTTCCGTTAAAAAGTTCAATTAAATATGCCAGCAATTTGTTTTATTGTTAAAAACCCATAATTTTTTTTTTTAACTTCATCAAGTTTGATACGAATTTGTATACTAAAGTTATCCTCAATAGCTTAAATTTTATTAACGGCATCAATTAATATAATTTGCTTTCTCAATGGATTAGATTCCACTAGATTCCACTAGAGATAAAGCCATAATTTGAGCTTTTTTTTGTGGTAAATATAAATTTGTTTTAACTTATTTTATTGATACTGCATCATCATTGTCGAATCCTTCCACAACATTATTGAATTGGTCAAAGTTTTCAGCATAATACATAACATATAGGCTGTGGAGCAAGACCTAAATCGGGATACTTCTGTTTCCCATAAGAAATTAATAAATCAATATCACTGAAGTTGTCTCTTATCTCTTTTGCAACACGGTATATCGCATGGGCTAAACATGTAACATGAATCCTTTTTGGATAAAATACTTTCAAAACCTTTGCAGACTTAACCATATATGGCGCAGCATCATACACATATACCAGTATTTGGGTATTATTCGAATTTTCATCTAATAAAGCTATAGAGTCATTAAAAGCACGATTATTTGTTACGTTTTTTGCTTCTTCCAATTCAACTATATTAAGAGTTTTTGTTGGCTTGTCTACAATAACATTGGTAACATAATGCCCTTCGATGTGTATTGTTTCATTAATAGAAATCCACAGGAAATTTGAGTTTATTTTGGTTTTTATATCAAAATAATGTATAGCTTATCAATATTTCCGAAGAGTTGATTCATCAGGAATGCTCTCGTTTATATATGTGTTATTAAAAACAATATAAGTTCTAAATTATTCAGTTTATAGAGCGGAATCCATGTTAACTTGATATGATTTGGTTAGAAAATTGAGAAGACTTCTTCACATTTTTGTTCACTAAAATTTTGTGTTTTAGAATTTTCTCTCAAAAGCAACTCCTTTGAGGCACACATTGCAAAGAAGAATCTTTCCGACAGTTTTGATTACAGACATGTATTTATTGAAAATTTTACTGCTGGCTCTTTTGTCTTTCGGTATTTTCTCTAAAAAAAAAATTACTATGTATTTATTAACATACTTTTTGATTTAGATTTACTTGCTTATAAAAAATTTATTTAAAAATATATTCTTTACTAAGTTTTGTTCTCCTCAAACTTTCGTTATAAAAACAGAAATACATGACTGTTTTCCTTATTTTATGTTTTGTCCAATTTCCTCATGGTTGTACGAAACGTATATTTTCAAAAGGCATATAAAAAAAGTTTTTTTTATTTCAAAATATGCAATATCAGTAAATTATGCAAAACTATGTGTTTAAAGCAAAATATTACAAAATATGCACTAACAAATCGATGCCATTTTACTGCAAATTTCTTGATTCGTAAAGATATCTATTTACACAAAAATATATTCTTTACTAAGTTTTGTTCTCCTCAACCTGTCGACAACAAATATGTATTTGCATAAAGGTTCGGGCCCTAGTCATCACAGTACCTCTTTCACGATATTTTTTGATAATTTTTGAAATTATGGATTTATTCATAGAATATTTCTCACAAATTTTCTTTTGCTTAAGACCAGCAGTTATAACAGCCATGGCCAAAGTTTTCAACTGACGGGCCATTATCTAATTAGAAAATTACTCGGGGGCCAAAGAAAAATTTATTAAAAGCTGAAATAAAGTTAATTTAAATTTTCAGTAATAAAATAGTCAAATTTAATTAGAAAGTCTTTATTTAATGCGATAAATGTAGTCGTTAACAACTAGTGCTTATTTATTTCAATATCTGAATCAAAATTACCTGTTCAAAATTCTTAGTATCGCATACAAATGTTCATCACTTGTCCTAGATCGCGATGGACTTATATTTTAGTATTTTTCTTTATTTAGATATTATTTGGTAAATTGCCCGTCTGATGATTAAATAAATCTTGCATAGCCGCAACACATTGTGAATCAATTAATTCCAGGTGAATATCACTTGAATCACTAGACATTAGTAGCAATTGGAATACGAATAATTGACAAATCATTTTCAATTATACGAAAACAATTAAATCTTCGATTAATTTCATTTGTTAACGGACGTAAAAAATGTAAGATTGACTGAAAAGGCTAAACTCAGGATAGTCTTCCTTTTCGGGTAATATAATATAATAATATAAGATCCCATACCCGTCGCAGAACTTTACTAAAGCCTAAGCGCCCCGGTAGGTGAGTAGGTAGCGTGCTCGCCTAGCATGCGGGGGTCGTGGGTTCGATTCCCACCAGAGGTTTTGGTCTGTCGCTGAAAAAAAAATTAACAAACTACTCCCTCTTTCCTCCTTACCTATATCCCTTGAGAGTTGATTAATAATAATAAAAAAAAAACCATCGAAGATGGCTGAGTAGTCAGAGTCGAGCTCTTCAAGCAAAGATATGAATTATTTGTGTTTTATACCTTTTGATCGAAGAAAATTTACCAGTTACATGTTTTATTTTTAAGCATTTATTTGGATTCTTTTCATCTGGCCAATATTTGAACCCGTTAAGTTTGGGAATCCATCGGAAGTCGTATTAACAAGATTTTCCCATTTAATATTACATTTCAAAAAACATTTTTCACCCTCGTTAAAAAGTTCTGCACCGGTAGTTCTATTTTTCACAGCTCCTGTGTAATTTCAAATTCCTCATTAATTGACCGAACAAAAATCAGTAGTTGCGCAATATCTTTTATATCGCAGCTCTCGTCTAAAACTATAGCAAAGTATGGTATATTTGTATTTTATAATTTTTCCGACAGATGCTCATTAAATTATCACTAATTTGCTCAATTCATCGCGTAACAGTTTGCCTTGACAGGGACAAATTTTGAACCTAGTTGTTTTGAAACACCTACCACACAATTTTTTTTTATAAAATCACCATCTGAAAAGGGTTTACCGTGTTTCGTAATATTGAACAAACAAAAAGACTAGTTTTGTAGCTGCATCTTGCAGTATATCTTGCCTTGTGAAAATACTTGGCTAGCTTGTCAATACATTTCCGAGATTCTTGGCATGGGCTTTATGCTCTTCATCACTCAGATTTAGAGAAATATCTTTTTTAATTGTACTTTTTTATAACTGCAACCATTGTTCGACAAACTAGGCATAATGCTTAATTCCTAAACACCGTGAAAAAATATTTTCATTTCCAATATTCATTGAATACACGGCACTAACTATCGCCTTTTCTTTTTCGTCCACCCATTTTTTAAATTTTTTGATAGATTTTATTTTTAAATGTCACAAACAACAATAAAATCAACACGATAATCTGTTTTCTTTTTGTTCCCCAAGTTGCAGTTTCAAGTTCAATATTGATACAATTCATAAAACACGCTTCAATGATACTATTGCTAATATTAGGGAGTTTTAACGTCTTTTCCATACATTGTACTAGAAGTTTTGGAAAAAAAACATTTTTTTTTTTCTATTTTGTAAAATAAAAAAGAATATCATATTTTGAATTTTTATTAACTAAGCGCCCCATATAAACTGTTTTTTTTTTATTATACACAGCGGGCCACTCAAAATATGTTAGCGGGCCTTATGTGGCCCGCGGGCCGTAGTTTGGGCATGGCTGAGTTATAACAATCTATTATTTTGGTTTTTAACTCTTCACGAAAGTCTTGCCATTATTTTGTGATAATTATTGTATTAAAAAATTTTAAAGTACAAATGTGTTTTTAAGAAACGGTTGAAAGAAAATGTCAGAAATTATAAATATTTAAGTAACGGTTAAGATTTTAAACGTTTTCTTTCATACCATCTTCTATTTTTGTTGTTTTGATCAACTCTATTACAGAAGCTTAAAAGTTTCCATTGTTTCGGCATCACTTAGAAAAAATTTTTTTTTTCGTTTATCCATTTTGTTGTTGTTGTAGTTTTTGTAACAATCACCAAAAAAAAATTTAGAACTTAACGCGAGATTATTAAAAAACAAAATTGGCAAATTGCTTTTAGTCATATTAACGACGACCTAATTCCCGCCAAACGACATCTCAATTGAACTTGTAGCTAACTTCTGCTTTTAAAGATAACCGTGATTTTCTGACCTTCTTTGTGTGTTGTTAACATTTTTTTTTAATTTTTTAAACGATTCAGACGGAGTTAGATTATAAATCAAAGTTCTCATTTGTTGTACTAAAAGTTATTGTCTTGCAATTTAAAACTACACTCGTGGCCACTACGGGAGAGTATCAAATTAATCGGCAAATATAAATATATTTTGTTTTTCCTTGACTTAATTTTATACATTTTTTTAAATTCTTTAAAAAATTCCCTTCAATTAAGACAAAAATGCCTTTAGTTCTACAAACGCTTTCATGCAACACTCGTCGCATGCTTTATTATGTTTAACCCAAAAAAGGTCAAAAGCTATTCAAACGAAAACAAACGAAGATCAAACAATTACTTGCATGAAACGCCATTAACTCATTAAAACCTTTAAATCAAACAAACACACATAAAACATAATACTCGTAGTTATTCAAAATGACATGACAATCAAAAAAAAAAAAAAAACAAAAACAAGAACGCTTTACAGAAAATAAAGAAATCGAAAATACCAATATAAACCATAAAACCGAATAGAACACACACACACATACATACATACACACGCACACAAACATGATATTTTCAGCGATGCCAACCAAGCCCATCTTAAGAACTTGAAAAATCATAAAAAATTGTAAGGAAAAAATTATAAGTTTTAAAAAAAAAGTTTGTTTGTTTTTGCTTTTTTTTGTTCAGTATTTACTGTTTTTTTTAATCTTTGCATAACTCTGCTTACTTTCGGTATTGGAGCGACCAGAGCAGCAAAGCAAAGCAACAGTTTCGGAACGCTTATATGTATGTACGTTTGTACAACTTACATTTGTATTCCACAGCTTAAGTACGTGATCGACATGTTAAATGTTTTAAATAACTATCACACAAACAAATAAAACAGAAACTTAACCTTAATGCTTGATCGAATTTTTTTTTCTTTCTTGTAAAATTCAGTCTTTTAGGTTTTATTATTTACATATTCATAAGTTCATTTGTTTTACAATCAGAATGTTGTTAAGAAAAGAATCGTTAAACTTGTAAATTGTTGGAAGAATCTTAAAAAAGCAAAGTAAAATTTAAAACAGCAGTCTGCATTTAAACTCAATACCATAATTACCAAGTTATGACTATTTCTATCTATTGTCATTTATTAATCTGTCAGTAGTTACAGTTAACCAATAAATATTGTCTGGAATATAAAACAGAATTCAGTCAGCGTATGTTCTTGCGGCTTCGTTTTGACCAACATTCGTTTATAAACTATAATCGTTTTTAACAAATGAATTATCCAATTAAGATGTACCGTGCTTTATTCTAAATATAGTTAATTCTCCTTTTAAATACTTTAAACGTCAGCGAAATGAAATGTTCATTGTGAGAATAAACCCAGTCTTAATTATTGGTATTGATAATTTTCACTATTCGAATACGAGTAAAAAAGTGCAACTTTAATCGATTCAGTCGTACTTTGTGTGATTTCTCTACTTTTTATTTTTGTTTACAAATTATATTTCGTTAATAAATATAAAAACTAAGAATAATTTTTTATCTTGATCAAATCAGCCCTATAATGCTGAGCGTGACGATTTCGTAACTCGCCGCTGCGAATGCGATGTAGATAAAATCAATGCCCTTTACCAGTTGAATACAAATTATAAGGCATCTAGTGACAAAATATTTGAATAAATCATGTTTTATAAATTGTTAAAAAAGCATGATTTGTCTTAAAAAAAAATACCAATTGAGAAAAAAGTACATTTTCATAAAAAGTTCCTTTTCTTAAAAAAGTACAGTGTATAACAAAAAGTACAGTTTCTACAAAAATTATCTCTTGTCAATAAAGTTAAAAACGGACCTTTTGTCAAAAAAAGTTCGTTACGTAAAAAAGGTTATTTTAAGAAGTTTCTTTTTTCTTCTAAAAAGTACCTTTTGCTAAAAAAAAAAGTACCGTTCCTTAAAAAATATCTTTTTTAAAAAGTAAATTTTCTTAAAGAAGTAAATTTTCTTGAAAAAGCATCTTGTGTTAAAAAGTACAGTTTCTTAAAGATACCATTTCTTAATATGTACATTTTCTTTAAAAAGTGCCGTCACATTAAATAGTATTTTTGTGAAAAAAGTAAATTTTCTTAAAAAATGTCGTTACTTTAAAATGTGGCTTTTAGTCAAAAAGTACATTAATTTTTTAAAAAGTACCTTTCCTTAAAAAGTATCAATTCTTAAATAGTACCTTTCTGAAAAAAGTACCTTTCGTAAAAAGTACCATTTGTTAAAAAGTACCTTTTGTTAGAAAGGTACATTTTCGTAAAAAAGAAAATTTTCTTAAAAAGTACCAGAAAATACAATTTCTTAAAAAGTACCTTTCTTAAAAAATTACTTTTTCTAAGAAGGTACATTTTTGGACAAAGTACGTTTTCTTAAAAAAGTACGTTTTACCAATACCAATTGGGAAAAAAGTACATTTTCATAAAAAAAAGTTTCTTTTCTTAAAAAAGTACAGTTTATAAAAAAAGTACAGTTTCTACAAAAATTATCTTTTGTCAAAAAAGTTTAATTTCTTAAAAACGGACCTTTTGTCAAAAAAAGTTCGTTACGTAAAAAAAGTTATTTTAAAGTTTCTTTTTTCTTCTAAAAAGTACATTTTGCTAAAAAAAAGTACCGTTCCTTAAAAAGTATCTTTTTTAAAAAAGTAAATTTTCTTAAAAAAGTAAATTTTCTTGAAAAAGCATTTTATGTTAAAAAGTACAGTTTCTTAAAGATACCATTTCTTAATTTGTACATTTTCTTTAAAAAGCGCCGTCACTTTAAATAGTATTTTTGTAAAAAAAAGTAAATTTTCTTAAAAAATGTCGTTACTTTAAAATGTGGCTTTTAGTCAAAAAGTACATTAATTTTTTAAAAAGTACCTTTCCTTAAAAAGTATCAATTCTTAAATAGTACCTTTCGGAAAAAAGTACTTTTCGTAAAAAGTACCATTTGTTAAAAAGTCATTTTGTAAGAAAGGTACATTTTTGTAAAAAAGAAAATTTTCTTAAAAAGTATCAAACACTACAATTTCTTAAAAAGTACCTTTCTTAAAAAATTACTTTTTCTGAGAAGGTACCTTTTCGGACAAAGTTCGTTTTCTTCAAAAAGTATGTTTTCTTAAAAAGTACCGTTTGTTCAAAATACCTACCATATCTTGAAAAAGTACCGTTTCTTAAGAAGCTGCCTATTTCTAACAGAAACCATAGGGGGAAAAAACGATTCACTTCCAGGTTTGAAAAAATAGGATGTACTGTACACATCCTCAGTTTGAGAAAATTTAGATTTAAAACCATTTTGAGATAAAGAAATTTTTTTGTGTTAATTTTGTTTTAAGTTTTTCATAAAAATTTAAGAAGTTAATTCACATTTGTACTAATCTTCTAAATTAAAAAAATTTATGAAAACTAAAGTCAGTCCGTCTGGCCGTTCTATCCGGCCGATTTCCTTCATTTTTTTTAATGAAAGGTATTTTAGACACAGATATGTCATCAATCATTGAAATTTACTCAGCTCCCATCTTACTCAAGTTATAATCAAACGCGATTCTTCCCTGTACATTTCTTAGGGGACACATTCACTCAATCAATTCGAATTCTCATATATCCTCTTCTAATGAATGGCTTTTGATCGTTTCACTCTCAGAACACTCAGTGGATCAAGCTCTTTCTGCTGAGCTATTAACTGCTTAAATTCCTTGAGGTTGAGGAAAGTTATGCGTGCACAATCAACTTTACATTCAATTTTTTCAAGACTTTTTCAATATTTTCCTTCACTCAAACCTCTATAACTAGAGTTCTAAATAACGTAGGCTACTGACGCAAGTCTTAGAACACTCAGCGGATCAAGCTCTTTCTTTTGAGTTATTAACTGTTTAAATTCGTTGAATTTGAGGAAAGTTATGCGTGCACAATCAATAATTATGCATCATGTAAGTTAACGTACAGATTTCATTACAATAATTGCATAACACATACCCTGTGTTGAATTGTGAATTGCCAAAAATTTGAATACCTTTAGGTGGTATACAAGATGGCCTTTATTTCAGTGTGTTCAACAAATATTTATAATGAAATAAACTTATTGAATTAAATAGATTAAGAACATTGAAAGAAATAAATTGAATGATAAAATAAAATTTCCTAGAATTTGCACTCGAATTTCGAGGGGTGGGCTCTGCTAGTTACTTTTAAAATCATCAACTGATATTTATCGTTTTCGACACCAAAAAAGTCTGACAGAAATCGTTAGAACGACTTTTCCCATTATAATGATCAAATAAATATATACACTTAACGAGGTCTTAGATTCATATATCAATACATTACAAATTGAATTGAAAATTTATATACACACACAGAAACCTGATGCATTGCATTCACCGAATTTATTGCTAAAAGAATTGTGATGATGATAACAACCGAATTTCTAGTTGATTACGATTACAATTCTGTTGTCTTAATAGTATAGAAAATGGTTGTTAGCTGCTATAAAAATTCTGTTCATGAAATCGAAAGTATAATTGTTAAACTTCAGAATAATTCGGTTTTCGAATTTTTTTTTTCTGTGTATAATCTCATAGACATTGGTTTGGTGAGTATGTAAAACGAAATCAAAATAAGAATTTTTTTTAAATTATTCGAAACTTGGCATTGTAGAATTTCGAAATTCTACAATTTTAAATGCATTTTATATGTAGTATTTTGTAATGCTTATCTTTTGGATGGCTTTAAAGGTCATTTTTATAGTTGTTACATTGTTCACATGTTAAATGTATGCATTGATCACGCGCTCACCTCAACTGACAAAACATTTTTAACACTAATTTTACAAACACATACAAACATGAATCAAATGTCAAATACTCGTATATTTAGGAAATAATCTAAAAAGAAGAAAAAAACTTTAATAAATAACAACAAATTAAAAAAAAAAACACTGTGTAACTTTTCACAATAACAAAACAATAAATAAATATGCACAATAACAACAAATGATTAAAGAAATTAAATTTACAAAATACACTAAAGGCCGACGACGTACAGTTTGAAAAAATAAAAACACAAATTTTTACACACATATTTACTAGTTAAATTTTTGTTTAACAAACCTTAAATATTAATAAATTTATTTAATATAATTATACAAAAAAAAAAGCAAATGTATCATTATTTAAAGAAAACTAGGAAAATTAGGGCGGTATCGCAAATGCTTAAATGGCACTTGGTGACTGACTATTCTGTTTAAATTTTCAATTCTGCCATGTAAGCAGTCTATAATTAAACGAAATATTTTGTTAATTACTGAGAAATTGCCATTACAAAGCTTTTATGGCCTAAATCCAATAATTTTCCATATAATTCTTTTATTCTCTGCCTTTACAACGTTTACGCTACACAGACAAAAAAGAAAAATAAAATAAACGAGTTTGAATTGAATGTTTTACGTACGTTTTGTTTTTCGTACAGTTATTGTTCATAAAACGTTTTATCTGCGATATAGTTGACAAGAAAATACTATCGTGATATTGCATATTTTTTTTTTTTTTTTAGAAACCAAAAGAACAATAATCGATTTCTTATGGTTGCAACATACAAACTTCCGATTTACTTAATATTAAACAAATTAAAACTTTTTCCATTGTCGTTTGAAAAAATGCAATAACTTTGCGATCAAGTCGAAACACATTGATATGGAGTTTTTTTTTTTAAAATATGTTCGAAGTATGCATTAACTAAATCATACGTTGACAATAATTTCTGTTTCTTTGTATAACTTATGCTGACATGTTTGCAAGTATCACAAACATGAAATTAGCAACAAATTTTAAGCAATATTCGACAAAAAAAAAAATTAATAAATAACAAAATAATTTTGTAATAATCAAGGAAATTGCAAAATTCAATAAAATTCCTTACAATTTACAAAAAAAAAATAAAAAAAAAATATGAGTTTATCTACGTTTCGGCCACCACAAATTACTTCCGTTGAAAACGTGTTTCTTTTTTTTCCAGAAGAGTAAATGAAAATTCAGAAAACATTTTATTTCATCTTCTTTTCACATCTTCTTCAGATTCTTACAAATAATAATGGTTGGTTATAAATGACCAAGATTGCACGTAGAACTATACGTGTGTGTGTGTGTGGCTGAGTGTGTGTATGTGTGTAGAGTCTAAACATGATTGTCATAGACCATAGAATAATTACGCAACATCATACTTTCGTAGTTACATTTCTTCGCAAACAAAGCTATTATTTTATTATTATTATATGTAAGTGAGACTAAGAATCTGTAGGATTTCCAGTTTTCATTTTTCCTCTTATTTTTACAAGAAAAAAAAAACTACCGGCTTAAGAATGACGATAAAAATGTTTGGTTGTATTTTTTTTATAATTCTTTACCGGATGCTTTAAGGCTTTGAGGAAAATGAGCCTAGTATTTATAGGTAAACGCTGATGCAGACAGACATTAGCTTTCCACAACTTCCGCTTGAAAATCAGTGTTTTTATACTTCAAATAAGCCAGTTTTTTATTTTATGAAAATTCATAAGTGGAAATAAAATTAATTGCCAGATAATTAAAAATGTAATTTTCTAGAATTTTCTTAGGAATTATTAAAGAATATTTCCTTTAAATATAAACAGAAATTGTTTGTTATTATGTAAAATTAACAAGTAAGAAAATTATAGTCGATCTAGACCGACTATACTATACCCTATACCACACATTTAGAGACCCTATCTCCTAAGCCCAACTAATTGGATATAGAAAATAAGGACAAACCAAATTTTTAAGTGGCATTGTTATTAATTTTTTTGCCTTTGGATAGGAAAAAGTTCATATCGGATGCTATATTTATATGGGGACTAGGTCGAAGAATAGACCGATCCTGACCATATTTGGTAAGGTCACTTTTTTTCCAAAAAACATAAAAAAACCAAATTTAAGAAACATTTTTGTTTTTTGATAGATTTTAGGGAAGATCGGGAATCAACTTCATATGGGGGCTATGAAAAAGAATTCGCTTGTAGGGTTTATTTTTGGATTACTAACGAAAGTAATAAACTTACATAAACCCAATTTGACCAAGATCTATATGATAATTTGGAACTTATGGCAATTTAAGTCGATCTTATAAGGGTCATTTGTATGGCGACTAGGTCTGAACATGAACCAATTTTCACCAATTTCAATAGTGTTCATCCTATGGCCGATGGAAGTTTATATACCAAATTTCATCAAAATATATTAATATTTCCGACCTAAAGTTTAATTACAAAGTTTACATGGACACATAGACGGACGGACATCGCAAAATCTACTCAGAAAGTGATTCTGAGTCGATTGATATAATAAAGGATGGGTCTAGCTTAAATAGTTTTGGTACTAACAAACCTCAGCACAAAGTCATTACAAATCAAATAATAAATCAATATAAATCAGTCGTTTTCTATAGAGTTTTGTTGAGAAACACCAGAATTGTCTACAGTTATTTGCATGAATGCAGCGAAGTGATTTTGAAAAAGATATTTAGGTGGTGCCATACTTTCTAAATTTTGCACATAATAGATATTTTTTTTATAAGTATTTTGTTCAAAGTTTGCTATGAATAATTGTTCCATTTTTAACTACAGGATATGAGTTTAATAGTTTTTTTCATGTTTTCTATTTATCAAAATGTTTAAACCTTTTTTCTTACGTATCTATAGTTAAAATAAAAAGAAGAAATACAAGATGAAAACATAATTTAATAAAATTATTACCTTTTTAAGGTTTTATATTTCATCTCAGCTTGATACTTTTTATATGGATTGACAGTCACTCATAAAGGTTTACTTACATCCATCAGGCACTTTTCCGCAAGAAAAATTATTTTGTTTAAATTAAGCTATATTGAAATATAAACAATGTTTAGATAACTAAATATAAAAATAAAGATTATTTATGTATTTCATGTCTATGGAAAAATTCCTTACAGACTATAATAAAATTAAATTTAAGATTATAGTGCGTTTATATCTGAGGAAAATCTAGTAGATTTTAGTTGAAATCTATTTCAAAATCTATACCGTTTACATATAACTTTTTTGACATTTTGTGAGATTTTGTTTCCACAAAAATAAACAGCTGATTAAAATAAAACATATAAATTAGGAATACAAAATTAAACAAAACAATAGGAAAATGGAAATATGGAAAATTTTAAAATGGAACAGATTTTATAATTATATTATCCATCAAAAATGAAAAAAGCACAAACTGAAATAGAAATTTTGCGAAAAAAAACATCAGCATTTGTTAAATGTATTGTTTGAATAACAAAAACAATTCAATTTCCACAATTATTATTTAGCAGATTGGAATGGGCATATGTCAGTACAAAAAGTTATAACTTTTCAATTTTTATTATAGATTCGTCATTTTTTTTTTTGTTTTTTGTTAATAATTAATATTTTATTTCCTTTTTATTCAACTTGTTTGCTTTTGTATTTAAATGTCAATTTTTCAGTCACTGCGTTGTAATTTTCTACTACAATATTAAAAAAACACAGTAGTATCATTTGGTAGTGCCCAAGTTTGACTAGATTTTGCACAAATCTAGTAGCGAGCTAGATTTTTTTTTGTATGGGAAATCTCGCAAAAATGAGCTAGATTTCGCTTGAAATCTCGCATGTACTAGATTTTGCTTAGATGTAAACGCACTATTAGGGGCCGTATGCAAAAAAAAATTAAGTGTACTTCAAGTAGACTTTATCAACAAATTTTGTATGAAACTCATACAATAAAGTCTACTTGAAGTACACTTTAATTTTTTTGCATACGGCCCCTATGTATTTAAAAACATTTAATATTGATGATGTTAGTAGAAAAATCAATAATATTATAAAGTTTATTGAAATCACAAAAAATTCTTCTAAAGGATCATCATTGGAATAGTTTCGACGAAAAAATTGCAAGTACAATGAAATAAAATTTCCGGTTCATCGTTGTAGAACATTAAATGGTAAGTTGTGTATGAGGAAATGAAATAAAATTTCCGTACAGAAAATAGTAGAAATTATTTTTGAACTGATTCATTTTTATTACAGTGAACATTATTGAGGATCCCAAATGATAGAACCATATTCTAAAATCGGCCTAACTAACGATGGTATAGTTGTTTAGTAAGAGTCGATGAACTCTTTAGCCCATCGTTTTATAAAAGCAAGAACTTCAGGAGCTTTATTAGATGTCGATTCCACCGATAATAACTGATAACCACCTAAGAAGTAGATAATAACTGATAACCACCTAAAGTATTAGTGGTGAAGCATGTATGAGTGACTAACTTTAAAAATAAAACGATACACATACACAACATATTCAAACTAACTGCAGCTGCACTCATGCAAAGTTGTATCCCAGTACAACTGGATTTAAGTAGAAGTTGCTTATGTTACCGGTAGATTTTTTTTTTTTCGAGTTTACAAACTTAAATTTTAGTTTCATTATAAAATTGCGTATTGAGTAAGTTGTACTCAGCACAAGTAATAGAAAATTTAGTCCGAAGTTTCAGCAAATAATATTCCAAAGAATTTTTTTAGTGCCCCATTAAATGTTATCGAAGAAAACTAACTGCTTAGTTGCTTTTTTATGCTATGTATACCTCATTTTGCTTTTTCACTTTTATTGTCATTGATTTGCTTTTTCCCCGTTTTTTAACCGCACTGTGGCTGAAAATTGTTTTTCATTGGCCAAAATTCTGTAACTTTTGAACCGATCAAAATATTTTAGTAACATTTTAATGGATAGATATCAAGGTTCAGAAAATATACACATGAAACACATAATGTTCTGTTCTAAAGCAGCCAACACATATTTTTATTTTCATATCAATTATGTGTGTTTCTAAATTTTGTACGGTGCCCAACACAATCATTTCCGTGTTTCGTTTTAATATTTCATTATCTATATGATCATTTTTCTATCACGTATTTTTTGTTTCGAACACACATAAACCACACAGATTCGAGTGTAGCTTTATTTTAAGTTCGTTTTCTTGCACGTGTACTGCTAAAAAAAACAGAACATGTTCTTCAACGCGTACATCTAAAGACTAAAACATTATCCACTCGCAATCGAACGAAAAACGAAATTAAGTCATAAACAACATATAAAATTTCTCTGTTTTCGATTTTATTACTATCTTTTTATTTTTTATTTTTATTTTTGTTATTATCTTTTTATTTTTTTATAACCGCTAATGAATTATTTTAGATTTTTTTAATAAATTTGATTGGAACAATTGTTGCCGTTATTATAGGGGTGTTTCAGATTTTTTCCGATCGCGAGTGGATAACGTTTTAATTTTTAGATGTACGTTAGATTTGCTGCCCATTTAACTGTAATTGTAATGGCTGTAGTTTTGCAATTTGGTGAAGGTACAGGTAAAAAAATTATAAAAAATGGTAAAGGTAAAAAATGGCATTACTACCTAAAAACATATATAAAAAACTATTGTGTGTTTGCTTTACTACTTGCATTAGTGCATTGTTAGGTAAAATAAAAAGGTACAAAAAAGGTTTGATAATAAAAAACCTACATATGTATATATCAAAAGGTTGGTGTGTTTTGTAAGTAGATATCATTACTGGTAATAGAACAAATAATGACTATTATAAGCTATAAAATACCCAAAGCACAAATTTAACACACCATTATATACTTATAGGGCTGTTTAAATTACAGTATTTGATTTTTTTTCCCAGTAATTTCATTAAAATGAAAAAAGTGATCTACCCACGGGTCGTCACGGGTGCAGAAGTATATATAGGGTTAAAGAGGACAATTTCAACTTTCACCGGGTGGTACGTTTCTATTCCACTATAGTTGCAATTTGACAAAAAATTTAGCAGTTTAATAAATTTTTCATAACGCTCCTAATATTACAACAACTAAAGAGTATAATACTACCAACCTTGTAAAAAGGACCGCAGGTCATTATCGATGATAACTTGCGAGTAGTCAGTCACCATTTACTTTTGTAAAAAACAAAAAATCACCTTTTTCTGAGATTAAAAAACAGTTGAGTTTGACAGCATGCCACGCCTACAATTAGCAATAGTTTAATCCAATTTTTTGGCTACCTCAATCTGGATATAATAACTAAAAAATGGCTTTAAAATTTTAAAAATCGGTTACAAAAAAAATTTGAATGAAATTAAAATTTCAGCCGCAGTGGACCGTACTAAAATAAAAACTGTGGATTAAAACTCGAGCTTAAATAACAATGCTGTATTTCGAATAAGTCGTAGAGATAATCAAATTTTTGTTGTGCAAATAAACAACATTCTTGAGTTTGAAACGGAGACTGATGATGACTTTGTTAGAAAGAAGTCTCTGTACAATTTAAATTTTAAAATTTGCTCCAACAAATTTGAAATTTCACGAAAATTGAAATTTGAGATTATAAAAGAAGTCAAGACTGTTAATTCTGTGGTTTTCTAGAATAACCGCGTATGTCATAAAATCAAAATGTTCAGGGGAGTCAAAAAACGTTATATTTGAAATTATGGGCTCGAGCTTTTTATTTAACAGTCCTGTAGATATGGGCAATAAATACTTTATATAAAATTTTGAGTCAAAAATCTTCAGAGGAATAGATCCTAGAGAAGGATGAAAAAACAATATGTAAATTACGCTTAAAGTGTGTGCAGATAAAACAACTTATGTCGACAAACGTCGTTTTCTTTGAAAAAGAAAACTACCAATGCAAATACATATGTAGACATAAGTTGTTGTTGCTTGAAAAATGGATTTTTTGGTTCGTCAACAAAAAGTTAACGGGACTTAGGATGAGAATATAACAACGTATCAAGAATAATAGTGACAAAAAATAACATAAATAAACACACAAGTTTTTACAAGTGGTTATAAACTGAAAACTAACCCAAAATTATTTTTCATTTTTTTTTTTCATAAATAACAACGTATTTCGCTATGTGTCGTTTTCTGAGAAAACAATTTGTCAGCGATCAAACGTAGGTTGACATACGTCGTTAGTGGTGCAAATTAATTTAATAAACTTTTGAATTACGTCGTTATTGAAAGGAAAAACTCAGAAATGGTAATTTTTTTTTAAATTTAACACATGTAAAGAGCGTTAAAAATTAATATATTTGGCATCGTTAACTCAAAACTGACAAAAATGGACATACGCGGTTATTCCAGAAAACCACAGAATTGTAACATTTTTTCATGCTATTTTTGCAATAAATACATTTTTTGATACTTTTTATTGTCTTACCTGGTTATTATATTTATTAAATGTTTATATTTATTTATAAATATATTCTATAAAAGTTTTTGGAAAAATCCAATTTTATCAAATAGTTCTAATCTATAATATTAATAGGCTAGGCGATTTCTTGTGACTTATGTTTTGTTCTACCGTTTTATCCTGATTTTGACCAAATGTATATTATTTGAATGGTATTTCTTTTTAGCCGTTTTGCAGATTTACAGATTTTAAATTTTTTTTCCCTTATTTTGAGTAAATTGCATTTAAAGTTGTTACTAACACACACATAAAATTATACAATGCTATGTGTGTGTATTAAATTTGTTAATGTGTTTGTAATAAAAATAAGTTTTTTTTTTTGTGTTGATTTGTGAATTGGCTATAATTGATTAGCATACCTTTAGGGTTTTATTTAATGAAAAACAGAATTTTCTAGAATTTGCACTCGAATTTCGACGGCTGTAATCTGCTAGTTTTATTAAATAAAACATATTTTGTTACCAATATTAATATTTAGAAATCCCATTGCACATCAGTTAATTGGAAACTTGTCTTTCGAAAGTTTTTTCAACTATACTATTTTTTATATGAACGACCAATTACAAGAGTTACTGTCTTGTCTGTGTGTTGTATATTGTTGTTGTTTTTTTTTTTTATTATTTATTAACACAAAATTATGCTTAGGTTTTGAAATAATAGTTTTTTTCCGTTTTATGTTGAAGCTTTTTTTTCTTATTCTTTTTTTTACTGTTAAGTTTAAAAAAAAAAACTAGAGCTCGTTCTTGTTAATAATTTCTTATGATTATCACAGAGCAAAGTTCAAGCTAAAAGGCAAATAGCAATTGATCTTGCTGATCGCTGTTTGAAACTCCAATTTTGAATAATAATCATTGCGTGTTAAAGAACGCTCCCATTTTCTGAAAAGAAACCTCAGGGTTACAGCAAAAAAAAAACACTAACCCCAAATAATATGAATGTTATTATTGTTTTGAGCAAATGCGGACACAGAAAAAAATAATGATCGAATTTAACGATCATTGTCTGTCTGGCTGTCTGGCTTTCAGCGGAAGTTAAGGTATACTTAATATTTTGCTTAAAAATCAAACTTTTTCCCTAAGAAATTTACAATATTTCATTTTCAAACTTAAAACTAGTTGACGATTTTTGGGTGGTTTACTTAAAACAATTGCGGATTTTAAAAACTAACTGACATTTCGAAATAGGCATGTTGTTATTCTTCTTTACCATTATTATTATTATTTTTTTTTGCAAAATATTACCAATAGAGTCCGCATTTCTATATATGAGTTGTTGTTGGACAAATTAGGAAAGTTGCAGATTGGTTTGAAATCTTTTACATGATCACATATGATCATATATGGTCATTGTTTTCATATAATGCCACAATGGTTACACTGAGTCGATCATAAAGATTTTAATTAAAAACTTAAGACAGCATTGATGATGATACGAGTACTCCCAGCAGTAAGTGAAAAACAAAACTATGAAAAAATAGAAGCCAAAGATTTCTATGTATCTTAGTTATATGTGTATGTATGTACGTACGTAAGTTTTACATGGTTAACCACAAAACTCAATAAAAGTCTTGTCTTGTCTATCATTTGTTGTTTTTCGTTAGTTGGTTGCAGATCAATGCTTGATCTTTCATAAAATTGTATTGTACGTTTCGTATAAGTTTGTTTGTCATACATATGTACATGGAAAGAGTAGGGCTGCCAAATCGGAAATTCTCCATCCCAAAATTCCGGAAAGTTCCAAATCCCGAGATTTTCTTTAAAGTAATTTTCTTATTAGCTAGTTTTGCAATAAACAAAAAGGATGCCCTCCACCTGGGTTCTACGTTTACATTAATATTTGGATTTAGTGCAGTATTTATAACAAATGTAAGCAAAATATTTGAAAAAGTAAGCAATTCGATAAGCTGAATACTACTATATTATTACAACAAACACACTGAAGTTTTAGCATTGTTTAGAGGTGTCTCCATAATTTAGGCCATATTTTAGCACAATGATGCCCAGTTAACCCCATTTTAGATACCAACCTGGTTTCGCTAGGTAAATGGTTTACTTTGTGAATGAGCCTGATTTCAAGAGACAGACGAACGGACGGATAGACGGACATCGCTATATCGACTCGAGTTGTTCTAAGGATTAAGAATATATACTTTATGGGATCAAAAATTTTTTTTTCGATGCGTTACAAAAGGAATGACAAACTGATATGTAGCCTCGAATCGGTGTGGAGGGTATAAAAAGAACCATTTATTGTATTCTTTTGAACTATTTAGAAATCCAAATATATTCTTATGCCTGGTTTTTACTATGTCATATAAACTGACAACAAACAATTGCTTCAACTGAAATCTCGTAATATTCTATTTTTTTTTTTTTTTAATTAATCAACACTCAAGGGATGCCCCCTACAGATGCAGTACATTGTGTTGATCTCAGAAAAATAGGTTAAGGATGAAAGAGGGAGTAGTGTGTTCATTTTTTTTTTCAGCGACAGACCAAAGCCTCTGGTGGGAATCGAATCCACGACCCCTCGCATGATTGGCGAGCACGCTACCGGGGCGCTTCTATTTACTAAACTAGCAAAACATTCGGCTGTCAAACAAAAACAAATTACCAACATTTTGGCAATTTTATTTTAGATATCAAATATGGCCAGGGGTTGCAACAACTGACAATAATTGAAAGCAATTGACATCGAAAATGACATAGTGAAAACCAGGCATTATAAAAATATACATTTATTTAACATTTTAAAACAGAAATTTAATATGAATATATAGGTTATTTCATGATGTCGCATTGTACAAAAGTTTAAATCTATAATATTAATAGGCAAGACGATTTCTTGTGACGGATATAACAATTTTATTTACCAAACGATTTTTACGAAAAACACCCCATTTGAAAGGTATTTCTTTTTGACTGTCCACCATATTTACAGATTTGCACCGTCTGAAACATTTTTTTTTTTCGACTAAAATGCATATAAAGTTGCTACTAACACATACATAAAACATATATTTAAGTTTCAAATAAAAAACTATACAATGCTGTGTGTATGTTTATTAAATTTGTGTTAAATTGTGAATTGACAAAAATTGATTAGCATACCGTTAGGCTCTTATAAAATTATTTATTAAAAAAACCCAGTTATATCTCTTCTGTGTGTTCAACAAATATTTATAATTGAATGAAAAAATATATTTCCCTGGAACTTGCACTTGAATATCGAGGGCTGCGCTAGGCTACTAACATTAAAATCAATAATAAAAGTTACAGACTAAATTCACATCATTTTTTCTAGAGGTGGAAAAAAATTTTATTTCTAATATACATACACATTTACTTATTTACAAATAGTTTTTACTCAGAAGTGAAGATTGTGAAAGATGTAATAGATGCTCTGATTTTTTTTAATTCAATAACAACGTCAACTTATAAAAAAAAAAACAAGTAAGAAAATTATAATCGGTCTAGACCGACGATACGATATCTTAAACTATACGTTTAGAGGATCGTTTCTCAACTTATATAATATAGAAAATTAGCGTAACTCAAAATTGATTTACATTTCTATTAATTTTTTTGCCTACAGATATGGAAAAGTTCATATCGGCGGCTGCTATATTATAGGTTGACTAGGTTGAAAAATGTTCCAATCCAAGCCAAGCCAAGCCAAATTTCAGAAAAATCTGTGCAACAGTTTTGTTTTTTGATAAATTTAAATGAATATCGAGAAGCAGCTTTATATGGGGGCTATGACGAAATTTTCTACAGGTTTAATTTTGGATTACTGATTAATGGATGTAAATTCTGTGGTTTTCTGGAATAACCGCGTATGTCAATTTTTGTCAGTTTTGAGTTAACAATGCCAAATATATTAATTTTTAACGCTCTTTACATGTGTTAAATTTTTTTTTTAAATATTGACCATTTCTGAGTTTTTTCTTTAAATAACGACGTAACTTAAATGTTTATGAAATTAAATTGCACCACTAACGACGTATGTCAACCTACGTTTGATCGCTGACAACTTATTTTCTCAGAAAACGACACATAGCGACATACGTTGTTATTAATGAAAAAAAAATGCAAAATAACTTTGAATTATTTTTCAGTTTATAACCACTTATAAAAACTTGTGTGTTTATTTCTGTTATTTTTTGCCATTATTATGCTTGATACGCTGTTATATTCTCATCTTAAGTCCCGTTAACTTTTTGTTGACGAACAAAAAAATCCATTTTTCAAGCAACAACAACTTATGTCTACATAGGTGGTTGCATTGGTAGTTTTATTTTTCAAATAAAACGACGTTTGTCGACATAAGTTGTTTTCGTGCACACACTTTAAGTGTTATTTACATATTTTATCTTCGTCCTTCTCTAGGATCTATTCCTCTGAAGATTTTTGACTCAAAATTTTATATAAAGCATTTATTGCCCATATCTACAGGACTGTTAAATAAAAAGCTCTAAAAACTTTCTATCGATCCCATAATTTCAAATATAACGTTTTTTGGATCCTCTGAACATTTTGATTTTATGACATACGCGGGTTTTCTAGAAAACAACAGATTTAAGCTTCAAATAAAAAACTATACATTGCTGTATGCGTGTTTATTAAATTTGTGTTGAATTGTGAATTGGTTAAAATTGGCTCTTTAGGCTGTGTGTTCAACAAATATTTATAGTTGAATGAAAAAACATATTTCCCTGGAATTTGCACTCGAATATCGAGGGTTGGGCTTTGCTAGTTACAATAAAATTAATAATAAAAGTTTCAGAATAAATTCACATAATTTTTTGTGGAGGTGAAAGAAAATTTTATTTCCGATATACACACACAATTACTTATTTACTAATAGTTTTTACTCAGAAGTGAATATTGGAAAAGGTGGTTTGCAACGGCAACAAGATTCATTCCAGGTTGATAAAATAAAACCTTTGATGCTCTGAGATTTTTTAATTCAATAACAACGTCAACTTATAAAAAAAAACAAGTATGAAAGTTACAGTCGGTCTAGACCGACTATACGATATCCTAAACCATACGTTTAGAGGACCGTTTCTCAACTAATAAATATAGAAAATAGCATAACCCAAAATTGAGTTCCATTTCTATTTATTTTTTTGCCTGTGGCTATGAAAAGTTCATATCGGCGGCTGCTATATTATAGGTTTACTAGTTAGGTCAAAAAATGTTCCGATCCAAGTCAAGCCTAACCAAATTTCAGAAAAATCTGTGCAATATTTTTGTTTTTTGATAGATTTAAACGAATATCGAGGAGCAGCTTTATATGGGGGCTGATTAATGGGTGTAAATTGTACAACAGTATTTTTGGGCGTCGACGAATCCTATGCCAGATAAATGTATTATGTTAGTATAGTAAAACCCCCGAAGGGTTTGAGTCTGTGGGGGTACAGTCCAGATTTATGGCCGTTTAAAGGTTTCATTTTTTTTTGGCTACCACAGTACAATATAAGACACAAAAACCAGTATAAACGTTCCTCTGAATTTATTTCTGAGTTCGGATGTCTTCAATGAAATTTCATGGGGATTTTTTTTTGTAGAACATTTTAACCCTCTGTTGGACCGTTTTATGGGTCATTTAAGGCCTATTTTTGGATATATACTAAAAAAGTCCCCTAAAACTGGCGTTCAGAGAGTTAAAATGTTCGGAGAATATGTTCATCTGAAAATGAAGACGAAAAATTCATTCGACGATGGTTAATCGTAAAAATGGTAAATTTTATTTTATCACTTTACTGTACATCTTTATTTTTTTTATTCATTACTTTTACTTGTAAATGTACAAAACATATAATTTAAATTTCAACAAAAATATAATTTTTTTGCTCAAGCAAAGTAGGCCATTGCTTATTAATAAGAATTGATCAATTAAAATTTAATATAAAAAAGCTTTTTTTTTACGTTGGGTTGGGATGTATGCTTAAAATGACTGCCAAACATAAACTTAATGACGAATCTTGCTCAAAATTTGCCAGGATTCTACTAATAAATGTTAGTTGAAATCAAGGACTTATTGATCCCTCGTATAGGAAATGCAAATTTTGTTTTGTTTGTTATATGTTGAAAAATAAAAATCCATGCACACAGAAAAAATAAATTCGCCAATAGAATTGTTTTAAAGTCTAAAAACTGTCTTTACGAATATCTGAACAGAAATTTGGCCGTTTTATTTAAGACATAACAAGTTTACGTCTTTTTATATTGAAAATTACAAATAGGGACAATTTTAAGAAAGAAAGAAATCCCGAAATAACGAATAAAGAATAAAGGACCTTTGTTGTATGTATCTTCATTCTGGAATTTTAGCGATTACATATTTTTTTTTTAAAAGTTATAGCAGTATCAAGCTGTCAAGTGATTTTAATGTATCGCAAAATTTATGTTTATAATAAAATTTCTGAAATTGTTTAGCACCAATTCCTTTTGTATAAAAATTAAAAGTTATTTTAAAAAATAATCTGTTTAAAAGAATTTTAAAGCAAATATTTTTTTTTACCAAAGACATAAAACACTTTCTAAATATGGCCACTCTTTTTTCTATAGGAAAATAATAAATTCTTGATTGATTTGCTTGGCTTATTTAAAATTTAATTAATCTTAGAAAGCTACATCAGCAGACAACTTTCTGCTGCATTCATCATTTCTGTCCCTAGATGAAACTTTGAACGGGGGTCGTCTTGTAAATTCTCTTCTGATCTCAAATAAGTCTTTCTTTCTAGTAAGCTGCTGTCGTACTTAAAACATTTCGAAATAAAATATTGTGTATGCAAAGACCATTTTCGAATAGAATTGATAACATTTGACTTGAGTCTATTTTTTCTAAGAAAAATTCAATGAATTGTTAAAAGAAACAGAAAAAGAAAAACAATTTAATCTCGTTGTTTTTTTGTTATTGAGTTTATTTTCAATAAATTTTTTAATTGCTTATTTTTTGTTTCAATTGAAGATGCATTTTTAACAATCTTCTCAAGATTATTTCGAATGCAAAAGTTGTTGTTGAGTGTTTAAACCGATTTATAACACTACATACATCATAAATGTCATTTTTAAAACAACCATATGATTCTTATGCTGCTGTCAGTTTGTAATATTTCAAAAGTATCCATTCAAAATTAAATTGCAATA
Source organism: Cordilura impudica (assembly GCA_963682025.1). Taxonomy (NCBI): domain Eukaryota; kingdom Metazoa; phylum Arthropoda; class Insecta; order Diptera; family Scathophagidae; genus Cordilura; species Cordilura impudica. The sequence continues at coordinate 3,326,998 of OY821521.1, forward strand.
TGTTAACATATTGTTTGTTTCTATGTATGTACGAGTACAATGAGTACGAGTACGAGCGAGTATTTGTATGATGGGAGTATGAACAGAATTAATAAAATTGTATTGTTTTTCTTTATGGTACTTTTTTTTAATTTGAAAACTTTACGCCAGCTTTTAAAATTGTTCTACTTATGGATCCATTGAGAAAATGTTAAACTACTCACACATTCGTGAGAACTTTTCATATGCTAAACATAGTCAGGCCAGACCGCCCAGCCATATATATAATGCACGTCCAACAGACAGACACAGACACTTTTTTTTATTTTGTTTTGTTTTTCTCAATTTCCATATTATTAAAAAATATGGGGATAATGTATGTATGTAGGATTTCTTTTTTTGGTTTTTGTTGTTTTGTTTGAAGTACGAGTATTGTTGAATTTTTACATGTGTTTAAGATAATAACAGCATCATTATGTACGCTTAAATTGTGAGATGCTTGAAAACAATATGCATTATTTTCTTTTTTTTTTTGTTTGTTTTGTTTTTATAATATAACAACTTTATAAATTGAAAAAATAAATAACTTAATCCTTGAGAGCTAAGTTGGAGAAACGAAATACAAATTTTCAGTGTTTAGCATAATTTTTCATACCATTTATAACCGATTGCTACTGTAGGGAGCTGGAAATTTGCAAACTTAAATTTTAATTTCAGTGTCGTGAGAATTTGAATGGTTTTTCATTCGCATATGAGCGAACAGCGTGTGAATACTGAATAAGTACAACTATTTCTATTTGACATCATTGCATCAGCGAAAGTATCTAAAACTTAATAAACAGCTGTAAACTTTAAAAGAAACGAGTGATGTTAACTGAAATTATATCTACGAGTAATAGAAGTTAATAATTATTGGCGTTGGAAATTTTAAAATGGTATTTTACTTATTCTGAAAAATATTTACTACTTAGTAAAAGAAAGTAGTTGTTTGTGTATCGAAGTTAAAACTTATTAAAAACAAGTAAGAAAATTATAGTCAATCTAGACCGACTATACGATACCCTATACTATACGTTTAGAGACCATATCTCTCAGGCCCAACTAACTGGGTGTAGAAAATAAGCATAAATCAAATTTGAGTGGGATTTTTATTAATTTTTTTGGCTGCAGATATGAACAAGTTCATATCGGATCATATATCTATATGGGGACTAGGTCCAAAAATGGACCGATCGTGACCATGTTTGGTAAAGTCTCTTGGATTTTGCAAAAATATCTACAAACAAAATTTGAGAAGAATCAGTGCAATATTTTTGTTTTTTGATAGATTTAGGTGAAGATCGGGAAGCAGTTCTATATGGGGCCTATGACTAAGAGTTGTCCCATAGGGATCATTTTTGGACTACTAATTAATGGATGTAATAAACACATACAAACCCAATTTGACTAAGATTTATATGATAATTTGGATCTTATGGCAATTTATGTTGATTTCATAGGGGTCATTTGTATGGGGGCTAGGTCTGAACATGGACCGATTCTCACCAATTTCATCCTATAGCCGAGAAAAGCTTATATACCAAATTTAATCAAAATATGTTCATATTTGCGACCTGCAGTTTGATTACAAGCTTTACATGGACACACAGACGCACGGACGCACGGACGGACATCGTTAAATCGAATCAGATAGTGATTCTGAGTCGATCGCTATAATAAAAGGTGGGTCTAGGTCAAATATTTTTGGTAGTTAGAAACAGCAGCACAAAGTCATTATACCCAAACTACATAGTGGTTTGTATGTTTGTACGTTTGCTTGTGGTTTATAGGAGACTTGACGAAATCCGAAAATCGCGAACACCAAAAATCACCAAAATAAAAAAGTAGCAAAAACCAAAAATGGCCAAAATCAAAAATTGCAAAAAAACAAAAATCGACAAAATCAAAATCGTAAAAAACTAAAAATCTTCAAAGTTAAGAATTGCTTAAGTCGAAAATCGCGAATAACAAAAATCGCCGAAAACAAAAATCGCTAAAATCAAAAATCTCCAAAGCAAAAATCAATATTAGCAAAAAAAAAATCGCCAAAATTCGGCTAAAGCCGAAAATCGCGAATAACAATAATCGCAAAATCAAAACACGTCAAAATTCATAAATCACCAAATCGGAAAGTCACAAAAAACAAAAATCGCAAAATCAAAAATCGCAAAAAAAAAAAAAAAATAAGCAAATTCAAGACTAGTCAAAAATAAAAATCGCCAAAATACAAAATCAAAACTCGCAAAAAATAAACAAAAAAGTTTACTACAAAATGTAGTCCCATTTTTTGATTTCGTTACGATGGGTGTTATAAAAAATACAGCTAAAATAAATAAATAAACAAAAAACAGGTATATAAATCTATATTCTAAATTCAAAAACATCGATTATATGTTTGATAGTGTTGTATCTTCTGAGATTAATACGAAGTAAAAGCTGTATGGTATAAAACTGATTCTTAACCACACTGCTCGTAGGCCTGACCATGTGAGATAGACGCAGGTTCAAACCGCCCTAACTAGAAAAATTTCATATAGAAACAATCTAACATAACAATTATTACAAAGTTTAATACAATCACTGATGAAGGCGGAAATCCCAGAAACCGGCTTGATTAAGAATACAGAGTAGTTACATATGAATTTTAGACATTGTATACTCTTTCTTCTTTTAAGCTTATGTACCAGAGTTGATTAAAACAATAAAAATCAAAGATGGCGTGAAAGAAAATGTACAAAATCTTTAAATAATTTCTGACGTTTTCTTTGAACTGTTTTTTAAACACAATTCAATTTTTCGATATTTTAATCTTATAATTAATTATTATTAAATAATGGCAACAATAATTTTTTGTGAAGAGTTTAAATCGGAATAATAGATGATTTTACTGGTAATCTTAAGCAAAATAAATAACTGACTCCATGCCTCGGCCTGGTGAAGAAATAATAAAAAATAATGGCTACCCAACAAAATATTGAAATCAAAAATAAAGGGAAAGTTTTCATTTATTGTATAATAAATGTTTCCATTGTTTTCTGAAATTAAGTTATTTTATGTTATTTTTTTTTTTTTAATAAATAAAACATACAAATTTTTAAACTAATGAAAGATTTTTGAATTTTATGCTCCAATGTTTTAGTATTGACCGTTCAAATCTTCAAAAATATATATTTTTAATTAGAAGTTTCCATTGTATTGTCACTCACTGTTTTTTTTTTATTTACCTTTTAAAAACTACATTTTTCTTCTTAAACTATATAAAAATCGCTAAATAAGCCACACCAAATGGATCACAAAACTTTTCCTTAATGACAAACCATGTGAATATAATGTTAAATATTTCTTTTGATTTAACATTCATTTCTTTTTATTTATAATATTTGTTGTTGTTGTTTTTGTAGTTTTTTTATATTAAGTATATTGTTTTAATTACGTTTTGTTAGTTATCATATCTCAACTTATTTCTCTTCTTTTTTTTATCATTTTCGTTACAGGTAAGAAAAGAAATCTTCAACGAAGTAAAAACCACAAAAGTGACGAAGTACAAAACAAGAAAAAAAAGACGCATTGCTAAATATATAGGTAGTTAGAGAACAAAAAATGAGAATATACCTTAAACTACAAGTCGAGTAAGTTTTGTATTCAAAAAAAAAAAAAAAAAAAAAAAAATCGAGAGTAATGACCCCCTTTTCGAGCCATCTTTGCTGCTGTTAAGCAAAAGGCTCGTGCCTTAAACATTTAAAAAATATTTCATGATTTTATTGAGCGTCTGCTTAATTAACAAGTAATAAGATTAAAAACTAAAAAAATAAATACATTGTACATATATATATAGAAAATTTTAAAGCCCAACTATGAACATTGTATAACAAGCTGATGAAATGCCCTTAATTTAAAAAATTAAATATGTGTTTTATGTTTTTAATTTAACTGAATTATAAAAGTGTTTAAGCGACTTGAATGTGTATTTGTGGGTACATTTTTTTTTTTTAATAAGATCTTTGATGTAGAAAGCTTGAACGAAGAGCCACAATTGAAAAAATCCAAATAGAATAGAGCAATAGCAGCAACAAAAACAAAACAAATGATATAAATGTTGGCTGGGTGATTTGGTTTCGGTGCGGATTTTTGTTTTAATCTCTTACATTATAAAAACAACATTACTATTATACCACTTCCATTTCAATTCAAACCATCGGTGTGATCAAGAATAATCGTTGTATAGAACAAAAAATAAATAAATTCAAATCTATAGTTCTTTCAACAGAACAACAACACTGTTTGTATGCTGTGTTACAAACTGCACGAAACTTCACGCCTGGCCAACGCCACCAAAACAAAAGAGTCCAAAAACTAAAAAAAAGTAACAAAATATAAATGCGACACAATACAACTTTTTAACCGGAATATTTCTAAATAAATATAAAAAAAAACGCCAAAAACAAAAATACAATCGAAGTTAATAAGATCAAAAAATTTGAATAAAAAAATATCTACTCTTGACGTTTATACGATATGTACGAGTATTTATGTGTGTGTGTGTATGTATCAATCATAGAATATTTAAAATTATTACAAATATTTTGCTCTATTTTCCCTGCGATATGGAAAAATCTTGTATAGCTTTTCAGTCCGTCTATCTCAACACGAATATATCAGTTTCATTTGATCTCTAAAGATCATTTTGCTACGTATGTTTATTCATTTATAAAGTGGAATTTTAAAAAATCTTATGTTGTTTGTTCCGAAAATATTTTTTTAATGCCTGTTCATTATTTTATAACATGATAACCTTTAAACATGATCGTGATAAGTATTCATATTTATTTTTTTCCTAGTAATCATTCGTCTATGCAAGCCATAAAATATTTTCAATAATATTCTATATATTTTTTAAGTTTTAAATTATCGCTAATGTGTAGAATAATTAAAAGCTGATCTTAGCATATTTTTTTTAAGACTCTGATTTTAAATAACAACAGTAGTAGTAAGACACAAAAAATATTTTACTAAGAGTAAACGATTCAAAAAATATTGGCAAGATATATAAAGAGCAATAAAGAGCAACGAGAATTAAATTACCTATGAGTTAATGCTGTTTTTAAAGAGTTTTTTAAAAAATAGCTTAAGTAAATCGAATTTTAAGAGAATTGTCTTTCGCAGTTCGAAATTATTTAAATAGGCAAGGTTTATGACTTTGATTAAGCAAGAGTTTGGAAATACGATATACAGCAAAGACGCACACCCATCATGTTTGAAATTTATTCGTTTTTATTACATATCGTGAAATATCGTGATATCGAATTGTATCGCAGCTAAGTAAAACCCTTGAATAACTTTTTTCATAGCAAAGCATAGCATAGCGCAGAGCGATGTTATTAACTAAAAACAATTTTTTGATTCGCCCTGTGACTGTATCACGACTTGCCTATTGAGCATAAAGGTGCTATTACACGACTTGTTTTTGTACATAAAGCTAGATTTACACGATTGAAGGTACCTTGAAGTCATCAAAAGTTTGAAAATTTATTTTGATGTTCTATTTACACGTTTCAAAAATTTGATCAAAATATTCTTTCAATATATTTCAAAATCTTTTGATAAAAATTTGATCAAAATATGTTGAAGCTAATTTACACTATTGGTAAACTTTTTATATTGAAAATATTGACTTTGATCAGCTGTTTTGCTTCTTTTGTGAAATAATTATTATAAAAAAAATAATTTTTTATTATAAAAAACAATTAATAAGTATGGACGACGACACAATCATCATAGCATCAACATTTTTAATATTGGAGGAAGAAGTGGCTGATAATAATGCAAAAAATAAGAAGAAAACAAAAGGAACATTGGGTTCGACCTTTTCTTTTGGAAGGTAATGGTATGTATGTCTCTTTTAGGGATCGATTGAAAAGGAATGATCCCGACCTATACCAAAACTTTGTGCGAATGTCACCAGACGATTTTGATTATTTGCTTAATCTCGTCACCCAATCAATAGAAAAGGCCAATACTAATATGCGGGAATGTATATGCCCCGGAGAATGCCTGGCAATTACTTTGAGATTTGTAGCGACTGGGGACAGTTACGCAAGTCTGATGATCTTGTTTACAAGATCAAGATCATCGATATGCAATATTGTACCTGAAGTCTGCGCTGCGTTATATAAAGTATTAAAAGATGAATTTTTAAAGGTAAAACCTAATTTATTAAATAAAAAAACATATCAAAAATAATATCTATTTGTACAGATGCCAGCAACCGAGGAGGAATGGGAGAGTATTTCCCAAAGTATAAATAAAACGTGGAATTTTCCAAATTAAATCGGGGCATTAGATGGAATTTCATCGATATTATAGCACCAGCACACTGTGGAAGCGCATATTTCAATTATAAAAAAAAAACAGCATTGTTTTGAAGGTGCTTGTGGACGCGAACTACAATGTTGTTTACATCGACGTTGGTGCAAAAGGTAGAGAGTCTGATAGCGGAGTATTCAGTAGATGTTCGCAATTTTCAGGTTGTTGAGATTTAGGCGTGTTTCGGAAAACGTGTTTGGATTAATATCAGCCCGATTTCGCGTTGTCAGAAAAACAATGGAACTTTCCCCACCAAATATTGTCAAAGTTGTTCTCGCAGTATGTGCATTACACAATTATTATTTGAGTACCATACATTTCAAACTCACCTGCGAGCATTTGACTCTGAATATGCAGAAAGCTGCTGCTCAACATACTCTCCATAGCCCTTCTGCCAACTTATGTCTTCTTTTCCTTGTGACACTTTCTGAGATAAGAATTGCTCAAGTTTTTCGTAAACTTCTGAACGCTTACTGTCGATTTCATTTACTTCTTGCACTTTTCTACGCTTTGCAGGAGTACTTTTTTCGAGAGCAGCACTTGCAAGTGAAAATTGAGATTCCGAATTCTGAAACTGCTCTTCAAAATCATCCCAATCCTCAAAAGCAAAATTAGTTAAGGTCTCGAAGTTTTATTCTGTACCTCCTGATCCACGATTTCTCACAGTATCTAAAAAGTGTAGAGCTGAAAAGTATTCATATTTTGATACATAAGTAGTGCCACCTTGTCCACTTTTGGAGGTATTTATTTTTTTGTGCTCCGCCTTCAATATATAATACTTTTAAATGTGATCAAAACATACAACAAAAAAAAAAAAAAACAATTTTCATTATAGCGTGATCGCACAGCGTTAAATTGTGCTTTGCAGCCGGCTATGCAATGATTCGTTGCAGCAGCATTTTTTAACCAGCACTTCTTTTCATTTCGGTTTCTGTACCCATCAATTTTAAAATTCCAAATCGGTTCGCGTACTTCAACCATTTCGATGAACAGTCTCAGTTCATCTCCTGTCCACTTTTTCTGTTGCTTGCGATTGTTGCGCAAATTATCATTTATGGAAACACTTTTAAAAATATTGATATATTATTCCACAAATATATAATTATTAAATGTGTTACCAACTCATATTAATTTAGTAATTTTAATTTTATTCTTTAAGAAATTTATTTATATTGCCACTTGCCGCAACAAACATTTGTAAATAAAAACAGCTGATATGTATTGAATCAAAAGAATGAATATGCTGTCAAATTATTTATAGTCATCAATATTGCCAGATGCGATTTTGATGCTTATTTACACGGCATCAATAAAATCTTCAAAAGTTTTGTTCAATAAATTTTGATCAATAAATTTTGAAGAAATTTTGCTGTTTACACGAGTTTAAAGCATTTTGAAGAGCAATTTTGAAGAAAATTTCAATCGTGTAAATTTAGTTTATGTAGTATAACATTTTCCCACTGCAAAAGTTGTACACATCATCTGATACATATGAAACATTGCATATGTACAGTACATGTGGAAAGTCACATGTAAATTTTTCAATTAGAACAGGTTCTATTTTGACATGACAAAACATATGAAAATACAACACTGCTTGTGGCGAAAGAAAAACAGAGTAAATTAATAAGATTAATATTAAAAGAAAAATAAATTGTTTAATATTAATGAACAATTAAAAAATATAGTACAATATATATAACTTTATTTTTAACAATTCATTTTGTAAATTCATAAATCAAAAAATCAACTGTTGTTTACATTTAGAGGTTATGTCATACGATAATAAATATGCGAGTGTTAGAGCAAAAATTATGAATCGTATGTAAAACGCCAATTTTGACAGGCATGCGGATTTACACATGGATAAAAAAAAGTGACAGTACATGTATAGTACCTTAACTCTGTGGTTTTCTAGAATAACCGCGTATGTCATAAAATCAAAATGTTCAGGGGAGCCAAAAACGTTATATTTGAAATTATGGGCTCGATATAAAGTTTTTAGAGCTTTTTATTTAATAGTCCTGAAGATATGGGCAAAATCAAAATCTTTAGAGGTATAGATCCTAGATAAGGACGAAAAACAATATGTAAATAACAATTAAAGTGTGTGCAGATAAAACAACTTATATCGACAAACGTCGTTTTCTTTAAAAAAGAAAACTACCAACGCAACCACCCATGTAGACATAAGTTGTTGTTGCTTGAAAATGGATTTTTATGTTCGTCAACAAAAAGTAAACGGGACTTAGGATGAGAATATAACAACGTATCAAGAATAATAGTGACAAAAAATAATACAAATAAACACACAAGTTTTTATAAGTGGTTATAAACTGAAAAATAATCCAAAATTATTTTGCATTTCTTTTATTAATATCAACGTATGTCGCTATGTGTCGTTTTCTGAGAAAATAATTTGTCAGCGATCAAACGTAGGTTGACTTACGTCGTTAGCGCTGCAAATTAATTTAATAGACATTTAAGTTACGTCGTTATTTAAAGAAAAACTCAGAAATGGTCAATATTAAAAAAAAAATTAACACATGTAAAGAGCGTTAAAAATTAATATATTTGGCATCGTTAACTCCAAACTGACAAAAATGGACATACGCGGTTATTCCCGAAAACCACAGAACTTTCAGTTACAGAAGAATATATATAAATACTACGTGGTGAGGGTATAATCAGTTCGTGCTAATGTTTATAACTACTAAATATATTTTACCTAGACCGAGCTTTTATAATACTGACCGACTCAGAATTACTTTCTGAGATGATTTATAGGTCCGTCCGACCATCTGCTGTATGTCTATGTAAACCTTAAAAATATATGTATGTTGATGAAATTTTGTATATAAGCTTTCGTCGGCCTTGAGATGATCGTTTTTGAAATTGGTGAAATTTAGTCCATGTACAGATCTAGCTCCAATACAAATAGCTCCTATGAGATAGTGTCCGATATCAACTTTTTCATATCTGCAAGGCAGAAAATAATAACGCCACTCAAATTTGAATTATTCTTATTCTCAATAATCAATTATGACCTCACAAGTGTTGAATATAAGATCCTTTCTCGAAATTCATAATTTCTTAATTTTATTTTTTTTATCAATTAATCAAAACAAATTTTATAAGTGTGAATTGTCCAATTTAAAAAATATAAAATTTTGCTCTAATTTTAAAAAATAAAACCAATGTTCTCACACAAATAATGAAAAAAAAAAAAACAAGACAATTATAGTCTGTCTAGACCGACTATGCGATACCTTATACCATGCGTTTAGAGAATTGGTCTTAGATACAACTAATTGGTTATAGGAAATAAGCATAAACCAAATCTAAGTGGAAATTTTATATATTGTTTGGCCTGATGGGGACTTATATTTTGCAAAAACATATACAAATCATATTTGGGAAAAATCTGTGTAATATTTTTATTTTTGATAGGTTTTTATAGGGGGCTATTGCCATATAAGGTTATTTTTGGACTACTGATTAATGGATGTGATTAACACACACAAATCCAATTTGCCCGAGGTCTATTTGATAATTTGGATCTAAGGCAATTTAAATCGAACTCATAGGGGTCATTTGTATTGGGTCATAGGTCTGAACATGCACCGATTTTTACTAATTTCAATAGCGTTCGTGCTTTTTCCCGATATAAGCTTATATAGTAAATTTCATAAAAATTTATTCATATTTGGACCTGTAGCTTGATTACAAGATTCACATGGACAGACGGACATCGGTAAATCTAGGGAAGAATGATAAAATAAAGATTAAGACATTACAAAAACAAGTAAGAAAATTATAGTCTTTCTAGGCCGATTGTACGATACCCTATATCATGCTTTCAGAGATCCTATCTCTTAGGTCCAACTAACTCGTTATAGAAAATAAGCATAAACCAAATTTGAAAGGAATTGTTATTAATTTTTTTTGCCTTCGATATGAAAAAGTTAATATCGGATGCTGTATTTATATGGGGACTAGGTCGAAAAATGGACCGTTCCTGATCATATTTGACCATATTTTTCAAAAACATATACAAACCAAATTTGAATTTGGTCTGAACATGAACCAATTTTCACCAATTTCAATAGCTTTCATCCTATGGCTGGTAGAAGCTTTTATGCCAAATTTCATTTAAATTGATTCATATTTGCTAACTGTGGTTTGATTACAAGGTTTACATGGACACACAGCCGGACGGACAGACGAATATCGCTAAATCGACTCCGAAAGCGATTCTGAATCTATCAGTATAATAAAACATGGGGCTAGTTCAAACATCAGCACAAAGTTATTATACCATGTCTACATAATGGTGTAGGGAATAAAAATTTCTGCGCATAATAATTTTCAGCATAACAGTGGGGCAATTTATTATTTTTCTCCTCAAACAAAAAACAAAAAACAAAAAAATTGATTTTTATAAAATTGTTAATTTATTTATTTTATATTCCCTGAATAAAAATGGTCTAATTTTAAAGGCCGTAACCTAACGTGTCTTGTTTTTTTTTTTTTTTTTGTTACATGAAAAGCATTTGGAATAGTTACCAAATTGAACTGTCATGTAACCGAAACGTCCCAGCCTGTCGAAAATAGATTTTTGCTACGTTTGTACGTGACATTTGTTATAAATTTTGGTTAATTTTACACAGCTGATTCGTTTTTTACGTTCTATAATTGCACTAAATGCCAACGTTGCATTTATATACTACTAACTAAATTTTTTTATACTACGTTGTTATTTCATTAAATCTCCTCTTTCGTATATTTATAATTTTGAGCAATTTCGGCATTTAATAACCTTATTCTAAAATACATTCTACACATAAAAAAAAGTTTTTTCACTTTTTCATTTGCTTCAATGTCATTTGCTTTTAAGTAATCTATAATATTAATAGACTAGGTGATTTTTGTGACAGATGTTTTGTTCTACCGTTTTATCCCGATTTTGACCAAACGTATATTTGAAAGGTATTTCTTTTTAGCCGTTTTGCAGATTTAAAGATTTTTAAATTTTTTCCTTTATTTTGAGTAAATTGCATTTAAAGTTGCTGCTAACACATACATAAAATTATACATATGCTTTGTATGTTTTACTAAATTTTGTTAATGTGTTTGTTAATGAGTTTGTTATCTTCATTCACAATAATAATAAATCATAAAAGTGTTGGTTTATGAATTGGCTAAGTTGAAAAATAAATCTGCTAGAAATTGCACTCGAATTTCGAGCGCTGGAATCTGCAAGTATTTTTGTAAGTAGCCGCTTGCAAAAACAAAAAAAATTTCGCAATTTAATTATAAAAATATTGCATCACACGACTTTAGCATTTCCATTAATGAATTTGATGGCTTACTTAGCCCAACTTCACTTAGGTGGTTAACCCGTGAGTAGGTCGAGTTCTCTAGGCAGGTTTTTTACTGTTGCTTTCCAATCCATTCAAGTTGCCCACTGTACGCTTCATGTTTACGTTTTTACAGGATTGCCAACTATCACATAAAATATATATTTTTGAAGATCCTTATTATGGTCGAAAAAATCAGGGACAAAGGGTTCAATTTTGAACCTACACAACTCATGTAACATATTTATTTTGTAATGTGTCCCACGAGTATGTACTCGTATGTACATATGTATACGTAATATGAACTTAAAATTCTAATTAAATCCTAACCAAGCATGATAACACAAATATAATAAAGTATCAAAATAAAGCTAAAATGCATTTCTTTTTTTTTGCATCTGCATAGAAAAGAAAACAAAAATGAACTTACTTATGCATGCAACACGTAAGCAAATTTGTATACATTTATAAACATTTTGTTGTCGTTTCTTATATCCAAGCACACCTGGATGAACTCTTGTTGAGAAAAGCAGGGGGTTACTTACTAACGGTGTACAGCATTATAACATGTACATGGATGCTGTAAGGTGACAGTGATTAATTAAATGAGAGAGCGAGAGATCGAGAGAGAGAGAGAAAAATTAAAAAGGGAAAATGTTAGCTCTAATACACATAGCCGAATGTAATTAATGCTCACACTCTCAATAAATTGTTGTTAACAATTTTGCCTGAGAAAGATAAGAAAAGAGAAATATGGTCTAAAACGTTATATTAAAACAATAAAAGCGTACTTAATATGGAACAGTTTCAACAAGTTCAACTTCTAGTGATCTCTTGTAAAATGTTACTTATCCCCTTATTTTATTATCTAGAAGATACTTTCTTAAATAATAAAATTTAAAGATACTTTTATGTTATCTTCAGTAGATGAGAGAGTGAGAAAATTTGTGAATAAACGTCTCACTTATACTTGAACACTGCATACAACAAATTTGTTTTGTTTTTGTCTTGTAAACCGGTTTAAATACAAATCTTTCAATTTCTTAGTAAAATAAAAACACAACAAACCATATTTTTATAAATTTTGTTTTTAACCATTTACGAATACATAAACATCATTTATGGATCCATACACTGATACAACCAAGTATCTATATACCTTCATATGGCACAGATACATGTTTGCGACAGTGTTACCAGACAATCGATCGAACTTAATTTTTCGCTTTACTAACTTTTTTGTAGGAATGAAAATATCCTACAAAAAGCTGCAAAATATAGATTTTTTAATTGAATTATGAAGAGGTCACAATATAGAATTGTAATGTTTTTATTAAAAAATTATTTATAAGTTCTCAAAGTATTATTCTACCAAGATACTTCAAAACCCACAAAAAATCGAAATATATTGTTTAACCCCTTGCCTTATGAATTAATTTAAAAGAAACATGAGTGTGGCGAATATTTAATTTTAATGCAACTCTGTGCGGGCATTATCAGTGTTAATATATTTATAAAAATAACGGTTGTTTGTTAAGTATAAATAAATACATTTCCTACTGCTACTTTGAAGCATTTACATCTGTGGCGGGCATAGCCCGTCAATGTCGAATTTGGCACAGAAAATGTTTGCGGGCGTCGCTCGTCATTTCCACTTAAGAGGTTAATAACATGCATAAATATTCACAATTTTTAATGCTTGTTTTAGTTTTGTTATTCAGAATAAAAAATCGATAGAATTCAAAAGCTTTACTATTATAGTATTAAGTTTAACCCATCTGATACCAAGTTTCTTATTTTTCTTATAAGAGAAGAATAAATTTTTTGAAGAATTGTCATTTTAGAGCTGTACCAATGAGAATACAATAATGGATTAATCTATACATAATAGGTATTTCATCAATTACACTTACTAGAAAAAGTATTCATGCACCTAAAATTAAAACTGTCATACTATGAAAAAATAAGAGAAAAAATTACTAAGCTGAATTATTATTTTTCCAATATATTATTGAACTATTTATTAGTTTTTTTTAAGTCAATTTAAGGTTTATTCCCTTTAACAAATTTTATGCAGATAAAAAAAACGTAAAAAAGTATAATATTCATACCTTTGGTGTTATTTTATTCTGACGGATTCTGCGCTCCAGCAGATCCCACAAATGCTCTATAGGATAGTATTAAAGAGTGACGACAGTGTGACATTGCGCACCGTATGCTTTTGATCATTATCCTGTTGGAACCAAAGATCCAAGTCCCAGTTTGTTTAAAATTTTGTTTTAAAATGTTTACGTATCTAATTCGATCAATTATAGACTCAACAAATATGAGTTTACCAGCCCCGTTGCCTGGCATACAACCTCAAACCATAACGCCACCTCCACCGTATTTAAAGGGGGGGGGGGTTAGGTTTTATAGGCGTATTTTCATAATTTTTTTTGAAGATATGAATAATGCTGGATTATTTGTTTCATATACACGTTATAGTATAACATTTAAAGTACTCGTATCCTTGAAAAAATTTGAATTTAAATTTTAATAAATAAGTCCGTGACAGCGAGTCTCAGGAGCCGCCTCGACAAAAAGTTGTTTTGCGGTGAACATCATAACTCTTTACCGGATCATGTGAAATAAAAAAAATAGAAATGCGTTTAAAAGATGACATGTTACCCGAGGTAAACACGAAGAGTTTTTTAATTTTTTTATTTTTGGCAGCATTTTGAAGTGAAAAAACAATTTTTGCTATAAAATTTCGGTGAATTGGTTGTTAAAAAAATGGGGAAGAAAATGGAAAATAAAAACACTTCGTGGTTACCTGGTGATTTATGAGTAGAAATAGAGCGTAAAACTTCAAAAGAATCGGTCAAGTAGATTTTCAGCTATGATGTTCACGGACTCAAAAATGCTGTTTGCATCGATTTAAAGTTTTTTTAAAAACTGATTTATATACGATATACCACATGAGATGAGGCTGGTCGTTTGAAACGCTGTATCTTCGTTAGTTTCGCTCCAATTTTATTGAAATTTTAACACAACACTCTCAGAAAAATATGCAAAGAAAAAGGTTTTAAAACCTTACCCCACCCCCTCAATCGTTGGCAAAAAATTTTCATCAAACAGACTTTTTTATGGCCGAAAATAGAAATTTCAAGGCCCTTACGTTTAATTTATATTGAGATCGGAAATGACTGGTGTTATACCTGCTACCTAACCATAATAGTCAGATTTTTAATATGTTGCGATTGTCTTTGGCGAAGGATTCGTTGATTAAGTAGTAATTTTGAGATCCAGGTTTACTCACGCCAAAATGGGGCACTTTTCACGCTCAGTGAGCTTAGAGGGGTGACCATAACGAGATTTTGACAAAATTGAATTGGTGGACTTGTAGTTTTAAACGATTTCTTTGATATTGGGACTCATTTCAAAATATAACATTCAATAGAAATATAAGTAAGACAAATCAACTTCATTCAAACAAATTTGTCTTTTACTAAAATAAAATCGCCACTGCGTCATTGCATAATTGCTGGGATTTCCCTAATAAAATGTACGAATCCTTTTTCTGACACTTAGGGTTGACATACGTGTTTTTTTGCGTTGAAAACAAAAAAATTTAAGTGGAACCATACCTTAAGTTTTTTGAAAAATAAGTAAATTTCCCAATGTGGCAATGGTAAAAAATTCGCAATGCAAAACATTTTATTCAAATTTTTATTAATATTTAATATTTTCATCTTCAATTGTACGGTTACTTTTTCTAGCATGATTTTATTCATCACTTTTCATTTCCCATTTTTCCACAGTAAACTTATTTCAAAACTTCACTTTCTTGGAGATTTCCGGCGATTTTTATAAAAAAAAAAAATTGAAAGCAGATGTAATATTACTCTGGCAACCCTATGCACTTTTCGTTTGTACTCCACGCGTATGCATAGCAACATCTATGTACATATTTTTTCGTATACTTTAAATGTAATTGTTGTAAATTGTTAAACAATTATTGGTAAAGGGCAATACAAGACACTTTTGCTGTTTTTTCTTTTTTTTTTTTTGTTAGTAACCATCTACATAATTATGCATACATGTAAGAGTACGTATTTTTTTGAGAACGAATGTAAAAATGTTTAAGAAAACTTTTTTTTTGTATATAAAAAAATGTTTTTTGATCAGACATAAAATTAGACATTTGAGCAAAAAAAAAAAAAACAGTGAAGAAGATTTCGAAGAAAAATATATGAAAATGTAAACGATGAATACGATGATTTTGAGACGCACAGAAAGATTATTGACATAGAAAAAATTTAGACTTAACAAATTGTTAATTTTGTTGTTTTCCTTGAGTCATATAAAAATTAATGCAGACTTTAATGAAATTTCATAAAAATTATTAATTTTTTGGTATTTTTATTTTAAATTAAATTCTAATAAAACAAAAATATGATGGGAACATTTTAACAAATTTCTCAGGCTTTTTTGTATTTGTAGTTTAATGAAGCATTGTTTGATTTCCAACAACAACAATCAACAACAACATCAAAAATTCAAGAGTCTAAAAGTCTGTCTACTTATTCGACTGACTTATTCTTCATCTGTACCTCTTCAACACAAACAATACAAAAAAAAATCATCGAAATCATGTAGCCATTATGTTCGACACTTGTTAAACAAAAAGAACAATACAACAACAACAACAACAACAATAAGACACAAAAAAAAAACGATCTTTTGTTTGAATTGGTTAAAGAAGAAAATCCAAAACACTTTGTTAATACATCTAAAATCGACATCAGCCATATTTTATTCTACTCGTACATATTCGTACTCGTACTCTTACCGACATCTTAGCCATCCATTATCCCTCAATCTTGAAAGATGTTTTATGAAAAAAATTAAAAGGTTGACCTGCCTCTTTCATTTTTGATATAAGATTTTCCTTTTTTCTTAACAAAAAAGAAAGATATTTTTTTTTCTTGATTACATATAATTTGGTCATATTGCTTTTAGCCCTTTTTTGTATTTGAAGTGTTAAAAGTTTTTTGTTTTTGTTTTAATAATGATTTTTCAAATAAAACTTCAATTTTGATTTTTATCAATTTATAAATGATTCTGTAGAATTTAATTTTGATCGTTATGTTTAATTTTGAGGTTTGGTTTTTTTATACAATAACTTCGTTTGATAGACAGGTTTTTTTTTTAGTTGAATTTATGTGGTGGCTGTTAGTATTCAAATATTTTAATTGTTAGAAAACCGCGTCTATAATTTTAGTATATATTTCGTAAGAAAATATATATTCTGTAGAATAATGTTAATAAATGACCGCCAACAAGGCAATAATTCGTTTAATGTATTTTTGAGACAGCAATTATCGTTTAACAAACATGAAACTATTTCGCACAAAAGCAGAAGATTTTTATTTCTTAAAAAAAAAAAAACGTAACAAAAATAAAAAAATAAAAACATAATCTACGAAGGTCCCAGTAACAATGTTAAACATGAATTTCATGTATGTCACTCACAAAAAATACACGGTGAAAAAATTTTAAATAGCTGAGCTGGATTATTTTTCAAAGAATGAAATATTAAAATCACTTCATAAGATATCGCAGTTTTGTTTTGTTTTTTAAAATGAGATACCAAGAATCATTTTACTCTGTTAACGGAAGCTAATGTTTGTCCGTATTCTTTAAATAATAAACCAAAATATGAAATTTCGATTGATTTTACTCGATTTCGAATGCGGTGATTTGGCCCCAGATTTGATGGTATTTACAATTCAGAGATCACAGCTAAGCAGTGGGATCGAAAACATTTTAACATACATAAAATGTAATAAAAAGGAAAGCATTAAAGCTAGAGTTTTAATTTTTTTTATTTTATTGAAATTACATCAAACTACTACTTATGAATTTATGGACCATTTTCGGAAATTTATCCATTAGGGATTTTATAGTGGTTGCTGTAACTTTTTAAAATCTTGCATATTTTGTTACACGTTTTATGTGCTCTTCAACCCTCATCTTCCAAGAGCCCAATATTTCTCCACTGACCTAAGCTCCGGACAGTTTGTGTCATTCAAGAGCTTTCTTACAGTAATTTCAGGATAATAAATCGGTTAAAAAAATTTTTGACACATTGTGTTGGCTTATGAAAGGAAGGAGTCTTTTTTTGAACACACTCCTAAATATAAATTTCGGTATTGTAAAAAATTACTTGTTTTTTTTTTTGCAGCAACTACATATGCCAGGATCTTTTATTTGAAATTTCATCTCTTTTTGGATGCTAAACTTATCTTCAATATTTTGTCGAGCATTAGCAACAAACAATTTTGACGCACAAAATTTCCGCGCATACTAGAAGAATTTTCTTAAGGTGCTATTACATGATGTGTTTTTTACATATGTACTGTCAAATTTTCCCACAACAAAAGTTGTACACATCGTGTGATACATATGAAACATTGTTTATGTACAATACATGAGGAAAGTCACATGTACATTTTTCAATTAGAACAGGTTCTATTTTTGCATGACAAACAAATGAAAATACAACACTGCTTGTGGTGAAAGAAAAACAGAGTAAATTTTAAAGATTAATATTGAAAGAAAAATAAATTGTTTAATATTAATTAACAATTAAAAAATATATAACCTTTTTTTAACAACAAATTTTTGTAAATTCACAAATTAAATCAGCTTTTGTTTACATTTAGAGGTTATGTCATACGGAAATATATACGCACGTGTGATAGCAAAAATTATGAATCGTATGTAAAAGACAATTTTGAGAGACATGAAGAATTTCATATGGATAAAAAAAGTGACAGTACATATGTAAAAAACACTTCGTGTAATAGCACCTTTAGTGTACAACTTTTTGTTGAAATTTTTATATATATTAAAATTAAAAAAATGCCGTAGTTTTTCTGCGCTAACAAAATTAGTATCTTATTTCTTATAAAATGAAATTATCTACAAAAGCAAAATAAGTTCTGTTTACCAATAAAAGAATTTAAACAAAATATTTAAATAACTTAATTATGGCAACTATAGTAAAAGTTGCCATCACATTTTAAACAGATAAAAATAAAATTGTATTTAAAATTCATTTTCGGCTATAATAAAAGAAAACAGCACTTATAACCTGTTTTGGTAGTTATAACCGAATGAATGAATCGATTTCTGTTGTAAATACCGAAAAGATATAATGAATTGATTAACCGAACCAAATTTAAAAATTTTTTTTTTCAAAGAATAAATTAAAAATACTCAGCCCTGTTGTTGAAACGTTGTTATTTGAATAAGAGTGAATTTAAAATCACATGAAATTGAAATTTTGGGTTTCTTGTAACCACTTTTTTTTATTTATTTAAGAACATATGTTATCTACAAACCGAGGTGCCATATGGTTCTTTATTCAGTTTCACAAAAAACTTTTAAGTATTTTGTGCATGTTTTTTCTTAAGTTTATAGAAAAAGTATGAAGAAAAATATTTTCTTTAAAAATAACAACTTATTTGTTCATTTAATTGTTTTTGTTCTTCAATTTCATTCAATTAAAAATGACTTTTCTATTTTTAAAAAGTTAGGCATCACCAAAAAAAATTTCGATATTCAAATAAATTGGATTTGACTGTCATCACTACTGTTTCGAACATATGCAAAAAAATAAAAATATGTGATTTGATGAAAAATTTTTTTAATTCCTTTATTTGAAAAAATTACAATGGAAAATAGATTGTGTAAATAAAAAGTTTTTATTATAGTTATAGAACAGCATCATCGCAAAAAGTGTGTTTTATTAACATCGACCACTTATAACGAGTTTTTTTTTAAATCAGCGCAAAATGTAGACGTTTTTAAAATCGTTTTTTTTTCATAAAATTAATGTCTAATTTTTTAAAATAATGACAAGGTTCAATAAAAAACATATTAGAGTTTAAATATCAATTAGTTTTTTTATCTCTAAAGACCTGCTTAGTAGAAAAAAGGACATTTGTTTTGATTTCACAAAGCCTTTTCTATGTGAATTAAAACGAGAAAAAATATTCTTACTGAAATTAGAGAACAGCAAAAAACTCATAGATTTAAGAATTTTTTCATTTACGAGTTTGTTTTGTGATAGTGGTTTCAAGAACAGGGGTGACTAATTTTTGCAAATAAATTTCTAATTTTGTCTTAAAATAAGTTTAGTGCAGTTTCTAAGAGTTGAGTTTTTCTATGGTTTAAATGACACAAAAATAAATAAAAGTGTATCGAATGGCTTCTATGCCTTCTTGATATAGAAAGGTAAACAACAACAATTACCACTATTTGAAAGATATTTTTCTACATTCGTGAAATATTGTTAAACAATATGCAATATGCAACGGAACATTATTATGTATTTAAATTTGTTTTTATCATGTAATTTCCAGTTTTTTATTTTATTCGTATTGAATATTAATGAATTAATATATTAAGAAGTAAGAAAATTATAGTCAGTTTAGACCGACTATACGATACCCTATACCATGTGTTTAGAGACCCTATTACTTAAATGCAACCAAATGGATATAGAAAATAAGCAACAACCAAATTTGAGCGGCATTGTTATTATTTTTTTTTTTTGGCTGCAGATATGAAAAAGTTGATATCGGATTCCATACTTGTAAAGGGACTAGGTCGAAAAATGGACTGATCCTGACCATATTTGGTAAAGTCACTTATATTTTGCAAAAACATATTCAAACCAAATTTGAGAAAAATCTGTGCAATATTTTTGTTTTTTGATAGATTTAAGTGAAGATCGGGAAACAACTTTATATGGGGGCTATAACTAAGACCTGTCCTATAGAGTTTATTTTTGGACTACTGATTAATGGATGCAATAAACATACACAGACCCAATTTGACCGAGATTTTTATGATAATTTGGAATTATGACCATTTAAGTCGATCTCATAGGGTTTTTTGTATGGTTACTAGGTCTGAACATGAACCGATTTTCACCAATTTCAATAAGGTTCATCCTATAGAAGCTTATATACTATATTTCATCAAAATATATTTATAAGTACGTTTGCATGGATACACAGACGGACACATGGGCGGACGGACATCGGTAAATTGACTCAAAAAGTGATTCTGAGTCGATCGGTATAATAAAATATGGATCTATGTCAAACATTTATGGTAGTTACAAACATCAGCACAAAGTCATTATACCATAACCATGTAGTGGTATAGGGTGTAATAAATCTATAAAATTAATAGGCAAGGCGATTTTTTTGACCGATGTAAAAATTTTATTTACTTACCGATTTTGACAAAAAAAAATACACCATTTGAAAGGTATTTCTTTTTAGCTCTCCACCAGATTTACAGATTTGCACCGTCTGTAATATGTTTTTGGAGTAATCCTCAATTAAAGTTGCTACTAACACATACATAAAACACATACTTTGTGTGTGTTTATTATAAACAAGCAGATTCCAGCCCTCGAAATTCGAGCGCAAATTCTAGGAAATTTTATTTTTTCATTAAACAAAGACCCTAAAAGTATGCTAATCAATTATAGCAAATTCACAAATCAACACAAAAAACAAACTCCCTTTTATTACAAACACATTAACAAATTTAATAAACACACACATATCATTGTATAATTTTATGTATGTGTTAGTAGCAACTTTAAATGCAATTTACTCAAAATTAAGGTAAAAATTAAAAATCTGTAAATCTGCAAAACGGCTAAAAAGAAATACCATTCAAATAATATACATATGGTCAAAATCGGGATAAAATGGTAGAACAAAACATCAGTCACAAAAAATCGCCTAGCCTATTAATATTATAGATACCAAAAACTCTGTGTGAATTGTGAATTGGCTATGATTGATAAGCATACCTTTAGGCTCTTATAAAATCTTATTTATTAAAAAAATTTATGAAAACTAAAGTCAGTTCGTCTGGCCGTACTCTCCGGCCGATTTCCTTCAATTTTTTTTTAGTTACAATTAATATCATTATACCCTATACCACCATGTGGTTTGGGTATAATGACTTTGTGCTGCTGTTTGTGACTACCAAAAATATTTGACCTAGACCCATCTTTTATTATACCGGTCGCATCAGAATCACTAACTGATTCGGTTGTATGAAAAATACAATTCAGTAATCGCAAAAGAATAATGTGATAGTACGTGTGC
This sequence comes from Cordilura impudica, assembly GCA_963682025.1. Taxonomy (NCBI): domain Eukaryota; kingdom Metazoa; phylum Arthropoda; class Insecta; order Diptera; family Scathophagidae; genus Cordilura; species Cordilura impudica. The sequence goes on from OY821521.1 coordinate 3,348,926, forward strand.
CTACCAAATTCGATTAACAATAAATTCGGTTGCCGCAACGAATCTGTGTGCCTCCCCGTTTTTTCCACACAGTAACTGTTTGCAGCATTGCGGACTTGCACCAAATTATCTGAGCACTGAACTAAACGGGCTGCTTTTCTACTGGATGTGTTGGAAGCACTTTTCAATATGCTTTCTATTTTCTTAGCATTTCAAATATCATGTGGACCTTATTTGTTTTTGAATCAGATTTCCTATCAACTGTCAGTTTTTGCTGATACTTTCTAATAATATTGGAAACAGTTTGACAGCAGACCTTTGGACCAAGGTTGTTATTAAGCATAATAAGTGGCATATTTTTCAAAGATAAAAAAATTATTCAAATAAATAATGGTTGCGAAAAAAATTATGAAGAAAAACGTGTGTTAAGATTATTTCGATCTCACTCCTTATTGTTGACAATCTAATCATTTGCTTATGCCAACCATCTGTGCTGTTCGGCTCAATTACTGTAAGGGAATACTACGGTATTCCGAACGCCCCAAAATAACATTTAAATTCTCTAGGAATGAAAGAAACATAAAATAATACTTTGATTAAAACATATTAAAACAGACTTATGTATGTATGTTTATGGATCTCGTACTATCAGAACGATTTTTATAATTTACTGATCTGAAGTTGTTGGGAAACTAAATTAAATTTCAACAAATAATTCTCAGTGCATTAAAAGAATGCTACAGATAAAACTATAAGAAACGTATGTTTTTTTGTTATTGTTGTAGTTGTTATTAACTAAAGTCTGTCTTGTTTGGCAAGACAACGAAGAAGGAGTAGACCTTCTAGTTAATCTTAGTGTTAAAAGAAACCGAAGATGACAACCACAGCATGAGGCCTTAAATGCTGCTACATAAAATGCTGAGGCTGGCAATAGCAAACAATGAACAGCATTCCAGCGGTAAATCAAGAAGCTTACTAAGGATTCCAAACAACCACAAACATCAGTCAGAGAAACTTTTTCTGTTGCTGCTGGTGCTGCTTCAACAACACAGTTCATGTTGCAAATTTGAAAGCGATGCCAAGCTTTAGATAACAACATCTCTTATGGTATGATTCCTAAAGGGCCTAAAATGTCTTGTTAAATGTGGTCATCATCCAACAACAACAACAACAAACATAAAATACACTTATGTATATAAAAACAAAGTCGTGCTTTTTTGCAACCAGCAAACAATCTTTAGCAATTGTTAAAAAGAAGAAGAATATGAGTTAAAAAAGTCTCAAGTAAATCGTGCTAATTTGTTAGTGTGACTGACTGGCTGACTTTGTCGTTACTTTAAGCCAGAATGTAATTAATGATGATGATCAAACTAAAAAGCAACATAGGTAAATAGTGAGAGCGAGAAGAGACAAAATCCATAAAGCAGCATTCAAATAAAGGATTCAAATATTTATCAAAACATCAAATGTTGGGTTTGGGAAAAAATACAACAAAAAAATGAGACATAAACCACGGGATGCTTTCATAAGAAATAAATTCCAAACGAACAACAACCTTGAAGCCATCGTTGTTTTGTGGTGATTGTTATTGCTATTGGTGTTGCATATTTATATATATAAATAAACATTAACTTAATATAAATAGCTGATCTTTACCTCAGAAAAGTAAAATCATAATCCAAAAGAAAAAAAAGAAAAAAAAAACACTGAAAAGAAAACAAAGAAAAACATGTTTAAATACCACTTCAGAAAAATGCCATGAATGAGAAACAACAACAAAAAAAAAGCTCAAACGACCTCAAGTCTTTAGCTAAATTTATATGATGGTTGAGAGGAGGATTAAACTTAAGTTTAGCCAAACCAAAACAACCCATCTCTAGCATCCCAGCCATAAATACATACATAAAGTCAACCCATTCCAATAGTTTGACAAACAAACATCAATATTTGTCCCTACATATAAATACCCAGTCAGCATTTTATGAAATTAATGATTATATTCGAGTTTTTTCGACTCCTTTGCATGATTAAAACAATCAAAAATGTACTCATATTCTGATCATAAACAACTCTTTTGTCAAGAGAAAATATTACTCTACACGCGACTCTTAATGAGTCTATTATCGCACGATTTTCTGATCAGTTTCGACTCATTTGCGAGTCATATTTATAATCATTTGCGAGTCTTTTTCGAGTCATTTATCTATCAGTCCTATTTCTAATCGTTTCAGTTTCAAATATAAAATAATTAATTGATGTATGTACATATATTAATGAAATAAGTTTATTCAAAAATTTTTATATGTATATGAAAATATAATTATTTTATTGAATGACAAAGAAATTAATAAATGAAATAAATTAAAAAACAATCCGTTTTTAAATTTACAAATACACCACAAATACATATAAAAAAATTCAGTTTAAACGTTTTCCATTTGTCATACACGAAATGTTTTTATAGCACATCGGAAATTATCTGAAATGAAAAAATATTAATTAAATATTTTCAATGTACCAAATTTTAATGCTTGTTATTAAGAAGAATTTTTAGGGGCAGCTCTTATAAATCGTGTGGGTATACATACCTTCTGATTTTCTGATTTTCCAATTAATTCCTTCTGTTAGTTTTATATGTAACCAAATTGCTATGTCACTTGTAATTCACTTCTAATGTTAAAAGCTGAATTTCACACCACGTTTCGACTGATATCATTAAACAGAACTTCGCATGAGTGAACACTTGTTTAATAAATAGTAAAACATGGTCGCGTTATAAAAAAAAACAAGTAAGAGTATTAAAGTCGGCTCTGCCGAATTTTCGATAGCCTCCACCCGTGTTCTGAACATATTATTAACACTAAGAAAGCAATTACTAAATGCAATCAGCGTAAATGCAAATAAATACATACATAAATCCGATTACATTCTTGTTTATTTGTTTATCAGTGATGCATATACATTTTTATTTGCTAGAACGTTTAGACATACAAAAAAAAATATCAACAAGCAAACCAAAATATGTATGCATCCCTGATACATCTCTATCCACACATGTTCTGTTGTTTATAAACACTATTTTTAGTTTTTTTATCATTCCTCACCTTTTTGATCTAAATATCAAACTGCACCAGATTAATGCGAACATTTTAAGCCCGAGTAGTGCGACCTACTCGACCTATTGCATACAGGAGAAAGTTTTCAGCAGACAGATAGACAGACAGATGGATATCGCTAGATCGACTTCTCCTTTTATAAGGATCAATAATATATGTAATTAATGGGATCTGCGAAATTTGTTTTGAAGAGTTAACAATGGATTGACAAACTTGCATAGTGGTGTGGAGGGTAAAATAAGAGCATAAGAAGCAGTTTTTCATCGTCCAGCTGCGCAAAATATTATTTCAAAATAACGTTAAAAAAAATCACACTTCAGTCGCCTGCATGTTCTATTTGCGATTGCTTTATAGGTATTTTTTTTAATGTTATTTTCAATAAATCACTTTTTGAGCGCAAGCACAGATCATTTTTGGGTCTTTTTAATCGCGCATGAGATAAATCAGATTTTAATCATCAAAAGTGTTCAAAGAAGACTCAGTAAGATGATTTTTGTTAAAACAATTTTCCAAATGCTGACTGGGTACGTACAAATGCATACAACACAAGCTTACAGTAAACACATGTACATACTCGTACATACATATCAATGTAGCTACAAGTACAAACTCCAGAATTCGACCACGTTTATCGTGCTGCAATCTTTATTTAAACCAACTTATTTATGTAAACCAACAACTATCAAAACCCAAGCATCGTTATGCCACGAGCACTATGTAAGCACTTAAGAGAAATATGTATGTATGTGTGTTGGTAGGTACTGAAGAGCAGAACAATCACATGCTTACAAATAGCCAACATCCATTCCAATTATACACAATGCTCAAAAAATATTCAAAATATCTTAAATTTTTTTTATTCAAAATTGTGTTGTCATTGCCAATTGCAATACAATTTACGCGCGACATGTTATTAAGTCACTTAATTAAACACGCAACAAGTCTTGTTGAAATAATGACGCTTTTTAAATTGCACGCTTTAAAAAAAAAACGGTTGCTTATTAAAAAGTTTAAATATGACCAACACATGACACCTTAAAATGCTTGATTTGTAATTAATGGTTGTTGAAAAAAAAAAACAGATTTTTAGCAATAACGAGTAAGAGTGTTAAATGCGGCTGTGCCGAATCTCTAATACAGTTCTTAACACAATATTATAACCAAGGTATTCAACACTTAAAGACACAACAGTATAGATTTCAAATTTTAATGGCTAAATATTTTACAATGATGGTTAAAATTAATAAGATAATTAACAAAAATTTTAGGTATTTTCGTGCTTTTTTAATTGAAATTAATTATTAAATGCAATGAGCATAAATGTAAACATATACAATAACATTTTTATTTGTTTAGTAGCGATGTACAAGTATTTCTTCCCAGCAAAACCTTGGAAATGATTAGTTATTACCGTTTGTATTACATGGTAATGTTAACCCCATACCTTTTGAATTATTTCAAGTTAAATGTAAGGACTTCCTGATAATGATTTATGCAAATACTTGTAATGACCACTGTTTGTATTATTAAAAACTATAGATAATGAGTTCAATTTCATCATTGGACAAAAAACGCAGCAAAAGCTGTTAAATCTTACATTACATTATTTACAACATATTGTGCGATGCCAATGTGTTGTTTTTACAAAAATTTACTTTACTCCCTACACGTAACAAATTTCTCAAAACCCTTCTTGTTATCTATAAAGTAACTAGTTATTTGTATTAGCACCTAGTAAGGTGCCGGTAAGGCCTTTCCTCCAATGACACCCCCATGTTAAAATAATGGGTTTCGTAATGGAAAGGTAACTACTGAACACTTCATTTCTTATTCTAAAGCTCATTACATGTAATGGAAAGTTTTGCTGGGTTGTTGTTGTATTTTTCACATACACAATAAGCAAACAAAAATGTGTACGCAACGGTGATACATACCTATATGCTCATAATTTGTCATTCCTCACCAATTTGGTGTAGACACTCCAAATTCAATACCAAACTACTTGACATATTGCTGAAAGGAGAATGATATTAACAGACAGATGGACAGACGCGCAGATAGACATCGCCAGACCGACTTCTACTTTTATAAGGACCATGAAAATATATTGTTTATGGGGTCTTCGGAATTTCTTTCTAAGAGTTACAAATTGATTTACAAACTAATATGTACCTTTTGCACAATGGTGCGCAGGGTATCTATAATTTTAATAGGCTAGGCGATTTCTTGTGACCGATGTTTTGTTCTACCGTTTTATTCCGATTTTAACCAAACGTATATTATTTGAAAGGTATTTCTTTTTAGCCGTTTTGCAGATTTAAAGATTTTTAAATTTGTTCCCTTATTTTGAGTAAATTGCATTTAAAGTTGCTACTAACACATGCATAAAATTATACATATGCCATGTGTGTTTTATTAAATTTGTTAATATGTTTGTTAATTAGTTTGTTATCTTCATTTACAATAAAAATAAACCATAAAAGTGTTGGTTTGTGAATTGGCTAAGTTGAAAAATAAAGCTGTCTAGAAATTGCACTCGAATTTCGAGCGCTACTTTAAAAATGATATTTGTAGTATTCTTGATTTGTTTTTTGTATCAAATGTATTAAGAACATCTTTTAATATTTGTCTAAACCCTATAGCACAAGGCAATAATAATAGATTTTTCGAAAAAGAGGCTTCTTGTGGCACCAAATCTTAGCATTTCTTAAAAGGTAATTATCCAGCATAAAATAATTGTTTTGTGTCTATTCCCTCAGCAATTTTGTATTGCAAAGATTCTGATGAAATACTTAGATTTTAATATTATGTGGTTTCTGTGATAGTGCCGTTTATGATACCATCTCAGGGGGAAAAAATCCCTTGATTTAATAGAAGGCTTCATAATTTAAAAAACGTCGATATTTTAATAAAATTCGTCTTGAAATCCATTTTTGAATAACTTTTTATGTAAACAATATATATTTAACTTGGAAAATTAACTTAGTTCTGATTCTTCGGCATTTTGGAATTTTAATTTTATCCAACTAATATGTGTTATGACAATATTGTTTCAAATAATAATATTGAATCGTGCAACTGGTTTGCGTCGCTTGTTCAAACTATTTATACAACTCATAGTAGATCAGTCTGGTGCTAAGTAAACTCACCATTGAGATATCTGAAGATGATGTATCCTTATCTATTCTATCTTTAAAATATAGTCTTTCATGTATATTTGATTCAGTTCCACCATTATGTTTAAAAAAATTTATAACTTTACTTTTTAATGCATGTTTAAGAAATTTTGAATTTCCAGATCAATGGAAACACTGTTGCGTGGTTCGAATATTCAAATCTGGTGATAAATCAAAATTTTTCAATTACAGGCTTATTGATAAACACTATGATCAGGCCAAAATCTTTGATAAAATTCTTTTTAACAAACTTTTTGATAATACTTACCAATCGATATACATGTACAAATATAGTAATTATCACTAATCAGATTATAGTTTCTATGCAGAACAGAAACCAATTTGATGTTATATATACCGACTTTTCGAAGGCTTTTGATTCTGTCAATCGTGGTATTTTATTAGGTAAACTTTAGCAATTTGGTATTAATTGAAATTTTTAGCAGTTTCTTTCTAAATAGGCCCACTTTTATTTTCAATATTTATAAGTAACTTAATTTAATGTTTGCAATTTTGTAAACCGTTATTATTTGCGGATAATTTGAAATTATTTGCTGATATTGGAAGTATATATAGTATATCACATTCAGTTTGTAATTCAAAAAGATTTACAAGCTTGTTTCTATATTGATAAATGTTGCGTTATGGCAAATACTTATCTATTATATTAATAGGTAAGACGATTTCTTGTGACCGATAATTTGTTCTACAGTTTTCTCCTGATTCTGAGCAAACGTATCTTATTTGAAATGTATTTCTTTTTAGCTGTGCGTCAGACTTTCATTTAAAGTTCCTACAAACACACAAATAAAATTATGCAATGATTTGTGTGTGTTTATTAAATTTGTTAATGTGTTTGCAAAAAAAAAAAATTTGTTTCTTTTCTTCATTCACAATAATAATTGTATTGAAATGAAAAATAATTTTGGAAATAAACCAAAAAAGTTTTGAATTGTGAATTGGCTAAAATTGATTAGCATACCTTTAGGGTCAATAATTTATTAAGTGAAGAAATAAAATTTCCTAGAATTTGCACTCGAATTTCGAGGGCTGGGATCTGATAGTTGTTATAATTCAGTTTTGAATAACTACACCATAAGTGAAATAATAATAAGGGAGCTGATGAAGTAAAAGATTTAGGAGTTATTTTTGATTCCATAATCATATAAATTACATAACATCCAAAGAATATGTAATGTAGGGATAGTGACCCAGACGCATTAAATTCATTGTATTTATGTTTTATTATAAGTAATTTCGGGTATTGATCTTTAATTTGAAGCCTTTTTATGGAAAAAATTCAGCTAGAATAGAAAAAATTCAGAAACTATTTAACAAATTAGATAATTTTTGACAATTCAATTATATTTTGAATAGAAATAACACCTGCCTTATATACGATCCATAGCTTCCAATCATGTTTCCCATATAGTATCTATGGGTTGTGGCGGAGGTTTTATCTTGGTGTATTTTCTCCTCGCAAAGCTTGCAACACGCAAAGGAGCTTCTTCAGACGAACAAAATAAATATTGGAAATATTTAACAAATTGTACATTAAAATATGCATTTTTGCTTAAATATAAAACAAAAATAAGTGCAAAATACACACATTGCCATTTAACCCTAGAACACTAATATTAGTCGAATCGACTAACATCGCTTATATTTTCTTACATACACACAGGAAAAAAAAATTACCAACCGAATTGTTCTAAACTTTGGCAACTGCATTTTCGATTGTATTAATAGAAATTTTATATCAACACTTCATACTCTATTATGATAAAATATTTACTGTTAAGACGATAGAATTGTAATTCCCATAAAATCAAAATTCGTTTATTTTCTTCATCGCAATTCGGTTGGCAATAAATTTGGTAGCCGCAACGAAACTGTTTTCTGTGTGTAGCTTTTTAAAAAACCTCTTAAATAAATATATTATTTAAAATAATTTTTAATAAAAAATTAAACTTTATGTGTTATTTACATTTAAAATAAATCGAAATATAAAATTTTGAAAAAATTTTTGGTGTTTCATTTATGGATTTAGAAAAAACGGTTCAAGATATATGTTAGTCGATTCGACTAATGATTTGTGTTAACGTATAAAAAAAAAATATTAGTGTTCTAGGGTTAAATGAAAATTTATTGATTCGCAAAATTATATTATTAATATTCACATGAAGATGCCAGCCCTACAAATTACATAATGCTGATTTGTAAATCATTCAAAGATATCGGGTTTAAGGCAACTACTTTTCTCAAAATTCCGACTAATTTTTGAGCATAAAGTATGTCCATATGTAGATTAGCGTGTCTTAAAATCGGCTTATTCGAATTTGATGTAGTAATTCAAAAACAATAAAAATGTTTTATTGAAGGGATCTTCAGGTCCCTCTGCTTTTAGTTTGCAACCATTGATGCTCTTAATTTGTATAACAAAAATGTGAATTTATCTACGGTTAGTGGACGAGAAATATTCTAAAACTCTATCAATTATCAGCAAAATATTGAATATTCTCAATAAATTTATTTCTAATGGAATACATTTTTCTCGAGAAAAAGTTCCACCAATTATAAGTATCTCGGAAAAGAAAAAATAAAATAATAATAATTTTAAGTATAAAACATTTTTTCAATTTCAGTTTCTTATTTAAACCTCCTCCAGCACATTTTCTTTCTCTTAAATTTTTTTTTAGATCTGTCCACACCTAAAAATGCGAAAAACATAAAGATTATTTTTTTTTTCGGGATTTTGACAACAAACCTTTTTCCATTCAGCAATACATTTTGTAGGAGGCCCTAGAGAATCAAGCGAAATCAGCGTTTCTCAAAAATCGAGAAAGTGCCTCTAAGAAATGCGCGAGCAATATCTTGTTTGACTTCCATTAAGGTCTACAAAAGGGGCAATTGCTGTTTTTTGGTACCTTTTGATGCAAAAGATGATTTTTAAAACTTTTCTTGTTTGCTTTTAAACTTAAATTCCCTTCTAAATTATAGGTGAACAAATTTAAGGAAGTAACAAGGTTTTTCCCCCACTTTGATTTTTTGTTTATCATTGGGCTTTACATTTTTTATTTTTAGATATTGTTGCAACTTAGTGATTTTTGAGAAATCTTATAACAAAATTAAATGAATTTTAAAAATTTTATTAGTTCATAATGGTTTAGTGAACCAGAATTACACAACGAAATTTCATTCCCGTATTCAGCTCCTTAAAACGTCAAAAACCATCGTTTGGACGGTAGTACTTAGTATTTGTCTATCTGATGGGACACGCTAATGTACATACACAATTGAACTATTGGTGATGATCATCATCGTCGTCACTTCTCTACAACGCTAATGTTTTTGTATGCTGCATGGCAATGCATTAATGACGAAACACTCGATAAACCCAACTTAATAATGTAGTCCAAACAAATAGGTACAACAAATATTTTAAGCAAATATTTGTTTATTCGTAACATTTGCTAGAGCCAAGGACCATATAATATTGTATGGTCCTTGCTTAAGCAAAAGATCATCATTGCCAACATGACGATGAAGATGATCATCAAGTGAAGCAACAAACAACATTTAGGACGACCGATGATGATGACGTCGTCGTGCAATTATTCTTTTTTTATTTTTGTTATTTTAACAACAGCAACAAACACAGAAAATAAAGTCAAAAAGAGTTTACAGAATTTACAACAATATTTAACTGAACTTAATGTAGACGAATGTTTTAAACTGAAGAGCACTGAATATAAATAAACAAAAACAAAAAAAGTAAGCGGCATTTTGAAGCGATATGATTTCTTGGTATTTTACAAGCAACTTAATCTTTCATATAAATCAACATAATGATCATTAAGAAGAAAAAAAATAACGAACAAAAAAAGAACTTGAGAAGCTTAACGTAATAATGATCATGATAATAAAGTGAATATCGGTTGAGACTTATAATGTTAAAACCATGACGAGGAATCATAAGTACTTAACGTACAAATCAAGACAGGACTCTGATTTTGTAATTAAAAACTTTAATCTTATAAAAGATTCTCTAATTTAAAATTTATTTATTCGAAAAAAATAAAAAATAATGTCAAAGGTTGTGACTAGGAAATTTTTACGAAAATCTCTTCAATAGATGGTTGAATTTCCGAAATTATATCTGTGGTTTTCTAGAATAACCGCGTACATATGTCATAAAATCAAAATGTTCAGGGGAGCCAAAAAACGTTATATTTGAAATTATGGGCTCGATATAAAGTTTTTAGAGCTTTTTATTTAACAGTCCTGTAGATATGGGCAATAAATACTTTATATAAAATTTTGAGTCAATAATCTTCAGAGGAATAGATCCTAGAGAAGGACGAAAAAAGCAATATGTAAATAACACTTAAAGTGTGTGCATATAAAACAACCTAAGTCGACAAAAGTCGTTTTCTTTGAAAAAGAAAACTACCAACGCAACCACCCATGTAGACATAAATTGTTGTTGCTTGAAAAATTTATTTTTTTGTTCGTCAACAAAAAGTTAACGGGGCTTAGTATGGGAATATAACAACGTATAAAGAATAATAGTGACAAAAAATAACAGAAATAAACACACAAGTTTTTATAAGTGGTTATAAACTGAAAAATAATCCAAAATTATTTTGTCGCTATGTGTCGGTTTCTGAGAAAATAATTTGTCAGCGATCAAACGTATATTGACATACGTCGATAGTGCTGCAAATCAATTTAATAAACATCGTTATTTAAAGAAAAAACTCAGAAATGGTCAATTTTTTTTTTTTTTTTAATTTAACACATGTAAAGAGCGTTAACAATTAATATATTTGGCATCGTTAACTCGAAACTGACAAAAATGGACATACGCGGTTATTCCAGAAAACCACAGATATATGAATCATTCTTATTACACAAACGTTAAAAACTGACATTTTGTATTTTCTAATAATAAAACAAATTTTTGTAAAGATGAAAATTCTATTTTCAATTTCATATTATTTTGCCTATACACTATACATACAGTGAGTGACAATACAATAGAAACTTTTAACAAAATACATATATGTATTTCCGATCTAGCATTTCCCATAGATTTTCTATAAAATTTGGATCTGGTGATTGGGCTGGCCATTCCAAAACACTAACTGCATTCGATTATAGCCATTCGGTTACAACTTTAGACATGTGTGTTGATTCATTAACATATCTTAACATATCTTTCACTACATGAATTGGAGGCATTCCTTTCGCCGAAAAGCTACCCCCATACCAAACTTAACACTCATATTTGTATGTAATTTCGGTCTAGTCTTTTTACCGTCGTATAAAAGTTCTTACATCATGGCCTCTCTAATTAAATTTAGACTCATCTGAAAAGAGAACAGTATTCCAATTCCGGTTTGACTAGTTCATGTGTTCTTTAGCAAAATACATGGGAGCCGGACGATTTTTCTCTGATATCAGTGGTTGCTTCACAGGATGATAACAACCACTACCAACCTCAAGTGCTTCTCGGGAAACAGTTCGAGAAGATATTTTTAGTTTCAGGTTATTAATGACCTCTTTCTATTAAATTATCTTGTCTGTGACTTTTACGGGGCCTGCCGTTTAAATGTTAAGTTTTCACCGTACCACTTTCGCGATTTTTCTTGATAATTTTTGAAATTATGGATTTATTTAAGAATATTTCTCACAAATTTTTTTTGCTTAAAACCAGCAGTTAAATCATCTATTATTCATAAAACTTTTTTACTCTTGCCATAGATTTAATAATTGAAAAATACAATTGTGCTTAAAAACAATTGAAAGAAAACGCCAGAAACTATAAATATTTAAAAAACGGTTAAGATTTTATAAATTTTATTTCATTCCATCTTCTAGTTTTATTGTTTGAATCGAAGGTTATTAAGTTTCCATTTTGGCATCACTATAAAAAATACTATTTTTCGTTTATCTATTTTTTAATTGTTTTTTTTTTTTGTTGTAATAACAAATGTTTTCTTTCGATAGAGAACAGTAAAAAGTGATTTCGCAGAAAAGAAAACATCATTTTAGAACTACCCTAAATTATAAAAAAACAAAATTATAAAATTTATAAAAAAAAATAAAAGTTTCCAATGTGTTGTTTACTCATTGTGTATAAAATCGTTGCTGCATTTCTTTGTTATCAACGATGCCAACTTAACGCTTTTTTCTACTTTGCGCCTTTTATAAAAAAAAACGCTAAGTTGGCGCTTTTGATTTTTCTTTTTAAGTGCTTTTAGCTCTTTTTCTAAACAAATTTCTTGTTATAATGTACTTTTTTGGTCTTAATTTTTATCAGATATGCAAATAGTGGAAAGATTAACAAGCAGAATAATTGGACCTATAGAAAAGTTGGATTATATGAAGGATGAAATCGACTCTGCTTTCAAAGAAATTTGTTTTTTTACATGTAGTTTTGAAAAGGCCTGTTTTGACAGTAATATTGAAGAATCGCAGAAAATATTATCAAACAAGAGTTAATGTCTTCACATATGTATCTCTTATTAAAAAAACATTTCATTACCCATTTTTTCAAAAACAAAAAAAAAAAAATCAAAAAAAAATTTATAAAAGAATTTTAAAAGGGTAAAAAAAGAAATTGTCTTAACAATTGAAAACTAATGCCGTTTTCTTTTCTGACAAAAACTGTCTCATTTTATTTGCACTTCTGTGAATTTTTCGATATATTCTTATTTAAGAGCAACCTTATTTTATACATCAATTGAAAGGTCTCAAAGTGCTGTGTTCATAAAATGCAAAAAATTTTGATTATTATCCTCTTTAAAGTCATAGGGTGATAATATTCAAAAAAGGGGAGCAATGGGGAAATATTCTCGCACTACGACCTGAAAGAAGTCCATGGCTGCATTTTTTTTTGCGATTTGCGAGGACTCGACTGTGAGACCTTTCGATTGATGTATTAGACAAGTTTGCTCTTAAATAAGAATATATCGAAAAATTCACTTTTCGAAAAAAGTGTAAATAAAATGCGACATTTTTTGTCAGAAAAGAAAACGGCATAAGTATAGGTATACCTCAAAATGTCAGACAATGAAAAAAAGTTTAGGAGTATCTATGAATTCTGAAATTAATGTGCTAATTATAAAATATTATGAAATTTTTCTACTAAAATCAAAACACTTCAAACATATAAAAAATCATAAATTTGTATATAAAAACGAGTAAGAAAATTTTAGTCCGTCTAGACCGACTATGCTATACCCTGTACCATGGTTTAGATATCCTATCTCTTCGGTCCAACTAATTGGATATATAAAAAAAAAAGCATAAACCAAATTTGAGTGGCATCGTTATTTATTTTTTTGGCTGCAGATATGAAAAAGTTCATATCGGATTCTACATTTATATGGGGACTAGGTCGAAAAATGGCCCAATCCTGACCATATTTGGTAAAGTCACTTATGTTTTGAAAACATATATACAAACCAAATTTGAGAAAAATCTGTGCAATATTTTTGTTTTTTAATAGATTTATGTGAAAATCGGGAAGCAGCTCTATATGTGGCCTATGACTAAGAATTGTCATGTAGGGCTTATTTTTGGACTGCTGATTAATGGGAGTAATAAACATACACAAACCCAATTTGACCAAGATCTATATGATAGTTTGGGTCTTACGATAAAATTAAGTCGATTTCATAGGCGTCATTTGTATGGGGACTAGGTCTGAACATGCACTGATTTTCATCAATTACAATAGCGTTCATGCTATGGCCGATAGAAGTTCATATAAGAAATTTCATCAAAATATATTCATATTTGCGACCTGTAGTTTGATTACAAGGTTTGCATGGACACACAGACAGACGGACGGATGGAGATCGCTAAATCGACTCAGAAAGTGATTCTGAGTCGATCGGTATAATAAAAGATGGGGCTAGGTATATCCAATTAGTTAGACCTAAGAGATAGGGTCTCTACACGTAAAGTATAAGGTATCGTATAGTCGGTCTAGACCGACTATTATTTTCTTACTTGTTTTTATACCCTATACCAGTATGTGGTTTGAGTATAATGACTTTGCGCTGCTGTTTGTTACTACCAAAAATACTTGACCTAGACCCATCTTATACCGATCGACTCAGAATCACTTTCTGAGTCAATTTAGCGATGTCAGTCCGTCTGTCCGTTCATCCGTCCGTCCGTCTCTGTCTCCATGTAAACCTTGTAATCAAACTACTGGTCGCAAATATGAATATATTTGGATGACATTTGGTATATAAGCTTTTATCGTCCATGGGATGAACACTATTGAAATTGGTAAAATTCGGTCCATGTTCAGACCTAGTCCTCATACAAATGACCCCTATGAAATCGACATAAATTTCCATAAGATCCAAATTATCATTTAGCTCTCAGTCAAATTTGATTTGTATGTGTTTATTATATCCATTAATCAGTACTCCAAAAATATAGGCCTCATATAGAGCTGCTTCCCGATCTTCACTTAAATCTATCAAAAATAAAAATATTGCACAGATTTTTCTCAAATTTGTTTTGTATATGTTTTTGCAAAGAATAAGTGACCTTACCAAATATGGTCAGGATCGAACCATTGTTCGACCTAGTCCCCACATAAATATAGCATTCGATATGAACTTTTTCATATCCGAAAACATAAAAAAATTATTACAGTGCCACTCAAATATTGTTTGTACTTATTTTCTATATCTAATTAGTTGGGCCGAATAGATAGGGGCTCTATACCATGGTATAGGGTATCGTATAGTAGGTCTAGACCGACTATAATTTCTTACTTGTTTTTTTTTTTTTTTGAAAATTACATGAAATACTAGCGCTTCTTGTTTCAATCAAATTTAGCGCCTTCTAAAGCTTGTTGAGGTATTGTTTTAGGCTTTTTGCTCGCTGTTTCAAGGAACCATAAATGGGTTTTTCTTTAAATTGATCCCACGATCAATCTGTACTTTTTCTTATCGCTCATTGATATTAAGTTTTATATGAAAGTTGTGAAAATTATGTATTATTAGTTGTGTTGGATGCAACCATTTATTCTCAATATAACCACGGCTACCTTTACCTTTTACTACATTTTACCTTTCACCATACTCGTATGTGTAATACTTGTTGTTTTTTATTTCAATGGCGCTCGCTGTATGGCAAGTTTCAATAAACACATTTTTCCAAAATTTGCTATTGCAAGAAATAATTTACGAAATAAATTTTTGGCCATATTTCTGTCTGTCTGACAATACAATAGCTATCGATTACACTTTTGTTAGCCATTTGTTATATGATTTTTCTGTTTTAAAAAAGAGTATGATCATGATGATGATGATGGTGATTTATTTTAATGCTCTCGTACCAGTACTTGGGATCATATTTTGAAGGTGTAACAATAGTTTTCAAAAATTCTTTGTGAAGTTCAAGTGGTTCGTATGGATATTAACAAAAGGTGATGTACTCGAAAGAAACTAAATACTCGAATAAACCAACCACTTGAGTTTCACGCCATCCACAGCGGGATACAAGCAGCAGTAACAGCAGAAGCAGCAACAGGCCAAGTAAAAGAAAAGAGAAAAAAATAACAAATCTTTAGAGAAATCTTTTTAAGAAGAATAATAATAAATTTTTAGCATTGACTTACGGATAAACGCTAAGGATTACGCTTACGATAATGCAAACATTTTTTTTCGGTTGTGTGTTTTTTACTTGTATTGTTTTGAAGTGTTGTGCATTTTAGTTACGCCGATCTACATTTAACTCTCGGGCAGATGCGCCAAAGATTTTGTTGTACAAAGAGAAAAACAAAACATTAGAATCAGTGTTTTTATCATTTTTTTTTGTTGTTTTTATTTTGGGAATTCCAAAAAACGATCAGGTTTAAAATGATATTTTTTCTTGTTACCTGTTTGAATTTTTGTACGCATACAAACGTACATATGAACATACATACATCCATACATATGTACATACAAACACAAATACGTTTTTTTTAAGTTTTTGTATACGACAACCTGTATGCATGGCATGCTGGCTGGGATGGGATGGGATGATGGGACGAACCCATGTTTCGTTTCACAGACAGGTGAGAGGTAGATGAAGTTGCAGTTGAATCGAAATTTGAGATTTTCAAAAAGGATAAAAATTGCTCATTAATATTTGTTATTCGAGAGCATCTACAGATTTATGATGTGGTACTTGACATTTTTTTGGGATCAATATGTGGCTTTTGTATTTAATGATTAAATAATTTATTTCGAAGTAAGAGACTTGAAAGGTAAAGAGTTTTTAATACACGTTTGAAAATTTGGGTTTAAAAATATTGTCATCACTTTGTTAAATACACAAAAAAAATTTTGTGTACGGATTTAAGTCGAAATGGAAAGAAAAAACATAAAATACTATTATATTCCACCTAGATCGACTATACAATACATGCATTTCGATATTATTTTTATGTGGGGACTAGGTCAGAAAACGGAACGACATGAGTATATTTAGTATAAATATATTCAAAAACATATGTATACTTATATAAACAAAATTTTAAACAAATCTATGCCACCACTAGCTCAGGAGGGCATAACGACTTTGTGCTGATATTAGTAACTACCAAAAATATTTGACCTAGACCCTAGACTGATCAACTCAGCGTCACCTTCTGAGTCGTCCGTCCGTCCGTCCTTCCGTCTGTGTGGCCATGTCAACCTTCTAATCAAACTACAGGTCGCAAATATGAATATATTTGGATGCAATTCAGTGTGTAAGCTTCTATCGGCCATAGGATGAACGCTATTAAAATCGGTGAAAATCGCTTCATGTTCGGACCTAGTCCCCACACAAATGACTTAAATTGCCATAATATCCATATTATCATATAGATCTCGGTCAAATTGGGTTTGTGTGTGTTTATTACCTCCATTTATCAGTAGTCCGAAAATAAACCCTTTAGGACAATTCTTAGTCATAGCCCCCATATGAAGCTGATTCCCGATTTTCACTGAAATCTATAAAAAAAATAAAAATATTGCGCAAATTTTTCTCAAATTTAGTTCGTTTATGTTTTAGCAAAGAATAAGTGACCTTACCAAATATGGTCGGGATCGGTCCATGTTTAGACCTAGTCCCCTCATAAATATAACATCCGATATGATCTTTTTTATATCCGAAGGCAAATAAATTAATAACAATGCCACTCAAATTTGGTTTATGCTTATTTTCTATCTCTAATTAGTTGCACATATAAGATAGGGTCTCTAAATTCATGGTACCGTAATCATATAGTCGGTTTTGACCTACTATTATTTTCTTACTTGTTTTTCTATAGGCTTAAGTGAAGATGAGGAACGTGTAGTGTGATTACAAAGTTTACATGGACACACAGATGGATGGACAGACAGACAGACAGACAGACATGCATGGACATCGCTAAATCGATCGGTATAATAAAAGGTGGGTCTAGGTAAAATGTTTTTGGGAGTAACAACCATCAGGACAAAGTCGTTACACCCTCACCGCATAGTGGTATAGGGTATAATTATTCTGTTTTTCAAAATACTTAAAAAGAAGAAAACTTAAGTAGATTATAATCGCTTGGAAATCTTATGAATAATAAAAAAAAATGGATATTCATGGTTTATTTTTGGACTGATCATATATGCATATAATATTTACATACGAATATTAACCAAATTTGATACGATTATTAGATACGATAGAAATTTATGTGAGACCGTAGTTTGATTTAAATTTAAACCAATTTCTAACCAATGGTTGGAATATCAGCACTAATTCATAATACCCTGCTCACTGGACCATGATTTGTCTAGCTGATGGATGTTTTTTTTTTTTTTTGTAATTTATTTTTCAATTTTACCCACTTAAATTTAAATATTGTTCGTAAGTATTTCTATTTTAATTTATTACTTATAGTTGAATTCCCATGTTATCTTTTTTATATCTATAATTTCGTGTTTGTCTCCCTTACTATACACAATAAGTCACTGCGAAAATGGCCCGCCTTTTTAAATTTGAATAATATTTTTTTATGAAGAAAATTTAAAAAAAATATTTATTTAATTATTGATACAAAACAATTAATTTTTCAATTAGTTTTATTTAAACAATATTTATTTATAACATACATATTTGAAAAAATTATTGCAAACATTTAACTTACGGTCATTGCGCAAAAAGGAACCCTAACAAAGTAATAAAAACTTATTAAGAAAAATGTGTATTTTTAAGTTTGCAGTACTTTGTTGGGAATCCATTTTGGGCAATGACAGATTTGTATCTATTAGGGATCGATTCCACATTTTTTTTTTTTTTTTTTGCAAAATCTGGGGAAATTGTTTCCAATTCGTCATGTAAAGCTCTTCTGATGTCATTCACTCTAGAAATCGGATGTTTTTGGATTTCTAACTCCAGTTTATGACACAAGTTTTCAATAATATTTAAGCCCGGTGATAGCAGTGGGGTTTTGAATTACTCTTGGACATTTGTAGAATAACCATTCTCTTAATATTTTTTAAATTGATAAATATCCATTATTCCTTCCACAAAATGGATTTTTCCGATGCCTGTCGCAGAACACTCACCACATATCACCATGCGATCAACACCATGTTTTAGGGTAGGTCGGAAGTACTTGGGACTTAACTCCTCATCGGACTTTCTCCACACATTTATTCGTCCGTCGAAATTCTAGGAAATTTTATTTTTTCATAAAATTTTTTCTTTCAATGCTTTTTAATCTATATATATAGGTACTGTATAAAACAAAGGAATATTTAAATAAAATTCATTAGATTTCATTATAAATATTTATGGAACACACATAAGATATATAAATGCTGAATGCTATGCTGATAAATTTTAGCCAATTCACAATTCAACACAGGGCTTTTGATATACAATTTTTGCAAACACTTTAAAAAAAATTAATATACTCACACACAGTATTGTATAGTTTTATGTGTTTTATGTATCTGTTAGTATCAACTCTAAATGATTATCACTCCAAAAAAAAAAATTTACCAGAAGTTGCATATCTGTAAAAATGGTGCACATCTGCAAAGAAATACCTTTCAAATGGTTGATAACTAAAAGCATAGAATAGGTCACAAGAAATCGCCTTGCTTATTAATATTATAGATATACGGTGTGTAATTAATAAAAGCTCATTTAGTTTTTTTGTGTTTTTAATAACAATTTTATCTTTTCATCAGAATAGACCAATTCCTAATAGCCCTTTCAAGTTTTAAACAGGAACACGTGCTAGTTGCCCGTTTGAAGGGTTTTGCTAAAAGTCTTATAATTGGCTTAGTAAGGGTAGAATAGATTTCTGAAAAAAAAACAACACAAAATAAAAACCTTTTAATGACCTTAAAGAACACAAGTCTACATTTTACCCAAAAATACGAAAACCAGTTAAAAACTTATTTCCAACTCGCTTAAAAACAAAATCAACAACAAAAAAAAAAAAAAAACAACAACAAAAAAGGCAAAAACCTCGTAAATCCGCTTAACAATTAAAACTAATTGTGACAAATTTTTAAACAGAACTTTGAAAATGATTTCCCTTCCACCACCAACTCATGTTTTTTTTTGAGAAATTCTCTAAACAAATTGTTTCAAAGTTTAGTTAAAGAGTGGACACTATGTTTGTTGTTTTTGCCTTTCATTTGTAAACGATTCTTTTTAATGTGGTTGTTTTTGGTTTTGTTGCTATTTATTTAGAGTGATGTTAAAATAAAAGCTCCAATCAAATACGCATGCGTACAAATACATTTCTGCAAGCCGGTTTATATTTGTTAACAAATATTTGTTGATTTTGGCTGGCGTACGCTGTTTTTATACCTATACCACTATGTGGTTTGGGTATAATGACTTTGTGCTGCTGTTTGTAACAACCATCTTTAATTATACCGATCGAATCAGAATCACTTTCTGAGTTGATTTAACAATGTCCGTCCGTCCGTCCGTCCGTCCGTCTGTCTGTGTGTCCATGTAAACCTTGTAATCAAACTGCAGGTCGCAAATATGAATATATTTTGATGAAATTTGGTATATATGCTTTTATCAGCCATGGGATGAACGCTATTGAAATTGGTGAGAATCGGTCCATGTTCAGACCTAGCCCCCATACAAATAACCCATATGAAATCGACATAAATTGCCATAACATTCAAATTGTCATATAGATCTTACTCAAATTGGGTTTGTATGCGTTCATTACATCCACTAATGAGTAGTCCAAAAAATATCCCTTTGACCCCATATGGAGCTGCTTTACGATCTTCACTTAAATCTATTAAAAAACAAAAATATTGCATTGATTCTTCTCAAATTTTGTTTGTATATATTTTTGCAAAATACAAGAGACTTTACCAAACATGATCAGGATCGGGTAATTTTTGAACCTAGTACCTATATAGATATAGCATCCGATATGAACT
The DNA here is from genome assembly GCA_963682025.1 of Cordilura impudica. NCBI lineage: Eukaryota > Metazoa > Arthropoda > Insecta > Diptera > Scathophagidae > Cordilura > Cordilura impudica. The sequence goes on from OY821521.1 coordinate 3,369,665, forward strand.
TTTTCATATCTGCAGCCAAAAAAATTAATAAAAATCCCACTCAAATTTGGTTTTTGCTTATTTTCTATGTCCAGTTAGTTGGGCCTAAGAGATAGGGTTTCTAAACGCATGGTATAGGGTATCGTATAGTCGGTCTAGACCGACTATAAATTTCTTACTTGTTATTTTTTGATTTTTTCTCCAAAGAGAAGAAAAGTAATGACAAACAAAATGAAAAACAACGTCATACAAAAATTGTGCGGTGACATTTATAATTGGATGGCATATACATACATATGACATATGTATAATATGTATGTATGTATTTATATCAATCAATTCTTAAGCATTTTAGGCAAATTAATAAAAATTTTAAAATATTTTTACAAATATATACCACCCTAATAAAATAATTGAACTGCTAATAAACCTCACATACTTCGTTTGTAACAGCGTTGGTTAGTTTTGGCTTTCGTGTTCTGTGTTAAAAAAAAAAAAAACAAAACTTAAGTGTGACTTTATGATGGTTTTGTAAACAAATACAAAATGTAAATGAAGACTCTTCAACAAAAAAATATGATTTTTTTGTATTGTATGACTTTCATTTCTTAAAAAAAATTATATACATGTATGTACATTTGTATATTTTTTATTATAAACAGCATCATGTATTCAAAAATAAAATTAACACACAAAAAACAATAAAAATTTATGTTTCACACTTTTTGCCTCAATTATGTTTGTACTTATGTACGTCTGTATGTATCTACATATGTACATACGTATGTACAAGGAATAACCAAGAATATTTTTTTTTTTAACATTGATTAAAGTTTCCAAAGTTATTGACCCGTTTTGGGGAATTAGCTTTTTGCATTCTCGAATTATGCATTATCCGAATAAATCTTTGTCCTCTGTGTTTGTGTCAGAGTTGCCACCTCTGTTACCAGAGGTCGACGCAAAATTACCCAAAAAAAAAAAAAACATTTGACTTGATTAAAAATTGCATAAAGTACATTATACAAAAATACCTATGTAGATTTGGGCACTTTACACAAAAACGTCTATACCGAAAATTCGGCGAACAATTAATTTAGTAATAGACCTGTTTGTTATGTTGCATTTCTTAAAGTAATATAAGCATTCGACAAAGGAATACCAACACACAATCAATTCAATGCCCAAAAACCAAAAAAGCTTAATAGGAAATTTTTCCAGTAAGAAAGGAAAAGTGTAATTAAGTAATTTTGAAAATAATGGCAGTGTCATGTCTGTTACATTACAAAATACTTCTTATTACTATAATTTATTTATGTTTTTTATATGCTTTATTAATAAACTAGCTCTTATATTAACTATAAACAACTGATTCTTATTTGTCCTATAAATAACTTCAGAGCTTTTCTGTGTTTTACAAACATCCTCTGAAATGATGTCTGTTTTTTGTCATGTCTGTCACGACTGCTTTTTTTCCCCAGTTATTAATAACAACAATACTTTCTCATTTTTTCTAATGGTAAATATGTTGGTCAGGTCCGTCTGCATAATTTTGTATACTTTTATGAACAATGAAAAACATATGCTGTATAATATTGGAATAGAAAGATCACTGAATGTCATGTCTGTCACTATGGAATTAGCCAATATTGTTTTCTAATATATATTATTTCTGATTTGACCTTTTCATTTCAATAGCTGCCTCTTCACGATTCAGCATAGCAACACTTCCAGTCCTAACAAATTTGCTTTCTGATAAAAGTTTACATTTTCTTTGTCATAGCTGTTAGCATCCATCCTCTCTCCATTTTAGTATAGTTTCTTGAAGCACAAAACAACTTGTTTATTTAATTTTTTTTTTGCTGTATGCACCTGATAAAAGCTCTTAAATGGAAATACAAAATATTATTTAGACTTTTGGTTTTGAGAAATGCACTTACCGTTTCTCAATAAAATCTTTGCACAGTAACAAAAAGTTGAAAATATTATTTTCATTTAAGAATTTCAACAACAGATCCTTTCTATATATTTGTTTTTTTTTTTGCACACATTCCGTTACTGTGCTTGTTCAGGACTATAAGACGTCAATACATTAAAAAAGATACACACTTTATAATAAAATATGAATGGTATCATAAATTGAAAAAAAAAGAACTGATGATATTCAAACGATGCGAAGTCAGGGGAAATAATATAATAAGACAATAAAGTCGTTATCGGAATTTTTTGATCGAAATTATTTTTTATTTTCCAACAGAAGATACGAATAGTAATTTTATTCTGTCACAGTTAACGAGTTATGGTCCATAGTTAATAGTAAAAGTGAATAGAGGTCATACGATTGTCCGTCTTCTTTAAATAATAAACCAACATATGGAATTTCGATTCATTTTACTCGATATCGAATGCAACGATTTGCCCCCAGGTTTTACAAAAGTAATATCAAGCCTATCGCAAGACACCAAACAGAAATCTTTTCGCTAATAATATTGCTTGGAATTTACGAAAGACTAAAAATTTATGAAATATTCGACCGGAAAATTTTCGAGTACTAAATTTTTGCAATAACAAGCAAACTAACTACGGTTAAGAGACGAAGTTTTAAAATATCAATTATTACCAGGCTAAGACTTTCAGGCAAATGCATGTTTTGAAGTTAGCAGACAAAAATCATTTTTCACTTAATAATTTTCTGAATCAAGGAATTTGTAACAATATCGCATCGATTTGTAGTTAATTTTTTTTTCAAAATTTCTTTTACATATATTTACAAGTAAAACTTTAATTTTAAATTTAATTTTATTTAAAATTTATTTTGTAGATTTGATAACTCGTAATTTACGAATGACTGAATATTAATTATATATTTATATATTTAAAATTATTATAGTGTAAATTTTACTGGCATTTTAATGTTTTTGGTTTTTAATAAATATTCGTTTAAACAAGAGTGTAAAATTCGGTTATGCCGCATCTTTGATACCCTCTACCTGGGTTCTACGTTAACCTTAACATCTGAACTTATTGCACTATTTATACGAAATGTAAACAAAATATTTGAGAAAGTAAACAATTTTTGATAAACTTAATACTAAATTATTACATTAGATGTCTCCATATTTTAGGTCATATCTTGGCACAATGATGCCCTGTTTACCCCATTTTAAATACCAACCTGCTCGAAATAATGGCAAACAATATTATCCTAAGCTTACCCAAGTAGATGGTTTATTTTGTGAATAAGCGTGACTTCAATAAACAGACGGACAGACAGATAGACGGACATCGCCAAATCGTCTCGGGGTGTTATAAGAATCAGTAATATATATAATTTATGGAGTTGAAAATAATTTTTTTATGCGTTACAAATGGAATGGCCAACTAATATGCATACAACCTCTGCATAGTGGTGTGGAGGCTATAAAAACACTAATCTTTAAGGGGATATTTTTTATATTTAATACATAACTTTTTATAAATGTATTTTTTCCATTTTAAAGTGCCTATTTTAAGTACATATTCTCGATTTTTATTACATAAAAGTTGCAACCCTGATCATAACTCATTACATTCATTCGGGTAAAAGTATTGGGCTAGCATAGTAAAGCCTCCAAAGGATTGATCTTTCTCAGGCCAAACTTTTGTTATGACCTCTTATATATTTCCTTATCATTGTTTGCTTATTTTTCAGATGTAAGTCAAGAATAATTAATGATTTCTTATTTCATCCCCCAGCTAAATTAAAGATAAGGCATATTATTATATTAATAGTTCGAATTACTATATTAATACTTATTAATATAATTAATATAACTATATTAATACTTACTAGTAGATTCCAGCGCTCGAAATTCGAGTGCAATTTCTAGGTAGCTTTATTTTTCAACTTAGCCAATTCACAAACGAACACTTTTATGGTTTATTATTATTGTGAATGAAGATAACAAACTCATAAGCAAACACATTAACAAATTTGATAAAACACACATAGCATATGTATAATTTTATGTCTGTGTTAGTAGCAACTTTAAATGCAATTTACTCAAAATAAAAGAAAAAATTTAAAAATCTGTAAATCTACAAAACGTTTGGTCAAAATCGGGATAAAACGGTAAAACAAAACGTCGGTCACAATAAATCGCCTAGCCTATTAATATTATAGATTAATATTAATACTTAAACGTATGATAATTATGATACTTTGGCCTGATTGCCAAAAAACCCTTTGGAGATTTTACTATACTGGCCCAGTACTTTAGATCCAACTAATTGGATATAGAAAATAGGCATATTACATTAGATTAGATTAGATAAAAAAAGCTCTAGGCACTGCGACCAGTTTGATCTTTTGTGCAGCCCATGGTTGTCCTAAAGAATAAGGCTACTTATAAAGCCAATTACCCCATTTGCCATTAGATTCAATATGTCCCGAGGGGATACAGTGTATCCTCCAAGTGCAAGGATTCTCTTGCCACTTAATCTTGCACATTCACAGAGAATATGGTCTGCTCTTTCCACCTCCTGCTCGCAGAACCTACATGTCTCTATAGCAGATTGTCCTTTCTTTCGCAGATGTAATCTAAGATTTCAGTGTCTAGTTAAGAATCCCGTCAAGGTCCTTAAGTCCTTCTTGTCAAGGGTAAGTAGTTTTTCCGATTGAACACTGGATGGAGTTATAAATCTCTTAGCCTGCCGGTGGCCTGGACTTTTATTCCAGCGTTCGGCAATTTGTGATTTTCTCCACTCCTTCATTTTTTCTTTGATATGTCGTACTGGAACACCATAGAATGGTTCCGGGCCAATGAAAGGATGACGGGCCCCTCGATTGGCCAGCAATCGGCTCTTTTGTGTCCTTCGTGTTCCGGAAAATATGCATAAGCCAAATTCGAGTGGCATTGTTATTAATTTTTTTGCCTGTAGATATATCGGAAGTTATATTTATATGGCGACTAGGTCGAAAAATGGATGATCCTGACCCTAGTTGGTAACTTCCAAATTTTAAAAAGATATGTGCAATATTTCTGTTTATTTTTATAGTTTTAACTGAAGACTGGGAAGCACCTTTATATAGGATTACTGATTAATGGGTGTAATAAGCACACACATGTACTAGGTCCGAACATGCCCCGAATTTCATCAAATTTTAACAGGGTTTTCCTATGGCCGATAGAAGTTTACATACCAATTTTATTCATATTTGCGACCTGTAGTGTATTATAAGGTTTACATGGACACACAGGTGGACAGACAGATGCAGTGATGTCAAATTTTTCCAAGCAAAAAGCTGCAAAATAGTACCCCAAAAAGCGCTGAAAGGCACTAAATTAAAATGAATTATTAGTTTTTTTATATATCTTAATTTTCAAATAAAATCGTGTCATTTTCTGGATCATCTTCAGGACATAGTATTGGTTTAACAAAATATTTTGTTTTTATATGCTTAAAGAGAATTAATTTTAACAAAATCATTTAAAATTTTATAATAAATAATTAATCTATAGTTCATAGTTAATATGAATTAAAAAATTTATTGTATTTAAAGATATTCTATTCCTTATTTAATTTTTAATAAACTCATTGTACTGAAAACTGTTTCGAATTTAGGGTTTGAGTTCGGAAAAGCCAAATATCTGCAATGAAACATAACTATTAGCTCTCCGAAATTTAGCTCGTATGTAACAGATCTTGTGAATTCAATTAACTTTTGCTTGATTAATTGTTTGTCCGGTTCTTTAATATTATTCACAAAATAGGCCTTTTCAGAACTGTAACCTAAATAAGAATTTCTTTAAGTATAGGATCGATCTCATCTTCTAAGTAATTAAATTTATTAGTTAATTTTTTCATTAACTGGTATAAGTCATCAAAAAGTTTTGTGTTCATAGAATCATTGTAACAGCGTTGTCTCAAATGATTTTTTCTAAATAAAACATCCAGTCAGAATGTTTCTTGGCATATTGGAATCTATTCTAATCAACTTATATATCTTATTATTTAATCTTTGTCTTACTGACGAATAAGAGAACAAATTAAGAGTCTATTTGGCCACAAAGTTAAAATTCGGAGAGAAGATTTTCAGCATTGGAAACGAAAAGCGACAATTTAGCAATTTTTTTTAAATGGCACTAAATGAAAATGCGCTTTTTGGTTAGTTAGAAGGACCTAAATCTGGCGCGAAAAGCGCTAAGTCGCATCGCTGGACAGACGGACGGACGGATACACAGACATCAATAAATCGTCTTAGAAAGTGATTTTGAGGCGATCGGTATAATAACAGATGGCCCTAGATCAAATATTTTTGATAGTTACAAACATCAGCACAAACCCATTATACCCTCCTCATATTAGTGGTATAGGGTACAAATCTCGTTGATCTTATAGGTACTTATATAACTGGCATTTTACAATATTATTATATCCTATACCACTATGTGGTTTGGGTATAATGACTTTGTGCTGCTGTTTGTAACTACCAAGACCCAACTTTTATTATACCGATCGAATCAGAATCACTATCTGATTCGATTTAACGATGTCCGTCCGTCCGTCCGTCTGTGTGTCCATGTAAAGCTTGTAATCAAACTGCAGGTCGCAAATATGAATATATATTGATGAAATTTGGTATATAAGCTTTTATCGGCCATAGGATGAAATTGAAATTGGTGAGAATCGGTCCATGTTCAGACCTAGCCCCAATACAAATGACCCCTATGAAATCAACATAAATTGCCATAAGATCCAAATTATCATATAAATCTTAGTCAAATTGAGTTTGTATGTATTTATTACATCAGTTAATCAGTAGTCCAAAAATGATCCCTATTGGACAACTCTTAGTCATAGGCCCCATATAGGGCTGCTTCCCGATCTTCACTTAAATCTATCAAAAAACAAAAATATTCCACTGATTCTTCTCAAATTTTGTTTGTATATATTTTTGCAAAATACAAGAGACTTTATCAAACATGGTCAGGATCGGTCCATTTTGGGGCCAAGTCTCCATATAGATATAGCATTTTTGGGTCTAGTCCCCATATAGATATAGCATTCGATATAAACTTTTTCATATCAGCAGCCAAAAAAATTAAGAAAAATCCCGCTCAAATTTGGTTTATGCTTATTTTCTATGTCCAGTTAGTTGGGCCTAAAAGATAGGGTCTATAAACGCATGTTATAGGGTATCATATAGTCGGTCTAGAACGACTATAATTTTCTTACTTGTCTTATATTACGCAAAAAGTTCAATATTCATAAATTATCCAATAAATTTTGAATTATGTACCTATACCGATTTTGTGTTATTTTCCAGAAAGTGGCAACAGTGGTTCGTGTCCAATATTGTTCTCAATTTATACTTGTATACATATTATTTTCTTTTGACTTTTCATATTGTCGTCAACTAAAATGCAAACGGTCGCAACTACATTTTTTATAATCGAAAAATTCATCTACTTAGAAATTCGTCTCAAGAACTTGTTCGCAAGAGAAGAATTCCATCATAAACCACAAATTTTGTTAATAAACGCGAATTGTCCGATGTCGACTTTTTCTTTTTAAATTTCCATCAGTTTGCATTTAAGCTGACGGTATGACGGTTATTTATACTCGTATATGCATGCATGTTGTTGGTGTATGTAAGAGTATAAGCTTTCAAAAACTGCTTAAGTGTTAAAGTCTTTAAGCCCAGCTGTGTGCATTTAGCTGTTTAGCAAAATAAAATGTAAATTCCTGCTAAAAAATTTCACGTTAATTTTTTCTTAACGTTAATTGATGTTTTCGAAAGATGTTATTGATTGGCTTTAAGTTTATGGTAATCAGCCAAAAGTTTGACCGTATCAAATTGTAAAAAATTATTCTACTGAAATTTCCTGTAAAATTTTTTAGATTTAAAATTTTTCAATTCAACTAAACAAAAGAATTTTTAAGATTTTGTAAAGAACTAAATTTAAATATTAAATTGAGTGATTTAAATTAAGATAAATATTTTCAAACACTGATAGAATACTTAAAGTTTTATAATTTTATTTATATTCATATTCAAATTTAATTTTGAAATTTTTATTAACTTAATATTCAAAATTAACGATTACAACAACGTTAAAATTTGTAAGAGATTGACTTGAAGTTTTTATTTACTTAGAATGAAATGTTTTTAAACATACATTCCAAAGATAAAATACATTTACATAATTTATTTTTCGGATAGTGATATACGAGGGCGGATCCCGAAAAACCCGACCTGACATATAGATGGCGGCAGTAGTTGGAAACAAATTACTTTGGTGAAAAGTGGCAACCGTATAAAACATATTTTAAGTTTCAAGGCGCCTCTTTCTTTCGAATATTTTTTGGAGCCGTCAAAAGTCAACGATCTCAATCAATTTGTAAACATGGAAAAAAATTGGTCAATACTTTCAGATGACAGGTCTCTACTCTGGGGGAGTCTGCTCCTTCGTTTATGACTAAAAAATATTGGGTGGCAAGACAAACATCGAATTGGCCAACCAATTGAGGTTAAGAAAATCTACAAAATGGTATTGGATGATCATAAGCTGAAGGTGAGTGACCTAGCTAAAATGATAGACATTTCAAAAAGTGTTGTATATCTCATATTGTTCGCAGTACAGGTGCCGCTTTTGCCCGCAATAGATCAAGAACAGTGTCGTTCAGTAAAGTGTTTGGCGATATTTCACCATGGATCCACCACTTCACACCTGAGACAAAACAGTGGACTGAAATGGGAGAATCGTACCCAAAGAAGGCGAAGACAGTTGTGGTGTCTGTTGTAAAAGCGAAAAAGGTGTATTTTGAAGATATGTATAACGTTGGATTATTTATAAATTTTAATAAATAAGTCCGTGACAGGGAATCTCTGGAGGCGTCTCGACAAAAAGTTAATTTGCGGTGAAAATCATAACTCGTTACCAGATCTTCTGAAGCAAAAAAATCGAAATGCTTTTAAAAGGTGACATGTTTCCCGAGGTAATCACGAAGAGTTTTTTTTCAAATATATTTTTTTATTTTTGCCAGCTTTTTGAAGTGAAAAACACGATTTATGCTATAAAATTTCGATGATTTTGTTATTAAAAAATGGGGAAAAAATGGAAAATAAAAAAACTCTTCCGTGTAAAATTTCAAAAGAATCGGTTAAGTCGATTTTGAATTATAATGTTCACGGACTTCAAACATGTTATTTGCGAGAAAATCCACTATTGCGATGGCTAAAATCCATGGTGTAAAGTTGGAATTGCTTCATCACTCAACTTATACACCAGATTTAGATCCCTTGAGTTATTTTCTATTTCCAAACTTGAAAAAAAAGGCTCGGTGATAAAAGATTTGCCAATATTGAAGAGGTGGAGTCTCCGGTTAATGTCTATTTTAAGGAGCTAGATGGTTCTTATCATATAAAAGGGTATCGAAGCTAGTGAATATCGCTGGAAAAAGTGTAACGAGCTAAAAGCATTTAATGTTGAGAAATAAAGAAAATTTCTTACAAATTAGTTTTTTTTTTTTTTTGTTAGGTCGGGTTGTCCTGAGACCGCCCTCGTATGCTGGATAACTAACATAACCGCAATTGATAATTATTGAGATGGTGTCTACTTTTAATTAAAAATCTTTGTATAATCGAAAAACGAGAATTTTCTTCAATCACAAATTGAAACTAGGAAAAAAATTATTATCAGTTATCGAGAATAAATCTAAATATCATAAATGATCAAACCAACAGTCTACCGGGTCGCAGGCTTTGTGCATAGACAAGTTTTCTTTTTCTGGTATACAAAAATTTTTATGTACAATTTTGATAAGTTGTCGGTTCCCAAACCTCATTTTATTGATCTTTCAAAATCCGAATTTTCTGTTTTAGTATTTAAATTAAATTTCTTATCATTTCAACATTTGTTTGTACATTTAATCAATTTTAACAGATTTTTTGCCACGAAAATTAAATACAAAAATAAAAACAAACAAAACCCACGTTTCTTTTAAAAATGTAAGACAACAAATTTATCTGAGCGAGTTCAGATAAAGGTACAAACAATAACACACAGGTGAGACGAAATAAAAAAATTCTCTCCGACCTGTTTTGTAAAAAAGTAAAAAAAATTTTACTACTATTATTCGTATTCGTATACCTGAAATACCTGGGCGCAAACTCAAACCAAACGATCAGAGTTGTTATGAGCGCTGCAATACATTAAATGGAAAAGGTGGTTAAAGCAACTAACAATCAACAACAACAACAAAGAGCGTATAAATACTGAAAGAGTACAATTTGTTAGATTCTTTTTTTGTTTTTTTTTTTTTTGTTGTCGTCTGTTTGAAAATAGCGTTGGTAGTTACTTTTGTATTTTTAAGATAAACTTTAGTTTCGTACTCAACGTTTTAAAGCGCACTTCGCATGGAATTAAACAAAATACATGTACGGACTGTTTACGGGTTTTGTTGTATATCTTTTTGTATTATTATTATTTTGTTTTTTTTTTTTGGAAATACATAATGCAAAAGTTAAAAAGATTTACGTTCAATTGATATAAAAATAAAATAATTTCCAAATAATTTAAAAATTTATTTAAATGAAATATTTAAATATAAAAATTTCTCACCACAAAAAACTTGTTTGGCTGGTAATTGCTATATAAAAAAAATATATTTTTATATATTTTTTTTTTGTTTTGCCAAACAATATAAAAAGATTTACGATCTTTTTCAATGAAAGCAAATGTGAGGTTTACACAAAATATGAGTGCAATTGTTTAAGAATAAAAAAAAGGTTACAAATAAAATGTTACTAAATAGATTTGAAAACATCTATAAATGACGTAAGAGTTTGCACAAACAGCATAATCATAAAGAAGTATTAAAATCATAAAAAGTATTAACTTTTGGCCTACCTACCTTAAACAGAATTTAAAAAAAAAAAAAATTATAAAAATAAGAAAAGCAAAAAAAAAAAAGGTAGAATAACAACTAGAAATATATAATGACGTTGGCGTTGTTGAGTTGTTAGCCTTAGTTTTGACAATGAAAGGATTCATTTGGTTTGGAGCTTCACTACTCCTACTGGTTATACTCACGCATAATATAAGCCCGCTTCAAGCTCAACGCACACGCAATGGACGTAACAGCAACAACAACAGCAATAATGGGGCTAATCAGGAGGATAGACTGCAACGTAAACGTAATAACAACAACAACAACAACAATAACAGCAATAATAATAACAATAATCAAAGATCTGCTTTAGCACATCGCCAACGTTCCTCGTCACAACATTTAATATCCTCAATAGCCGTACAACACAATACCCACCATCATTTACAAGATCAGCACACAGAATTCGTTAAGGGCAAAAGTAAGTTAACGTTAATGTTCCTTTTGTCATCGATATTTCTCTTTCGCTTAACTAGCTTTCATTTTCTATAGTTTGCTGGCAATTAAAAACCGGTTACCGATGAACTATGATTCAGTGACTTATTAAATTTTTAATGTATTAATTTGTTAAACTTAAAGCCAGGCATTTTAGCTTGTGTATTTATTTGTTTGTTTTTTTTTTTTTATTTATTTATTAGTTTGAGCCATGTTCGAACTCTTAGCATTTGAGTTGAGCCATTACACGTCTCATAGTTCACTCTTGTTAGTACGTGATATTAATATCTAATGGCATTACACAAATATTAACATACTCGTACAGTGCATTTTTTCCTTTTTTTTTAAAGCTATTAACTATTTAGAATAGTTAAAGCTTAGATCGCGTTCAGACGATAGAAATGTTAATGGAAAAATTAACAAGAAATACAATAAATGACAAAACATTTTATTTAAATTAGATTATAAGTACTAATTGGATTGAAGGTTTCAGAGCTAGTTTTTTATTTTGAATTGGTTGAAATTTATGTCTGATTAAATTTTGTTCTTAATCCATCAAAAAAAACTTAATTTCGATTTTATTCGAAATGATGTGTGATACTTCATGTGATAACATATCAAATTTCATATAAAGTTTTATATGAAATCACAAGTTATGCATATATTTTATACATATTTGAAGAATTTATTTGGAAATAATTTAAGGATTTGATCCACACCCTAAGGAAGACAGATCAAATATTTAATAAATAAAATAAAAAAATAAAAATATTTCCATATTTTCACAATGAATTAAAAATTAATTTAAATAAAGGAATTTGCTATCATTATATTCTAATCGTTATATTAATGACAATTTTGTAATCAACTTAATTGAAAATTTAATTAATATAGAGTATACACAATTTTTCAATTAAATTTGTAATCAGAACGATCTAGAATTATTTAATGTCAAATTTCATTTTATTTATTTCAATTTAATTTAAAAATTAGTCGTGTATTTGTTAACTCATGAAATTCACGAATTAATTGAAAAACTAGTAGATTCCAGCCCTCAAAATCCGAGTGCAAATTCTAGGAAATTTTATTTTTTCATTTAATAAATTATTGACTCTAAAGGTATGCTAATCAATTTTAGACAATTCATAATTCAACACTTTTTCGGTTTTTGTCCAAAATTATTTTTAAATTCAAAACAATTAATATTGTGAATGAAGAAAACAAACTATTTTTTTTTTTTTTGCAAAGACATGAATAAATTTAATAAACGAACACATAGCATTGCATAATTTGATGTATGTGTTAGTAGCAACTTTAAATGAGCATAACTCCAAAAAAATTTTAGAAATTTATAAATCTGTAAGTCTGGTGGACGGCTAAAAAGAAATATCTTGCAAATAAGATACACTTGGTCAAATACGAATTAGTTGTGCATTTGTTTAATAATGAAGGGAGACCCAATCAAACGCATTTTTTTAACGAGTGATGAGTTTTTTATTGCATTATAAAGTAGGTATGTTCCGATTATAAATGGAATAAAATAACCGCTATATGGTCCCCGGGGCTTTAAATTCAGGCCTTTGCTATTTTGATGAAATTTTCGATGGCATTTTGACAAAGATGTGGCTCTATCTCACCGTTGGAACATGAGCTAAAAAAAATCGCAATTTCGGGAAAAGATTTGGTATGGAAATCATTTCTCCAATAAATTGATTGTTTCGTGCGCGTTATGGCAGGTGGCACCGTCTTGCTGAAACCAAATGTCTTTGTGATCTATAACATTCAGTTGAGACCACAAGAACTCCGTTATCATGTTCCTGTGACGAATGCCATTCACAATCATTGCAATTCCGGCCTTATTTTCAAACAAGTAAGACCCATTCACGCCGCCTAATCAAACCCAACACCAGACAGTTGCTCAAAGTAGGTGCATTTATTTCTAATGGATCACGCGAGGATTTTCTAAACTCCAAAATCGAAAATTTTTTTTGGCGAACTCAGTCAGTCATGGGAGAAAATGATTTGTTTCGGAAACTCGAATTTCATGGGTTATAATAGGTTTTTACAATGATAACTCGTTGTTCACTTGTGTAACGCTCCATTTTCTATACCCTCCACACCACTGGCCAGAGGGTATATATCAGCTTGTCATTCCGTAACGCATCGTATCTATAATATTAATAGGCTGGGCGATTTCTTGTGACCGATGTTTTGTTCTACCGTTTTATCCCGATTTTGACCAAACGTATATTATTTGAAAAGTATTTCTTTTTAGCCGTTTTGCAGATTTACAGATTTAAAAATTTTTTCCTTTATGTTGAGTAAATTGCATTTAAACGTGCTACTAACACATACATAAAACTATACAATAATATGTGTGTGTTTGTAATAAAATGAGTTTGTTTTTTGTGGTGATTTGTGAATTGGCTATAAATGATTAGCGTACCTTTACGGTCTTTATTTAATGAAAATTTAAAATTTCTGCTTGTATATATTATTGAACCTTAAACAACCGGAGTCGATATAGCGATGTCCGTCTGGGTGTTGAAATCAGTCTCTTTCACAAAATAAACCATGCACCTGGGTAAACTTAAGATAATATTGTTTGTCATTATTTCGAGCAGGGTGATATTTAAAATAGGATAAATCGGGCATCAGTGTGCCAAGATATGACCTAAAATTCAGTGTGATTGTTTATAATAATTTAGTATTAAATTTTTCAAATTGTTTAGTTTTTAAAATATTTGGTTTACATTTGTTATAAATAGGAAAATAAGTCCAGATCTAGAATATTAATAGGTAAGGCGATTTCTTGTGACCGATGATTTGTTCCACAGTTTTCTTCCGATTTTGACCAAACGGATCTTGTTTGAAAGGTTTTCCTTTTTAGCTGTCCATCAGATTTACAGATTTTTAAATTTATTAATTTTTTGGAGTAAAATGCATCTAAAGTTGCTACTAACACATACGTAAAATTATACAATGCTATGTGTGTGTTTATTAAGTTTGTTAATGTGTTTACAAAAAAAAATAAGTTTGATTCCTTCATTCACAATAATAATTGTATAGAATTGAAAAATAATTTTGGACATAAACCAATAACGACAATAACGCAATCGTTATTTAAAAAGTGTTGATTGGCTAAAATTGATTAGCATACCTTTAGGGTCTTTAATAAATAAAATTTCTTAGAATTTGCACTCGAATTTAGAGGGCTGGGATCTGCTATTATTAACGAAAACGTAAAACTCAGTTGGAGGGTATAAATGATTAGGCATAGCATATTATTTAAGAATCAGAACAACCGTTGATGGCAGCTGTCAAATTTCAGAGCTTCAAAGAAAATAATGGCGTCAAATTTTAATGGTGCACTCTTATTGGGTCACCTTTTACATTAAATTAACAAATTAAACACGTTATTTTCACTACTATTAGAAGTTGCTTTCCATATAAATAAATTGGATTCTCTAAAATTTTTTCTGCACCTAAAAATAAAATATTGTTATATTCCACATCACTGTGGTGGTCTGGGTATAATGAGTTTATGCTGATATACAGTACAGTATTATTTGCTGAGTTATTTTAGCAATGTCAGTCCGTTACTTCAGCAGACCGTCTGTATATCCATATATATATAAATATTGTATTTTTAATGCATTTGAAGGAAAGCAGTGCATGTTCGGACCTAGGCCCTCTACGAATGTCACCTACGAGTAACTATGTCTAAAAAATCATATAATCATATGTCTTACCGTAAAATCCATATAATCATAACATATCTTGAACAAGTTTGGTTTGTCATAAATGATTAGTTTAAAAATAAACGCTGTAGAACCAGTCGGTGTAACTCCAGTGTAGCTATACCCCATACCACTATGTGGCTTGGGATTAATGACTTTGTGCTGCTGTTTGTAACTAGCAAAAATATTTGACCTAGACCCATCTTTAATTATACCGATCGAATCAGAATCACTATCTGATTCGATTTAACGATGTCCGTCCGTCCGTCCGTCCGTCTGTGTGTCCATGTAAAGCTTGTAATCAAACTGCAGATCGCAAATATGAATATATTTCGATGAAATTTGGTACATGAGCCTCTATCGTGCATGGAATAAACGCTATTGAAATTGGTAAGAATCGGTCAATGTTCAGATCTAGCCCCCATACAAATGACTCCTATGAAATCAACATAAATTGCCATAAGATCCAAATTATCATATAAATCTTAGTCAAATTGGGTTTGTATGTATTTATTACTTCCATTAATCAGTAGTTCAAAAATGATCCCAATTGGACAACTCTCAGTCATAGGCCCCATATAGAGCTGCTTCCCGATCTTCACTTAAATCTATCAAAAAACAAAAATATTGCACTGATTCTTTTTAAATTTTGTTTGTATATATTTTTGCGAAATACAAGAGACATTACCAAACATGGTCAGAATCGGTCCATTTTTGGGCCTAGTCCCCATATAGATATAGGATCCGATATGAACTTTTTCATATCTGCAGCCGAAAAAATTAATAAAAATTCCACTCAAATTTGGTTTATGCTTATTTTCTATATCCAGTTAGTTGGGCCTGAGAGATAGGGTCTCTAAATGCATGGTATAGGGTATCGTATAGTCGGTCTAGACCGACTATAATTTTCTTACTTGTTTTTTATTTATTTTTTTGTTCTAAAAACATTAGCATATAAAAAAATATTTTGGTAAATATGAGGTTTTAAGCAAACAATTAATCGATCTGAGTAAAATTTAATAGTTTTTAAAGAGTTGCTACACTGTTTTGTTTTATTATTTCGCTTCTTGACAGATAACCATCTCTTTGATTTTGAATTGGTGCCCATGACAAAGTCTTTAGACATTTAAAACCCTCATTTTGTATTATTCCTCTTTCGCTTTGTATTTCTATAGAAAGAATTAAAATTTACAGAACTTATCTTTAATTACTTTTTTACCAATTTCAAACGTTTGTATGTATATATATAATAAAACTGATCTTAAATTATGTTGATGTATTCGTTGTTTTAATGTTACTACTTTTTAATATTGATCTCGTTAACCCTTGTAAGTTTTGATGCCTAAAATATGCACATATTGTATTTACTAAAGCTTAGCCCTTCATTGTACGCATTTAAATATTTAAGACAATAATCAGCCCTGTTCTTGAAACGTTATTTGAATAAGAGTGAATTTAAAATCACATGAAATTGAAATTTTGGGTTTCTTGAAACCACTTTTTTTTTATTTATTTAATGGGAACATATGTTTGAGTTACGAACATATGTTATCTAGAAACCGAGGTGCCATATGGATTTGACTGGCATCACTACTGTTTCGAACATATGCAAAAAAAATAAAAATATGTGATTTGATGAAAATTTTTTTTTTAATTCCTTTATTTGCAATAATTAGTGCATAAAGAATCTATATTATAATTGAAAAAATATAGTGGAAAATAGATTGTGTAAATAAAAAGTTTTTATTATAGTTATAGAACAGCATCATCGCAAAAAGTGTGTTTTATTAACATCGACCACTTATTACGAGTTTTTTTTTTTAAATCAGCGCAAAATGTAGACGTTTTTTAAAATCGTTGTTTTTTTTCATAAAATTAATGTCTAATTTTTTAAAATAATGACAAGGTTTAATAAAAAACATGTTAGAGTTTAAATATCAATTAGTTTTTTAATCTCTTAAGACCTGCTTAGTAGAAAAAAGGGCATTTGTTTTGATTTCACAAAGCCTTTTCTATGTGAATTAAAACGAGAAAAAATATTCTTATTGAAATTAGAGAACAGCAAAAAACTCGTAGATTTAAGAATTTTTTCATTTACGAGTTTTTTTTTTTTTTTGTGATAGTGGTTTCAAGAACAGGGGTGAATATTTTTTATTAATATTTAATTATTATTCTTTTAAAATATACTCATTATGACTTTCATTATGTAATAACTTTTGAACTATAAAAGAATTATATTCTTATTGTTCTAATAATGCAATTAAATTAATAAAACGTCCTACCAAAAAAGTTGGACCTTACAAACCGAAAGATTCTATTTTATCAAATTGAGTTGCCTATATATTTTTTTCTTCATATATTGTAGTCGTTTCGGGAACCTACAGATATCTGTTGGACTTACGACTCGTATATCAACTAAATGCTCGTCGTATTTATATGTATAACCAATATTAATTAAACAAACATCAAAAGAAATTGATTAAAATTAATGAGTTTATTTGCTATAACTTTTGTAATTTAATGTTATAAACATTAGCTTACCTTTGTATGTAAAAACATTTTCAAAATTCGTTCATAATTATTTATAATTTTTCAAAAACATATCTACCATATTCTTCATACTCATCATTCATTTTTTTATGTTGAACATAAAATGATTATAAATCATTATTAATGTTTATTTAAAATTGTTATATTTTCCATTTAGATTTAAAAAAACACACCAAAAAAAAAAAAACCTTTAAAATTGACGATTTGTCTTCGTTTAAGTAATATAATAAATATTATTTGTATATTTTTGATAATATTTTCTACCTGTTGTTTGTGAAGCTAATCGGCAGCATATATCTTGTGTGTGTTTTCAACAATTATAACATTGCATCACTTAGTATCAATAATTTTGTATGTATTTTTTTCTTTTGATTTCTTAGTACTTAAACTAAAAATTAAAAAAAAAAAAAAAAAAACAAAATATAAAACAAATACTTTATTTATTGACTGTTCTCGATTTTCGTGTACAAGTAAGTTGGTTTTGTTTGTTTCAGTCTTTTCAGTCGAACTGCGAGAATAATGCATTTTATCTTATCTTTGGGGTGTATAAAAAAAGTGAGGCAAAGAAGAATTACAGTTTACTTTGAGTTACTTACAAGTTCACTTTGAATTTCAAATTATTTTTGTTATTTCTAATGTTACCTTAACATACATATATAAAAGGAAAACTAAATGTAGCATAAATAACACTTAAGACTTTAAAAGATTATGAATTACTATATTAGAAAATCAAAAAAAAAAAAAAAACAGAACATTGAAAATATAGGTCTTCTGATTGTAATTGATATTTGTTGTGCTTTGAAATAGAACCAAATAAAATACAATATTTCATTAGAGTTTCTTTCTTCAAGATGATTTTTTTTCTTTATTTTGACACTTAATGTCAAATACTTATTATATCTACAATAGAAAGCAAAAATAATGTCTTTGAGAATTTTATGTGGAATACACCTTAATAATCATTATAATAATCATTGGCCCAACGTCCATTAATAGAGCATGTCAATTTTTTTCTCCAAATTGCTTTTCAATTCAAATGGCTTTCCTCTTTGGATTTAAGCAGAAACTATGTATATCTTTCTGCAAATACAATGTATTAAACGAGTTAATATAGATTTCAAATCAATACTTTGGACTTTTGTAATAATTATAAATTTAAAATTATTTTTATCCACAAATAAATCTAAAGATTCTAAAGAGAAGTTGCATGATACTGTATAATATACAAAAAAAAAAAAAAATCGTATAAAATGAAACTTTAGCTTTTACATATTGTACTCGTATATCTGTGTGTTTTCGTCGTCTACAACATACTCTATCTCTTGTTTATCTACGAAAGAAGTAGAAAAATTAAATACACATTTGTTTATTTTTTGAAAGTCTTGATGTAAGCAGAGTTTCTCAAATGCGTACAGACAGAAAAAACTGATGCAATATTTTATATATCTTATTAATACATATTTAATAACAAAGTATGTCTAGAGGCTATATATTCAGCACGTTAACTCCGATTTTGATGAAAATAAGTTTTTGGTGGCAAATAGCTCTACATCTGTAGTACAAATTATAGTAAAAACTCGATTATTCGGTATCCAATTAACCGGATTTTTAATTTTTATAAAATTTTTTATTTTTTTCTCTTTCACAAGAGAAATATTTTATTTATTATTTTTTGGGGGATTCACAAAAAATATACTTTCCTTTAGATTTTTGTTATCTTATGGATTATTTTATTTTAATTGAATGTTTAAAGTCGTATTACATACTACATGGAGTGAAAGCTCCGTGGCCTATCATAGAGATGGCGTGACAAGTGCTAATTTTTCTCTGTTTATTCAGTAGCGCCAACTGTTAGAAGAATTGTCTCAAAATTTCATGACATTTCAGTTATAAAATTGATTATTGATCGACCTTTCTTTTTGTTATATATTATGATTTTATTCAGGCTTTTAAGTCCATTACTAATGTCAATAAAAGATTATTTCATTCCATTTTTCATCAAACGTTTCAGGGATTTAAATTTCTGGAATATATCTTTTCGTCAATTTTCACATAAAAAAATAATATACATTTGATTTTTTACGACACATAAAGCACAACATAAAACACAAAATATAAATAAAAATAAATGTAAAAATAAATAAAATATCACAGATTTAAAAATTCTTAACGTTTAGTATCACAGTTGGAACATAACATTTCATTAATTAGAAAAAAGTTACAGTTATATAAATTATTTTAAGGTTTGAGAAAAAATGGATTGCAAAGAGTTTCGTGTTTTGATTAAACATTATTTTTGCTGGGAAAATAATACTGTCCAAGCCAAAGAATTAATTGATAAACATAATAGTAAATCTTCGCCGTCATATTCACCGGCGCATTCATCTACCTTGGCTTCAGAAAAAAAAATTTAAGTCTTTATATTACGAATTGCTGCCCCCCCCCTATTCTCCAGATCTTGTCCCCAGAGATTTTTATATGTTTCCAAACTTGAAAAGATGGCTCCAGGGAAAGAGATTTTACTCGATGATATATGTCTGTAGTTGTTTTACGGTACATAATTGAAAATAAAGCATGCTAAAAAATAATGAAATCAAACTTAATTCTCGTAAAATTTCTAGTTCAATGAAACCAGCAATTATTCGGAATTTTTGATTATCCGAAGTGCTCTGCTGGTTAATATTTAATTTGAGAAAATTA